>JAMBLF010000057.1:0-509890 GCA_030578115.1 Leucoptera coffeella | reverse complement strand
TTAATTAATTTAGCAAGTATCTGACCATTAATTGTACGATTTTATCAGTTACAAATGCATTTGACAATAAAGAACAAACGCCATTAACCCTTGCGATTGAAAAGACGTAAATCTGAACCTCTGACCACCCCACAAGAGTTAATGGTCGGGAACAAATACATATGATTACGTTTATAGCTCTTTTAACTAAATAACTTTTATAGTCGCCTTCCCCGATCGAGCAAAGCGCGCGCCTTAGACCAAGTGAAAGCGTGGTGTGGTGCTGGAGACGATGAGCCCTCATCCAAACGCATCAAGAGGGAATCCAGCGATGAGGACTTCTCGGATTCTGGTTCTTACAAAGGTAAATCAACATGTTTTATGGAAGCTTTTGTTATATAATATCTTTAGCTGAACATTAAAGTAGGGCTAATAATATAAGTGTATTATTTAATGTAACAAGGATATACCATGTTTGGAATATTAATTTTCATAATTATAGGTACATGTGTAAAAGCTCTCTCTGTAGAAATTTTGGAGAGAGACTGCCTTAGTTGCCACTTATGTGATAGAATAAGATCATATTTATATAACAATTCTGGTCATATGTCATCTGATAAAAATACGTAATTTGATAATTGACTCTAAGTTGCAACTCACGATTAATATATAATATACATTTATATGCATCTGTACATTGTTGCAGAGGAACTGAAGATATCAAAAGTGGGCGGTGCCAAGCTGAATGGCGATCAGTCCAAGGTGAACATTGATCCGAACTTGGTGAAGTCGCTGGGGCTCAGTGGCAAGGGCATGCCCAACGTCAAAGGAGTGATCAAAGTGGACCCCAAGCATATGCCTAACCTATCCACAGGTATGTAGAAAATAAAGCATTTTATATAATGTCAATATGACATTTACAAGCACTGGCCTGTTCTGAGGGAAATTACTCCATGTGACAACTGACTTGGTTGTCACATGGAGTAATGACGGTCTGGTCAACACATGGGTTAGAGGTGGCCATAGAATTACTACCACTGCATTGTTTTTTATATTAAATATCCAGTTACC
Source organism: Leucoptera coffeella (assembly GCA_030578115.1). Lineage (NCBI taxonomy): Eukaryota > Metazoa > Arthropoda > Insecta > Lepidoptera > Lyonetiidae > Leucoptera > Leucoptera coffeella. The sequence continues at coordinate 508,840 of JAMBLF010000057.1, read as the reverse complement.
CCTTTAATCTATTTTTACCTTGAAATAACAAAAATAATTATCTATATTATGTAATTCTTAGGTGTGTACATAATGTCGAAAAGTTCTGGCATAATGAAAATTGATTCACCAGGAAAATTGGGACCTGGTCTAAATATTGATCAAGATGTCATACGCAAACAAATATTGGCTGCTAAACAGGTGAGAATATTATATGTAAACTAGCTTAATATATTAATAACATATCAAATAGCCTTTATAACTTGCACCCTTTTAATTGAATGAACAAAATATAGAAATAGTAAGTCTTTTACATTTATCTGCTTCCCGTTATGGGCCTGGATCAATTGAAATAATTAGAATCATGCAGAGAAAAGTACGTTTTGTGTCGTATTATAATTCTGTAGTGATGTAATATATTAAATAAAACTTCAATTATTATTCTAGAAAAAAATAGAAGAGAACAGGAAGGCACAGCAGCTCTTAAACAAATCGCCAGTGCAACAGGTAATTATACTACATACACAGATATCACGATACAGACACACGCACCATATCAGTTCTGAGTGTATAAAAGTTTACATAATATGATAGATACTGTGTGTCATATGACAGTGCAATTATATATATCATCGTCATTTCTAAATGTGATCGTACACAGATCCATTAATATTGGAGTTGTAATGCTATATGGAAAATTGGTTTGGTTAGATCCAAAAAAGAACATTGACTTCTAGTCCATAATCGCTACCTACGCTACCGGGAGGAACGGCAACTAGATAACATTATTTTTACGTCCCTAGCCGGGACTGAGTGAGCTTAACAAAAAATCTTTTATTACCTTTACTGTATTATTGTAGGTTAAGAAAACAATAACAGCAAATGGACAACAAGTAACTGAGAAGACAATTATAACGCCATCAGGACAAAAGATTATCCAGCGGACAATTCAGAGGCCGAGCCAGAGCGATGTCAAATCCCCTGTTAGCATACTCAATAAGAAGCTATCACAGGTTAGTACTAATGTCTATAAACAACTGTTATGGTATCATTGTCATCATAATTTTGCTAAAAAAAATAACCGTGGATAGATACCATCTACTTGTTGAAAATATTCATATGTATTTGTCTATATATAATAAGTATAGATTTCTTAACTTTGACCAGTACTCTTATCACAAGTCTTTTAAACGTATTTAGTAAGGGACTAGTTCAAGTGCTGTAATGGTGTCCTAAATATTATATAATTTATAGTTAAATATTATATTATCTCTGAGGTAATTATTACATTGAAAGTCGTTAGGGAATGTATTTGCAGACTAATGTATAAACTTTTAACGCGAATACCAACTTTTAGGTAAGGTTTTGATGGAACACATGTAAAAACCTTAGTTTATATGACTGTAATATAAAATCTGCATAATCACTTATTACAGCTTATAATATTAGCTAAAGAAAATTAAATAAATGTTGTTAATATGTGTAAAATTCTTCTATACAAATATAAGGAAAATATTTTCATAATAGGGTTCCGACCAGAGTCTGTTGAAGAGAGGAACATCAACGCCTAGAGGTCGAGGCGTGAGAGGAGTGCCTCTGTCCACGTCGGCAGGGAACATTATCAAGATACGGGAGAAGCCAATTGTTGACTTTGAGGTGAGTTGCTATTTATTACGCTTAAACTGTAAAGTAGTAATTTGTAATGTTATGTTTGTATTTCATAGTAGATCGTATAAATACTAGTAAGTAACAGGACATGGATGAATAATATACACAATCTAATTGTGGTATCTTACCCTCTCAAGATAGACGGGTCTGAGTGTATTTATGTATAACAACCAAGAGGTATCTTGAAGACTTTAATGAGTAATAAGAAATCCTTATAATAAAATTCTTCCCCATCATTTTATTCAATAACCACAATTACCTTTTATACATCCTATTCTAGCTCTATAAAACTATACTATTCAATTACAGTCCGACGCCTCATCAGACAGTTCCGACGGCCTAGAAGACCCGTTCCCCAAGGACCTAGGGCCGATCCCTTCGCCAAGTCCTGAGCGGGAACTGACCCTGTGTCCCTTCTCAGGTAAAAGACTGGCTAGGGCAGAGGGTGAGCCTACGCCGCCACCGACGCCGTCGCCGCCACCCACGCCGCCGCCGCAACCGGTCACCAGTGCCCCGGTACTTATGAAGGTATGGTATACTATTATTAAAGTAGCTGGCGAATTTAGGTTATACCTATGTAATATGTCTAATTAGTTATAACAATAGTAGCGCTTTGGGTAACTGTAAGCTTCTATTGTAATTATGTAAATAAAAAAATAAATGGAAAATAATAAAATAAGCTTTATTCATAGAAACACATTGACATATACAGACAGGAAATAAAAAAAAGAGAAAAGAAGTTTATACAAGTAATATTTGGTAATATCTGTAATATTTGGTTAGGGATAATATTGAGAGAAAACCTGCCTTTGAAATAGGTAGAATGAGAATCTGTGTGGTAAAAATTAGGTGAAAAGTGGTTTCGAATGGTATAGCAGTCAATTGATGGTATTCAACCTCTGATCAAACAAAAAGGGTTTTTGGTTGCGATTGCATATGTATGTACATGTAACGTAAACGTAATATACACATACATGCTTAAAAACAAATTGTAATATAAACCAATTGTTACCATGTTACTCAGGTAATAATGAACTTGTTTAATATTAGACAATATTAGTGTGTAAACTGTCTTCTTAGTACCTACACCTTATGGAATCGCCCTACTGCCTTACTCATAAATCTTTCTTACGACTAGTATACTACGTAATTTCTTCATGGTTTTAAAGTAATGTTAATTTTTGGGGTTTAACAGGTGGAAATGTCGCCTGGCGGCACAACGGGAATGCTGGTGCAAGGTGATGGAGGAGCTCAACCATCACTTCCGGTACTCACGGAAGATGAACCTGTAAGTATTTAAAGTGGGTTTATGAACCGCATAACTTTTTATGTATATATCATCATCATCATCAGCCTGTATCAATCCACTGTTGGACATAGGCCTCCCCCAAATGACGCCACTTCTCCCTGTCAGTGGCCGTTCGCATCCATTCGAATATATGTATGTATTATGTATATATGATACTTATTTTTTAACAGTTTATTATATCAGAATAACTTATAAAACAAAACAAATTTACAAACTTACTACTTAAATAAATGAAGTATTTGATAGCATGTTTTTAGTGTGATTCCAATGAATTATATCAAATTTATGCTTTAATAATCATAAATAATGAAGATTTTCTTTCAGCAACAAGAGGTCAAGATGCACGCAACAGCGGCAGTGAAACAATTGCTAGAAGGAGGCGTTGGCATCACGGATGAGGGTGAAGAGGTGAACCTGCTACAGTCTGAAGATGGCGGACCTATTATGATCAGGGGCGAAGATGGTGTATTGTACCAGGTATTGTACTGATACTTTTATTAGGGTTATTGATGTTTAATTTATACAGATGATTTTTAATTATAAATATTTTTAGAACATACCTTTACGTAAATCCTTTTTAGAATGTCCAGAACTTCAGAGACATACTATCTCCTAAGTCAACTTTAGTATTAAACCTACAGGCTGCTAGGTCATCATTTACTAATTACTTCGACATGGTGGAAAGAAAGGCAACTATGAATCAAAAATGGTTTTTTATAAGAATGAAATGAGCCAGAACAGTGAATTATTAATTCATTTTAGCCATATGCCATATATATCTATTTTTGTGTTAGTATCACTATTATTAATTAATTTTTCTTGTTTAGGTGGCTGGTGAAAACGAAGATGGTCAAACACTTCTTGTAGCAGCTGAAGAAGCGCCCGAAGGTTCAGTGGAGGGCGGGGAAGGCGTCATGTATGTTACAAGGGAGGACGGACAGGTTAGACAATAACTCCTTTATACCTGTATATAAGAACGTATGTACTAATTCTACTAGTACTTGATACACCCTACTGTTGTACATAATGTATTGTGCAATTTAAGTTCTGAAAATGATAAGACCACAGATAAAATAATACTAAAGACTGTTATATTGGTGCCTCATAAAAAGTGACTATTGTATTAACAATATCATTACAATAATAGTATTATCAATTTTGATTGTAACTTTTTCTGTGCACATATACATAAATAAACTGAGTTTCTTGTCCCTTTTTTATTTAACATATAACATGGATCCTAAAGTTCCCATTCATTAAAATTTTTCTCATTCACAGGATGTACTAGCAATTGACCCCACACAGCTGGCTCAGCTGATGCCAGGAGGTGTGTCGGAGTCTGCTCCGTTGCAGCAGGTGGCCGTACAAGTAGAGGGTGAGGCTGGCGAAGAGAGCACGCAGGTCATAGCTCAGATTGTACAGACTGATCTGCCCTCGCCTGGTTAGTAAATTTATATTAATATACAAACAGTACACATCTCTTTAAATTTAAATTTATATAAATATACAAACAGTACACATCTCTCTACGGATCGGTAGACATCATAGATCCCTGTTACTGGCCATCCTGGCAACCATTTTCGCTTTAATATATATACGCCTCATAAACACTCTGTAAAACACATATTTCTAAGTGACTATTTGTCAGAATATGGTTTATTCGAATTATATTTATATCTTTTTATTTTATCTCATAAATAAATACAAAATCAATCTAATATAAATGAAAAGTATCTGATTAATAAGTCTATCTTAACATTTATGTTTGTTTTAGGTGGTACACGACGTGTGGTATTGCTCTTACCGGACGGCAGTTTGACCATGACAGAGCTGGATAAGGAGCAGTATGAGTCAATTACAGAAGCCACCAAACAAGAATAAACCGTAGTGTACTAACAAAGTTACACTATGAAAAAATAAAATTCCTGAATTTGTGGTGGCAGCTAATAAATACATTTATGGTTTTTCAGTTTGCATAGATTTATAACATTTTAGTAATGTCTACTTTCAGTGAATTCGTTAGTGTTAAGTTACTAAATTTAATTATTGTGTGTGCACTATTTTTGATTTAAGGAAAAACACATTGAGTAATTGATAAAATACAGTTGGACATAAAATTAAGGACACTGCATTATTGTATTTCTCTAAATATACATTCCATGAGAAGTAACATATCAGTGTTTCAAAGAGTGTGAACCATAAAAAAAAACAAAATTCATTACAAAACCTTTAATAACATTTTATTGTCTTGAAACTAAAATTCTATTTTACTTATAATCATCACAGTGAATAATTTCATGAAGGTGACAAGATATGTGATGTTAAGAAATGATTTGCAATATTTTTCAAAATATGAAAATGTATAATTATGTCTCATTACAATAGTGGAATAAAATTAACTACATAATTTCAGTTCCCGTTTATTTTGGAATGAGTAGTTTTTACATGAGTTTTAATTTGGCAATGATTTACTCTTTAGTTTTAAGAATTCAATGTAAATAGTAGCTGTAGTTGTTCTAACATTGTAAATACCTTTGTGAACTAGAAACAAGCTTTCTGTTTGAACTTATTTACACCATTATCATAAACAAGTAACATATAGGTGTAACATTTTCAAAATAAATATTTATAATAACTTATTTTGTATTATTTATTACAAATCTTTTTGCTGTTGTGATATGACAACCCCTAAATAAGGTTGGAAATTAGAGTGACTGAAAAACTAGAGAAAAAAACCAAGTGAATTCTATTGATGTAGGAGAATTTCTGACTATATAAGAACCACTAATCAAAAGATTATTGAATCTGCAATAGATGCGATCTGCCCACTTCTTGCAATATCAATAGACAATGTCTAAAATCCATTCCAATATTGCCTCAGTCTCTATATGTCACTATGGGTAGGTTAGTCTTAAGGCCCTGTGGTTGCGGTGATGAGAAGACTACATACTCAGCTTCTAGAATGCTACCCAGCCAGGCTGCAACCTACTTAACATAATTCTAATGTAGAAACCCAAGTAGGTACATGTGAACTAAACCTCATACATTTCAACCAAACTTTTACACAAATCAGTAGAAAAATCATTACTAATAGAGATGTACAATTTACATTCATCTTTGATCAATGTTGAACAAATTATTGCTGTATCCTTTAAAAATGCTACCATTCCACAAATATTTGACATCATTTCTTTAGTATAAAAATCTTCTAAGCTATCTAGGATAATAGTATGAGGAATATTTTTCCATTCTGATAAACTAGACAGGCTTTCATGAAATGTTTCAATGGTACTGGTATACAAGAAACTTATCATTTTCATATAATGGCTACTAATTGTTGTTAATTCTTCAGATAATTCTGGGAGTTCATGTAGTTCTTCTTTCAGCACATATAAAACTTTCCCGCGTTTCGCTTCAGTCAATGCTATTTTGAATAACATTTCTCTATTGATATATTTACTTTGAGTAAAAATTTTAGTAAATCGTTGGTGTCCAGGATAGTTGACCATGTCGAATTTAAAAATAAATTTCGCATCAAAGTGCAATAATTATGTTCTCTCATGAAAATTTATAAAATAACATAAATAAACTAGATAACCTCTAGCTTTGTTTTGTTTTGGTTGAGAGAGGGAAAACATTTATTTTTATTTGAAATGAATTTTAATGGAGCATGATAGATTATGATTTTTTATTAGGAATGTTAATATTTTTTCGTGTACAGAAATATTAAAATACTTAAATTATTAATATTTTTAATGTTAATTCCTTGATTTCGGGCTCTAATTTCAGATTTAGATTTAAAATATTCGCATCTGCTTGCAAACCAAAATAAAGGCTAAAGAATGGCTTATGAAAGTTACCTATTAAAACAAACACTAGCATTAGGAGTCATTAGCATCGTCTCCATTATTGACCCTCCAACATTATCACGGAGACCTACCCAAGTATTACATAGTAATAAATGTGTATTATCTGTGCTCTTCCTACTGAAATATAACCGTTATCAAAAGCCTTTCTCGTAATCTGTGTAGGAAATTTACCATCCAGTCAGCAGTCTGCACGTGGCATTAGATAAGGCATACATAGCACTTTTGTATCAACATTGATACTAGACGCAAATGTGTAGAATTTTGTGTTTGGGCATAAATTTTATGTAAAACTTGACTGGTTGGTGTATTTTTTAATTAAGAACTAATTTTGTCATGTCTTATCAAAACGCATATCTATAAACGGGAATTAGAAGATAATCAGTAGTGATTCTACTTTGGATTTAAAAGTTGCTTACGGAGTAAATTTGTAAAATAAAATGAAACATAAGAAAGAAGATTTTAAATTTATTTTCTATGCAGGAGCTATATTTTTCTGTTATTTTGTGTTCGGTACTCTACAAGAGAAAATAACCAGAGGGAAATATGGAGACAATGATAAGTTTACCTGTACCCTTTCACTTGTTTTAGTGCAATGTGCGGCAAATTACGCTTTTGCTCAGATTCTAATGCTTTCGTGGAAACATGATGTGGATACTACAAGGAAAAGTTACTATTTTTCATCAGCATTAACATATTTACTCGCTATGATTTGTTCTAACCTGGCCTTACAGTGGATAAATTACCCTACACAAGTGATTGGGAAAGCAGCCAAGCCTATTCCTGTCATGATACTAGGTGTGTTGCTTGGGAAGAAGTCTTACTCCACAAAGAAATACTTCTTTATTTTCCTTATAGTGCTTGGTGTAGTGCTATTCATGTATAAGGATCAAAAAAAGGTTGCTGATCAGACTCAAGGCTTTGGTCTTGGTGAAATATTATTGATACTCTCACTAACCATGGACGGATTGACTGGGGCAGTGCAGGAACGGATAAAAGCTGAGTCCTCCCCTACAGCCTACTCTATGATGGTCAATACAAATTGGTATTCAACTATCATACTCTCAATTGGGATCTTTTTAACTGGTGAAATACACACATTTATGAGTTTTGTTTCAAAGTACCCTGAGGTGCTTGTATACCTGACTGGTCTAGCAATATGTGGGGCTATAGGCCAGTTGTTCATATTCTTCATGGTAGCTGAATATGGACCATTGCCTTGCTCTGTGGTTACGACAACTAGAAAATTCTTCACAGTTCTTGCCTCTGTTATTTTGTTTGGCAATGTTTTGAATGAAAGGCAGTGGATAGGAGCTGTATTTGTATTTTCTGGATTGTTTCTTGATATTTTCTATGGCAAAGATAAGAAGCCTTTGCAAAAAAAGTGATATATTAAAATTAATAAGTACATGTTGCATTTAAGTTTATGCTAAGGATTTTTTGTTTAGAAGAGCGAATTTATTTTGTTATAATAAAAGACATTAAATGTAATTAATGAATATTTTCAGAATTTACATAATGATTAGATGTACCCTTATATGGTTCTCTAGATATGTGCAATAAGTGGCTATAGGTATAACAAAAATATACAAAATTATTATTTATACTAAATTGAGAATTCCACTTAAGTTGTCTAACTTATTTATAAATGTTATTTTCTCACTGATTTTTTGTAGAATTCAGAAAATTGCATGATTATATTATTTTTATGAGATTAGCATTATTGATGTTAAACACATTAAATAAGGATTTTCATCATGACTATATTTCCAAAACAAAGCAACAGATATTTGGCATCCCAGTTTAATTGATAGTCGCATGTTTTTAAATGTAAATATTATGTTAGCTAGTGAAACTTCAAGATCTTCATGTAAATAGAAAAATGAAATGACAGCTAAATAAAAATATATATTTACAGTACATTGTAGTTTATTTACATATCTGGTTCATCATCATTGTACAAACTTAGGTCCATAATCCCCTAATGGAAGGTCTAAAGAGTATTCATGAGATAGTTAATGTGTATGAGTGAAGCAAGAGATTTGTCAAGACAAAGGCAATTGATAGTCTGCCTATTCATTTGGGGCTGTAGAGGTGTGAATATATGTATGTAAATTTATTAAACTCATCCTACATGTTTTAGGAACAATGAGATGGAATGGCAAAGAAAACCTTTTTACAGTGATTATTAGCATTAAATTGATGTGTATCCCTGGTTATTGTCCGTTACAATGACTAATACCCTGACAAGAAACCAATTGGTTGTAACTGATTGACGTTCAGTTAATAATTTTAAGAGATAACTTGCTTGATAGATCTTTTCTAAGACTCTTGTCAGAAGGAACGCATATCATTTTTGCATAGGATGCTGCATAGTGTAGTCCCTATGTATCCATAATTCACTTAGTCTGCAAGTACTGGGATAGACATCCATATTTCTGGCTGCCTTACAATGACTTATGTTTGTGGAGTGTATGTTACAACATGAAGTATAAAAAACCTTGCATAGGAAAAATGGATAGACATTACAATAAAACACAAGTTAGTATTAAGTATAATACATGTATTTTAATTTATAACAATAACACAACAGTTCCTTGCTTTAAGCATTTCGCATCATCAAATCCAATAAGACACTAAATATTAAATCATCTAAACTTAAGGACTATATACAAGAGAAAGAAAACGAAAATGGAAAATAAGAATAAATAGAAAATGTAGTGATTATGATTTCCTTTGCCAAGCGTCAGTACTCTTCCCATGGTTTTGGAAAGAAACCCAGAACTTCTGTCGACATCATCATCTAGTCCTCTCAATATTTGATCCTGTAATTTCACTTCATTACCAATTTCTATTGACATATGTTTCAAAGTCGAAATTTTTCCACTGAGCTCTTCTGCCATTCGATCATTTTCACGTTCAAGTAATTCATCGGGACCTCTTGGAACTGGTTGATATTGGTAGCTACTATCCCTAGCTCGACGCATATTGCTTCGTCCTGCCGTTTTGTAGTTTATTGAAGCACTGGCAATATAAATAAGTTGTCACCAATAAACACTGCAAATTGTTTTGTAAAGGCACTGGGATCTAATACATTTCTTTGTAATTTCCAAGCGTAGTCTTTATACCTGTCGAATATTTTACGAAGTAGTTGATAAAGGAATTACATAAAATTATAATTAGGTAATAAACATTTGTGAATAATTCAAGTACAAAGGGAAATTAACTTATTGTATGATGAAACTTGAATTTGTACACGTATGTGTCAACAATAGTAGACTGACTGACAGTAAGTAACCACTTCTGACTGATGCTAACGCTGACCTCTATTCTACAAAAAGTAAGTTGCTCTGTAAATATCAATAGCCTCACAGTTCCACTGTTTAACTCATTCGGAGCCAACGACACGCCTCGCGTGTCCATAAGTTTTCGATTATATCTCGAAAAGTACATGAAAAAATTTAATAAGAATTGGTGTTCATGGTATTTCCCACACGAATAACCATATATTCACGTGGTTTCTACTTTGAAAGAAGTTATGTTTATACTAAAAACGAATATCTTGTGGGATGCCAAGAACACGCTACGCGTGTCCACTTTGAGTATGCGACCAGAGGTTCTAAAAGTTTGTTTAACTTTCCATCAAACTCACTACGTTAGCTTGGTTATTGTAATATTAGTACTTACAAAATAATATGTTTCTGAGTGATTTTAGTCGATAGATGAGTAAATGTTATATATTATACAAACAACAAAAAATATTATAAATTTAATAATATATGAGTAAGTTTGAGAATCACATCATATTTAATTTACCTATTTACCTAAATATCTATATTCCGCCATAATTCCTGGTTTAAAATCACTATACTGTTGCCACAACCTTATCTCTTTCGTTGCACAAACAGAACTAAGGAAATAAACTACCACAATGTATTATTAACGTATTTAGAAACATTAAACTTCGCGCAGAGCCAGTTGACACGCGTGGCGTGTTCATTTTTTCTTAGTCGCAGAGCCGCGGACACGCCTCGCGTGTTCATGACCGTTTGTATGGCGGCTCCGCTAGTAAGACGCTGAAAAATGGCACGGCACCGAAAGGTTGTGGCAACAGTATAGTGATTTTAAACCAGGAATTATGGCAAAATATGGATATTTAGGTAAATTAAATATGATATGATTCTCAAACTTACTCATATATTATTAAATTTATAATATTTTTTGTTGTTTGTATAGTATATAAATTATTTACTCATCTATCGACTAAAATCACTCAGAAACATATTATTGTGTAAGTACTAATATTATAATAAACAAGCTAACGTTGTGAGTTTGATGGAAAGTTAAACAAACTTTTAGAACCTCTGGTCGCATACTCAAAGTGGACACGCGTAGCGTGTTCTTGGCATCCCACATGGTATTCGTTTTTAGTATAAACATAACTTCTTTCAATTATTATGGTTATTCGTGTGGTAAATACCATGTACACAAATTCTTATTAAATTTTTTCATGTACTTTTCGGGATATAATCGAAAACTTATGGACACGCGAGGCGTGTCGTTGGCTCCGAATAAGTCAATTGAATTTTTATTTGCATGAATTTTAATCTGATAAATAAATAGTTACGTGCTAAAATTTATCTATAAAAAAGTTATCATTCAATATTCCAGCGTTTTTTATTGGTACTACACTGGTGCCGTATGCAAAGCTCATAGATATTTTGATGCGTCGTTAAAGATAGTTTATTTTTGTATATTACATATGGTCAATTTTTATATATTTATAGTAGACATCTCATCATCTAAAAATGCTACTGTAAAGTTAGTATGTATTTCAGTAGATCAGATCAATAGGGCCCATAACTCATGTCATGAAATAAAACAAAAAAGACGATTCATCAGTTTTATTGCGTTTGTTACAAATTTATGTACATTTATTTGGTAAAATTACATACGTTTAAGTGAATATTAACATAATAACCTTTAATAAACTAGGTACTTATACATTTGGCAGCATTTATATAAAACACTCGAAATCTCTAACAATGTGATGTTCCGCAGCGATTTCTGCTTAAAAAGGGGAATGTACTTGAATAGACACGTAATTAATACATAAATTAATAAACTTCTAAAATACTGAGAACCCCTTCGATAGTTTATTTATACAATCATTATTAAGAATATAACTACACAACGTTTATAATGCCCGTAAATGTGAAACCACATTACACTCGTAAATGATAATGGTTTGATACAATAACTTGTGCTGTAACAAAAACGCTAAAAGTGGTATAAAACACCTAAACATTTTAAAACTAACTCATTCAATTACGATAAACATATTTACATTTTTACACTACAATCTAACTACTACACCGTAGTTATTTATAGAATACGAAAAGTCATATAGTCAGTTCTCTAAGGCCTTTCTCCCTTTACAGTTATGGAACCGCACCTATGTTAGAAATCTTCAACCAATTGATACTTGAGTATACGAAGGTTTCAGATTCAACTCGATCTCAACAAAGACTACAATTATGCTACAATTTTATCATTATAGACTACATATTGTATAATGCGTCATACAACGCTACACCAATTTATTGAGATCAACGAACAATTATGTACGAAAACTTACATAAATATACAAATTGATCCAATGTTATTAAATCATATTATGTATGATGCGACAGTGGGAAAGACATTGAAATACAATCATTTTATTCTAGTATTTCTAACTATTTTAGGTAGTGTTTCTTCTTTTTTATATCCTAATTATTTTATAACAATATTTCAGTTACAATTGGATAGTGATGATTAGTCATTAGGTTTATAGTAAATGCAAAAATACACAGAAGAAAAAGATATTTTTGTGTATGTGAAGTAATTCTTTACAGTATAAAAGTTGCTGGATTTCTTTTGGGAGTCAGTGGTTTGACTTTTGTTGCAACGGTTTATTGCACTAAACATAGAGATAATATTGTTCTTTATCTTTTGTAGTTCTGACTCTATATGATTATCGACATTCGAAGAGAAATTTAAGCAATAATCCATAATTATACACTACCCCGACTATTCTCATTTGTTATGAAATGAACACCATAATTTTTAACAATTTCTGAATATAAGAAGTCATAATAAACGTAGTAAACCTATTTTATAAAAGTATGTACAATATATTTACAATCTTATTTAATTCCGAATACATCAAACACATTTTTGCAAACATACAAATATGTACACAATACAAATTTGTTTTATGGAATTAAACGAAAAGCATTTTTAAATGGATTGTTATATATACATATGTCATTGAAATAAAAACCAATGTCATTAAAAAAACAATATTAATGAAGAGCAATCAAGTGATTAAAATTGTACCCAATGGAAACTTAATAATTAAATATCAATAATTGATACATTCACATTAATTCTGATACTCTTTAATTCCTTATTCTGTTATAGTCACCTTCTTCAATAAATTGTTTATATGAAGTCTATTATGAAAACTTCATTGATCAAATTGGATTTTATTGCAATAAAATTATATATGTATTGCTTGGGTTCAAGGTGTCCATAGAATGACTAACTTCATAGTTTAAACAGACTCGATAATCTGAATACTCCGCAATGGTTAATAATCGTGAATGTTTATATTATGTTAAAAATGCTTTTCACTTAGTCATAACTCTACTTTAAAATAGTGCCCACTTTAGCTTTAGTAATCGGTCAATTTCTAAACAAATGTATCTGCATACATGTTATTAATTCTGAGCAGTGTGTGTTCATACATTTGTATGGATATTGTGACAGGTAAGCTAAAAATGTTCTAGGTAACTAATGAGCACTATTTTATATTGTAATAAATAGAGAATAATGCAACAAACATTGAACGTTATACCGACAAGTAACATGGGAAACTTTAGGTATTCTAAAACGGATATAAATAATAATATGTTTGAAGGATATTGAAAGGAATTTCTACATAAAAGTGGTTGGAATTATTTTATGCGTACAACCATGTATTCAAATTTGTTATTTTATTATGAATAAGCCATTATATTATATCATAGATATAAATATGTAGCAATGCTATTAAATTGACTTCAATATCACCTCTCATTCATGACAAATATTACCCTATTTTATACGACGAACAATTTAACTTTTAATAATATATCGAAACTTCACACAAATACTTCATCTGCATACACATATGTAACTTAATAATGCTTTTCAATGGGTGATGAACTGACAACTTTTTACCGACACCAGATTTATTTTCACTACAATTTTATATACCAAACACGTCTGATTGGTATTTACCAGTGATAGCTGTCTATAATGCGGTTATTCTGTCTGTCCTTTGGTGATTAAACACGTGATATGTATGTTGAAAGTTATGAAAAAAATTATGACATTTAAAAAAAGGACTGTTTCAATATGAATAAAAACCATTGCAACGATAAAAATACCAACAATCCTGCATCCTAAACACTAGCAAACAATTTATAAGAACATAATAAACGCAACACACCTTAACATCAAATCATACTTAAAAACCCTGCTTTGACACATGCTGAGACCGGGGTTCAAACCCGGGACCTTTGGTTCGCAAGCAATAAGTCAAACTTATTATTGGGGCACATTACGGTAGTTTTAAAAACCGTTACTTTTGAATTCAAATTTGAATTGTTTAACGTATTTTTCTTTCAAAGTTTTTAATACCTAGCTACGTTTTCTTTTTATTTACATTAGCCTTGGATCTGGTCTGTCATATGTGAATCGGCACGTGAGTTAGCAATGCATGACGTGACACAAACCGGAGGTCACACATCTCGCAGTGATAGGGACCTGTCGGTGACACGCCCGCTGCTGAATCCTGGAAACAATTAAAAACTATATTGTTGACTTTTAGACCAAACCACGGCAAACATAATGAACACTCCCCTTGCCATGTGGAGCTATGACCTGAACTATCTTGGTTCGTGGCGTACCCTTGAGGAGGCCTTTGTCAGGCATAGGACTGGTATAAGCTGATGGATCGACAACAATACAATATTTCACACATAATATTACGAGCTGTCACATTTAGTAACTGGTTAACACGTGGGTTCGAGGTGGCCATAGAATTACTACTGAATACCCCGCAAGTTCGTGAACGCGTTTGTCTTTTGTATCTATATTTCAATTGCTATTTCACAAAAAAGTGACTTCCTAGATCCTAGGTATTATATCTCCAAGGTTCTGTGCACCCCAAAAGAGATTAAACGACGTCAATCCATACGTATATATATAGTTTCACTATTTAACTATAACATACATTAAGCATCTGTACATGCTTACCAACCTCATTGTCCTCCGACTTGATATCGGCCAGGGGGTCCAATTTGACATTGACCCCCTCTGGGGGGGCTACGACGACCTCCTCCTTAGCGGGCGAGGGCGACCGCGACACTAAGTGGGGCTTGATGGCGAGCAAGTCGTCTGCCGGATGCCGCGGGGGGCGTCTGCTCCTTACCTATAGGAAAATGGGATTGTAGGTGTTAATTGAATGTAATGGGTGATGGATTAGAAGCCATGTAACCTGTATTAACAATGCTTACAATAACCACGGTAGTTGTATTGAAAGTTGTTAACGAAAATAAACAATCGTTGATCACTTTACATATTTATTCACGTGATTTTATAACATAAGGATTTTTATGTCATTGAGCTTTAAAAAAAAAAATACTGTAATACATTTCAACGTATTGCAGAGTACAGCCTTTCTATATAACACGCCATCTACCAACACCTGCGAAGAACTATTTACTAAAAACTACCATTACCAACCTGTTTAATCCTCGCCCGATCTCCTGGCTCCGTATGTATCATCCGGGGCCTCGGGGGCGGTGTGGCCAGCTTCTTGCGTCTTGGCCGCCGTTGCTGCACTATTGGCGGCGTGGGTATGGGTGAAAACTCCCGTTCGCGTTTCGGTGACGCTGTGGACACACTGTCCAGTTTCGCTCGCTTCCTGCGCTTGTAGCGACGGGGACCGCTCTGGAAATGGGTTGACTTTAGTTCTTGTATTCATGTTATGTTCGTAGCGTAGTATTATATTATATGAGGTTACTCGTTCAAGGAAAGCTATTCGTTCATTCATCAAAACTATGATTCGGCCAATTTAGTTTTTGAAAAAATCTAATTGTATAATATTTATACACAAAAATATTTTTCTTAAATAGACACTCGACAAAATTCTGAAGCCGGTCATTAGTTATTCCATAAGCTAGGGTTTAGAAATCTAAGGTATAATAATTGTTTTAGCAGACAATCCATGTGTACTAAAACGAGACGACGATTTAAATTTTATAAAACCAACATATATGTCAGTTCTTATAATACGATAGAACGTCCGGAGTTCTGTAAAGTAGTAATAAATAAGTATTTGTTAAATACCTGTGGTTGCCTCTTCATGGCCGTGTTCTCATCGCAGTGTTGGATCAAATGCACCACCAAATCCGCACTGGAATGCAACTGGGCCCCGCACACCTCACAGCTGTACGTTGGACCACCTTATGAGGAAAATAAACATACGTTACTTATATGGGTACATATTTGTACGAGCGAGCATACAGGTCTAGTATACATGTTAAATCCTTTTTGGAATAGTAGTAATAGAGCCATTTTTATCACTAGATATTTGAAAGTCTACTTGTTTATCGGTCTTAAGTTTACAACTCTTAATATTTACAGGGTAATGATTAAAATCTCCTATTGTCAAGGGCACTTTACAGTAAATGCCATTACAGTCGCATTATTAAACTAAAGCGGTACTGAACTACGATTTTGCTATTATGCATTAGTAGATTCCGGCCCTTGTATGTAAGAATAAGTATATTTGTAACAACATAATTTACCGTTTTTAAATAACAATATAATTTACCGTTGGTCCTGCGGTCAGGCGCAGAGTGGTGTGACCGTACGTGCTCTCTCAATACAACACGTTGGTTGAACGCCCGGGGGCAAACTGCGCACGCGTACGGTTTTTCACCTGAAATAAATAGCGAATTTACTATACCTATAGAGTAGGAATAAAATTATATAAATACAGAAAACTCAATCAAGTCCGAAGTTTTACCCACTGGGCTACAACCGCTTTTAAGAAAAAACTTATTAAATTCCAAGTTCCAGAAAAACTCACAACTAAAATTCAGGCAGCGGTCACCAATTCTCATTAGTGTCAGCCTGGTATAAATACTTTAGGTCCACATGAACACCCTTAAAAACAAAACATCATCTCCTTCATATGAAAGCCATTATAGGCTATTCGCGTTAAGTAAATAGTGACGTCATTACGTTCAGAGGTTAAACTGGCCAATGAGACGTTAGTTAATAAGAAAACAAATCACTTTGACCAATTGCAGTCAACCGTTGTCACGTCTCATTGGTCAAATCGTCGGGACATGATGACATCACTATTTACTTAACGCGAATAGCCTATAGTGTAACCCTGGTATACTACAAATACTTTAGGTATACTACACGAACGCACTTAAAAACAAAACGTCATCTTCTTCATATGAAAGCCATTATAGTATATTCGCATTAAGTAAATAGTGACGTCAGGATATTCAGAAGTTAAACTGGGCAATGAGACGTTAGTTGATGAGAAAACAAATCACTTTGACCAATTGCAGTCAACCCTTATGAAATGTCATTGGTTAAATCATGGGGACATGATGACGTCACTATTCTTAATGCTAATATTCTATACCTGTCTTTCTCACCTTCAAGTCGAAGAAGGTAACTTAGAAGGTGGGCTTTGGGCTAGTAACTAGTCAGTCATTATGTTCAGTCTTTTGATATGATATTACGATAACTAGTGAAGTGTATTGTAATCACAATCTTCTTAATGGTATACTATAAATAGGTTCACTACACGAACGCACTTAGAAACAACACGTTCATATGAATGAGATGTCCTTCATATGAAAGCCATTAGTCGTAAGAGAGAGTTCTCTCACCGGTATGTATCCGCTCGTGCTTCCGCAGGGTGCCGCCGTCCGCGAAGGCCTTCCAGCAGAAGCGGCAGGCGTAGGGCCGCTCTCCCGTGTGAATGCGCACGTGGATCTGCTGCGACGAGCGGGAGCCGAATATCTTACCTGATCAAAGCATGGGTTAAATGATATGTTAAAAATAATTATTATTATACAAGAAAAGGGAACTTAGCACGTATATTTTATAAACTAAGGTTATCCGTTGTTAGTTGACCCGTGAGAATGGCCATTGCAACATGGCCGAAACGTCGGGTAGCAAAGGGAAAACTTTGAATATATGTACAACATGAATTGAGAAATGAATAAAAATAATGATTCTCAAAATATTTTTTTTTATGTTTTTGTGTTAATCTTATCTAGTAAATACAGATATCTGAATAAATGTGTTGAATAACATATTGTGCTTTAGTATGAAGTAATCTAGTTATATTAATACAAAACTAGGTCCATAAAATCATGGTGTGAATAGTGCATAACGATGAAGTCTCTATTGTCTCTTCTAGTTAATATTGGAGCTTTGAAACATATTTGGGATTTAAAAAGTATAGGTATTTTCTTGATGGTAGCTGACTTATCACCCTTGATTAAAAATACCACATTACTTCGGTTATCTTACTATAAAGTGGGAAGAAGGCCCTTCATATTTTGAGGGAACAGTTTATTTATATGTCTTTAGCCCTAGTCACCAATAGTGGGAGTATAGGCCTGTAAATACTATTAATACCTAATCATACGAAGAATTAATAAGTCAAATCCTATTCTTTCATAGCTACAACTATTTCATGGAAAATCTGTACTTACCACACTCTCTGCACGGAAACTGTCTGCCTCCAGCGCCGCCCGACGATCGCATGTGGGAGCGCTTCGTTCGTCTGTTAGAAGAAATACATTAGCTACACCTTTATTGGTATATATCAAACTCACATCAAAAAAAAGACAAACGCATTCACGACCTAATCCATGCGGGGTAGTCAGAGGTTCAGGTATCCATCTCCGCAATCGCGGTGGTAGTAATTCTATGGCTACATCAAACCCACGTGTTGACCAGATAGTACTCAATGTGACAGGTTGCAAGCCATGTTGCCATTTACAAGCACTAACTATTACCTGTTCGGGGAACAGCTAGGTGACCTCACGATGTTTTCCCTCATCGTAGTATTCGACGCATTTCGTAAATGTATTTTTATTACGAAAATGTACATACAATTTCGTTTAACTTCATTTCCATTGATACATTCTCAAACGGGATTTGAACCCTGTACCCACTGATACAGAGTCAAGCCCCAAACAACTAAGCTACGTCGAATTACTTCAATGAATGGCAGTGACATCCAAATATCACTTGTTTGGTTTTTGTGCCTATGTTTCAACAGACCTGATTGTTACGTCTCTGTCTATCACCATGTGCTTCTATTCCATACCAATATACCCATTACCATGCATCTGTTTAACCCAAGAGGGTATCTACTCTTACCCATAAACCTTACACTACTCACCCACTAGTACTCGACTGTCTCATGTGCGTTTCAGCGTGAGCCAGCAACTGCAGCGTATTAGTACACGTCTCTCCACAGACTTCGCAAGTATGCTCGCCGCCTGTTGTAGAACTGGCTGCACCTTCGCTATCATGGCGTTTGTAACTGATGACGAAATATGTATTTAAGTTGGGGAACTATGCTCTGTACATTGTTGTTAATAAATGTATTTAAAGTTATTGGATGAGCCATGAATCAGGAATAAACTGGGATAAGAATTTTATTATGAAAAGTGTGTTGTCAGTCTTTTGTTGTTAGTTAAGTTTTAGCTATTAACTTTCGCTTTGATAATAATTCGTAAGAATCTTTAAAAAGGGCAGTCGCTACATATTACATGACAAGTTATAGCTATTTCATAAAAGTAAAGTAACTACTTAATATTATATAAGCCAAACTAGGCCGTACTTTATGGTCACCACAACCAGCTATTTAAACTAAAACTAACCAAGGAGATAACGCCTTAACCATTGTCACAACATCCTAATACAACATACGCTTCACGACTTGTGTATATACACTCCCTTTTTTATTATGGCAGGGTAGTCAGAGGCTTGAGTACCCATCTCCGAAATTTCAAAGGCATGTTAGGTATGGGTCATTCGAGGCCCGCCTATCACTAGATAGATAGACAGCACCCAACGTGATAGGTAGTGAACCGTATCGCCGTATATAAGCACTGACTATTACCTGTTCTGGGAACAGGTAGCTTTCCTCACGATGTTTTTCCCTCACCGTAGTATTCGACGCATCCCGTAAATGTAATTTTATTACGAAAATGTACATAGAAATTCATTAAACTTATATATAATTAAGTATGTTAAAATACACATAATTCGTACCTGTCCTAATTCAAACTTATATTTTATTATTATTTCATTATAATTCTTATTTCTACTTTAAGTTTATACTTTTAATATGAATATTAAAACTTAGAAGCATCTATAATTAATGTAATGTCGAGTGTATAGGCATCCCAATATTTACGATAAAAGTGGGTATGGTATCACATACCTATGCGCAGCCGCAACGTGCCGCCGTAACAGATCGGTCCTCTGGAAGGCGACGCCGCAGTGCTGGCAGAAGAGCTCCGGCCGCTTCATGTTGTCTCTCGGCACGCGCTCAATCGCCTCCGACGATTCGGGCGATAGGGCGAACTCTTCATCGTCGTCTGTTAGTTTAATGTAGGGTTAGTTGGAGCCTATCTTTGATTTGATGTAGGATTATATACACTTATATTACACTTTTAAATTGATATTACACTTATATACTTATATTACACTAGTGACCCGCTCCGGCTTCGCACGGGTATAAAATATATAGCCTACTCCACTATTTCATGGATGTTATTATACATATAAACCCTCCTCTTGAATCGCTCTATCTATTAAAAAAAAACCGCATCAAAATCCATTGTGTAGTTTCAAAGATTTAAGCATACAAAGGGACATAGGGACAAAGAAAGCGACTTTGTTTTATACTATGTAGTGAAGTGATAAATACATACACGTCCCTCAATCCACTTGAGGATGGATAAAAACTTGGAAATATAAAATTCCTTTGGTTACCTTTTGCAAAACTGCCAGGGTCGTGTTGGAATTCATATACAATATTAGTGACGACATGCCTGCAGGAAGTTAGCATTTTAAATATGCCCCAAAGTAGCAAGGGGCACCTTATTAATCTTTAGTTCCATGTTGACAATATCTTTAAGCAGAGCTATACTTTATCCAATAACCGTATTTTAGAGACATACCTACATACAGATCACATGCGATTAATTATAATAAAATGCGTTTATTTACAGCCACAAAAACATACACATACAAAACGTTTACAATAAAAAAATTACAAACTAAGGGGTATAACTTGTGCATGTTATTGTCGCAGCAAAAGGGTTTTAACTCAGCTGGGTATGTTGCGTCTGGTGGCAAACGCAACGCTGGTTTTATGTTAGAACCACTGAACCACGATTCCCGTAGAGGGCTAGACAAAGATTACGGACCCTCATCTGCCCCGATCCTTTTTTCCAAACCATTTTCACTTCATTGACACTCATACACCTCCTCATACATACTCGGCGGTTATATACTTTTAACATGACTCTATTTCATATATCTACCTGAGTCATCGACTGGCTCCTCCTTCATAGTCTCGTGCCTGCCCTTGGCCGCGGTAGAGGCGTAGGGGTGGCGGCGGCGCGTGTGCGACACCAGCGCCTCTCGCGACCAACACAGCTCGCCGCAAATGTTGCATTCTAGGGGGGAGTCGCCTCCGTGGATCTGTATGGGAAAAGATGTTTTAGATTGGACATAGATAACTGTGGTTTAGGAAGGATTAAGAGATTGTGTGACTAACAACGTAATAGTGATTCCGTACTATAGAGTTTGAACAACCTATTTACATTACAAGTCCTGAGCATATAGATAAGGAAAAAACCTATATTCTTTGATTACATTTACAATATACGATAACTACATGCACAGTGAAAAAGTGTTGACTTAGTATTCGTTCACTGTGTGCTGTCATCCGATCTTAATACCTACATCACCCTACATTTTATCAAACTTTAATATCTCTACAGAATAGATGATTTATTATAAAAGAATGTACTTTATTTTAGATCTCTATTTGTGTATATGTATTACTGCGTCTAGTGTGAATAAAAGGAATTTTATTTTATTTATTTTTTTATATCCTACCATTTCCTCTAGTAACTATTATAAATACACCTACACAACTAAAACCTACGTCATCTACAACCTTTACTCACCCTTGCATGACTCTGCAACGCCTTCTCCCTAGCGAAGCCGACTCCGCAATGGCGGCAAACGAACGGCCTTGAGGGGTCCGTAGGCACGGGCGGCGGGGAGGGGGAAGGCGACGGCGGGGAGGGGGGCGACGCCGCGGGAGGGGGCGCCTGCGGCTTGCGGGACCACTGCTGCGTACGCGCCGACGTCATGTTGTCCCACATCTCGTCGTCTTCCTGCTCCTGTTGATGGATAGTATTGAATGTAGAAGCACTATGGATAATGTATGTGAAAAAGAGAGAGATGTTTTGCAGGATCTTTTTATCATAACCCGTTAGGAAATAGGAACGTGCATATAAGTTTGTCTAACTAGCCGCATTTCTACTAGATAATGTATGCTTCAGTCTAGTTTTATTTATTTATTTCATCCAAACAAGTATCCTATCATTACAAGTCTAATAACCTAATGCGATAGGAACTAAACATATTTATAATTTTAAGTAAACAATTTAACATAATTTAGTTATTGTCGAGGATATAATATCTCCGAGGTCTAATGCCCCAAAAAGGATTACTTCCACTTTATATTGTAGTGTGAAACTTACCTCTTCTTCAGGCTCTGGCACTTTTTTCCGTCTGCCCCTTTTCTTTTTTGGTTTAGTTACACGATTGTTGTCCAGGACATCTTCTGCAATGCCAAAATTAACAAATTATACTTCTCTCTGTTTCTAAAAAAAGGACAGTGAATTTGTCAAGTTTTAGATGTCATGAATCAGTAAATTTTTAGAAGTCATATGAATAAACATGATAAAGTTAATGATTGTGAGAGATTTGTCAGATTCGTTCATCTTGCCAATTGATGTGTTTTAAAGAAATTGAGGTTTTAATATGAATTTTTTTTATGAATAAGTGAAAAATTATTATTAAATAAAATATATAAAGATTCATTTCACAGCCTATGTGACATTGATACACCATTTCTCGTAAGATCACCCTATGAAGTTAATATTAATTTTTATATCAATCTAAAAGCACTTAAACAATCCTTACCATAATCCATCTCCTCCTGATTATCAGGCACAAACGCGTGCACCTTGAGATGGTTCATCAAGTCACACTTCCTCACATAGCGTACCCCGCACAGATTGCAAGCATGAGGCCTATCATTCTGGTGGGCCACCATATGGTTCATGAGAGCTGCTTTCTTGCGGAAACGCCTCGAACAGAAATCACAGGGCCACGGCCGCATCGCTGTGTACTCATCCTGTAAGGTAAAATGGTGGTTAAAAACACATGTAGTCTTGTATTTAAAGAACATTAAAGGTATGGTATGCACTGCACCATGATAGCAGGTCTTTAGCTTGATAACAAGATACAAATGATCAAGCAAAGAATGCAAATGCATTGTTCGAGAGTGTATGTCAACAATACTTGAAAAATACAAGATTTTCATTTGAAGTCTACAACTGGGGTAAAGGATTACTTTATTGGCTTTTAACATCAATGAAAAGTGGAGAAAATCTTACCTGATCAGTTGGCAGTGGTATATCAATATCATTTTCTTCTTTCACATCTAGGACAGGCTGAGTCAAATGACCAATTGGCACTTCCACCCTGGAAAAAGTAATTCATGAATATTGTTTTCTGAGTATACAGCTAAGGCAAATTGATAATATATACTATGAGAGGCGATAGAACCTTAATCATACGACCAGCAACCTAAATAATTGTGAGTACACTTTGTACTCCATGTTTGCTGACTATATTATAAATTTGAAACTTTGAATCTACACAACTCAAGACATATTTTATTTTGTTATAGCTTAGATTATGTATGCATGAAAAACATAGCAATACCAATCTATTTTTAGATATAGAATTATATTCAGCATTGGTATAGTATGTTGAGCATTGATTTCCCTAACAACTCAAAGACTGGTGATGTGAAAGTAACAAATATCTTCCTAGTAGCTACCCTGAATATGCTTGCAGTTTTAGTGCTTAGCCATTAACAACAACAACAAGGACCGACATGTGTAAAGTATGAAGGAAATTTTACCTATCCTGATCACCAGCTACCCAATCATCTGTGATCACCTCTTCCGTTACACATTCAACAGCTTGATCTTCAATCAGTTCAGAATTATCTTGGTATGTCACTACATCTTGCGCCAGGAACATCAAATTTTCAGCTGCCATCTGATCTGTGTTTGCTATTATGTTTTCCGATCCCTGTAATAAATTTAGTTATAAATACAAAGGAACAGAAATAACACATTTGGTAAAAGTGTAAACATGTAAACAGCTGTAGCCAAGTCGGTAAGATCTCTAACATATGAGAGAGGTCCTAGTTTCAAATCCCAGCATTGGCATGTTCCAATGAAAAATGTGTTTTTTTTAGATACATCATTTACAATTGTAAATTGTGAGGGGAAACTCCGGCCTGTCCATTGGGATAGGTAATAGCCAGTGTTTGCATACAGTAATATGGTTCACTACCTATCATGTTGGGTGCTGTCTATCTAGTGAAATACGGGCTTTGAGTGGCTTAAACTTAACACGTCTTTTGAAGCCACTCAAGCTTTAGATTACCCCACCACATAAAAGGGAGTGTATACACACAAGTTAGGAATTGTATGTTATGCTAAGAAAATAAATAGTTAAATTACTTGTTATATTGCTAGACGAGGTATGTATGATTTATGTATTAATTGAATTGGATTGGATTTAGCCATTTTTTAATTTAATGTAGTAAAATGGAATTACAAATCTCCAAAAGGATTAAAGGACATGTATGTAAAATAGATGTACAAAATATGTCTCAAATACTTACTATATTAGGATATGATGTTGATTGTGTACTATATATCACTTCTTCAACCACCATTGGGCCGTTCTGAAACATAAATGAAAGCATAAGTACTTGACTATTTAAAGCCCTTAGTAAATAAACATAGTATGATTTTAGAAGTGCCAATAATCTCCAGGTGTGTATAAGAAGGTCTATGAGTGTCAATGAAATATGAGTAGTTTGTTAGGATCAGGACAGATTGGGATCCATGATCTCTGTTTACTCTTCTACAGGGAAACTGGTGTGATGTGCATGTAAACAAATATTAGGTGGTTTATGTGAACCTCACTAAGTAGTAAAGTATTCCATGTAAAATACAACCTAAGACTCATAAAGAGTTACAAAGTCTCTAAAATATAATGTAACATTGCATATAATGTCATAATCTGATAGTTTATTTTGGGAGTAAATTATGTGATAGTTGTAATGATAATAATTATACTATTCCACATTTTGGCACACCTATGTCAGTGTTACTCAGAGGCTAGAATATATGTTTCTTAGCTGTATTATTAAAATAAATATCTACTTTTCATCATTTTAGAATATCTATTTACTACTTGGAGGGAAAAATGTAAAATCAAATCTAGTTTAATCTGTAAGTCATACAAATACTGTGAAGAATTAGGATAATGAGCAGTAACTGACATAGGTACTAGCAAACTTACAAGCAATGTAGACTAACTAGTACAGTACCTTAGTTCTTTCAGCAAGAGAGTAGTTTTGGGGATTCAACTATCAATATTTTTCAAATACTTCATTAGCTACATATCTTAGCCTTTTGATTGGTTTTTATTATAAAATAAGTGTTCATATAAAAATAGTTATTTACCCTCTCCTCCTCGTCCCAACGGAGGGTGAATGATTCTGCCTCCATAGCAGCTTATTTTGTTCAGCAATCCATATCTATGTATAAAACAATATAATTTTATATTAAATATCGATACGTAAGCATGATTAAACCTAAAATAATGACTGATAATGACCATCATATAATTGAAAAACCCGACATTGGAAGTCGTAACGATAAAGTAGTCATCGAATACTTTTTCGTATCAAAACATCAACATAACCTAATATATAGTAGTTATCAGTATAGGTAAAGACTACATGAAAATATAAAAGACCATTCGTAGTATTACACGAGAGATCCCGTGCGCTGAGGCCGTCATGATAAATAAAAATGGTGTCAAGTAACAAACATCGTCGAGGTTATATAGCAAGTTAAGGTTATAATATCGTACCTTAGAAATGAAAACAAACACTGAATTGCACCGATTATCACAAATTATTAGGTATAACTATCTTTAATTAGACTATACAAGATTGAATCGCCATGTATCTTGCCATTCTAATGACGCAATCAAAAGTGCTTTTTATCAAAAATGGACGAAAACAAAAATATAACCAAACTCCCTGTTGAAATATTGAGGTTAAGCGAACTTACCAAAATGAAATAAAAACACTTTAAATGATATTTTTTGTTGAGGAATTCAAAGCTATAATCTAAATACTGAAATAACTTGCAAGTAAGCTAAGCGAAACGAAGATAAACGATAGCTTGTTCTTTTAAGACATGTCTACACGTACGGAAATTTATATGTATTATGCAGACTAAAGATTTTGGTTGTATTCGAATATAATTTCGTATTTATATAATATTTATATCTTCTATTCATCCCTTTTCATGAAATAAGACAAACATATGGGCTTACTCGTACATTAATAAAATAGATATTGAACATTCATTTTACATATTTACTATACGTATATCATAAATACCATTTCGGTAGTAAGTTCATTGCGCATCTGAGAATTTGCGGAGTTATAGATGTAAAAATACAATACTGTACTATACTGTACTAGTACTGGCGGAGTGAATGATATGACGCCCACATGTACTTTTCATCTGAAAATCACCACCTAACTTCAGATCAATTTTATTTAAGTGGCGATTTTTCTTTAGCTGTAGTTATTGTTCAATACGATTAACACATAAGTAATAATCCATTATTTAAAAACACCCAGATTCCCAGATTTTTAACTGTAAAGAATATATACTTATATAATATTACAACTTCAATGCGTAGCAAAACTAAATAAAGAAAATATAAATTGCATCAATATATAAATCAATTCGAACGATATGTAATTATGTTAAAATACACAAAATTTCGTACCTGTCCTCATTTTTATTTCTACTTTAAGTTTATAGTTTTAATTTGATTATTCAAACTTAGAAGCACTATAATTAATGTAATGTCGAATGTACTAAGACGAGTGGTAGAGTAAGAATTATTTGCCATTAGAGGCGTCAACAGATTATAATCATTTTAATTACATAAGCAATCCTAAGCTATAACAATAAATTTCTAAATACATCGAGTTTTGTATAGACTTGACATTTATTGCTAAATTGTGTTTGAATCATTTTAAGTAGTTCTGGCTTAACATAAAAACATTCTATGTGCTGTATATATGATACAAACGGATAATGTCTTTTTCTAGCATTTGTATAAGGAAACATCGAAATCTCTAACTCAAACTAAAAGCTTCAAAAACTCGGTTATAATAACAGCAAAACTTTTGATAGTGCGACGTAACATTATTGACTGTATACGTATAGTGTGTTATAGTTCGTGATTCGTGATAGTGTATTTGCAGCATAATCACGTAAGGGTAATGTTTACGTGTGTGCTATTTTGCTTATAATTTCTTCACATTTATGAAAAAAACAGACTGTATATAAACATTATAAAATACGTATTTATTTTAGGACAATCATAATCTACTTAGCTATATTATAATTACAAGATGGGTCAGGAATTGAAGGAGCTTTGCCAATTATTTTTTCCAGAAAACAGCTCCGGTAAGTAAATTTGAAAACATTTTCACAAATATTTATGATATAGAGGCGATTGGCGTAAATCACGGTTATAATTTTCATTTTATATTGTATGTGGGTATAATCTTAAGATATAAAAGTTATTACTTTTATATTAAGCGGTCACTTTAAACATTTTCAGAAAGTTATGAGTACTTTAGTGACATTGGTGATTACATCAAACATCTTGGGTCGCAAGGCTGGGATCAAATACGCAAAGAGCCCGAAAAGTTATCAGATGAAATGAAGCAATTGACAGAACAAACTCAAGACCTCGCCTTTACTAATTATAAGACGTTTGTTGAGAGTGCAGATGTGTCCCGAGCCATTATGAAAGACTTAAGCAAATGTAAGGAGTCCCTATCCTCTTTTCTGGATACCATGCCGAGTTTTATTGAAGAGTGTGAAAAGTTTTCGCAAATGGCTGGTAATATTGTGAAAGAGAAGAGGTAAGTAATATTTTTATTTTATATTTTTAATTCTATAAATTTTAAACTAGAGAATATGAGTGTGCCTTTTGTTATAATTTAATTTTTGTTTTTAATCAAGTTTTATTCAAGACAATTAACATCTTGCTATACTAAAACATATTATTGTGATGCAAAACAGTCTAGTTTGAACTTCTTTAGTGTTATCTCCAAATAAGTGATTTAATTCTTTGTTTCAGCCGTTATTCCAGTGTGCGGAACCAAAGTGAGAGATTACTTGAACTATTAGAATTACCATCATTAATGAGGGAGGCCCTTAATGCAGAAGATTATGAGAGTGCATTGGATATATTCACTTTTGTAAGGAACTTGTCCAAGCGGTATTCTGAAATACCTATTGTGCAGGTTAGTTTGACTAAAAACAAAAATGTTCTAATATATTATTTAGGTATGAAATAATTATAAAGAGTTATAACAGTATAATTAGGAAATTATGGTAGTTTTGTGACAGAATACCACTGCTCATATCAGGTGTTCATGTTCAATGAATGGATGGCAGCATTAAACTCATATTACCTTGTAAGTGAGGGTCCATATGGGTTATCTGTGATATGGGTATCTAAACTGCAAAGGATTTGTTAACTGTCAAGAGAACTTAGGTTTATTTTCAGTTAGTAAAAAATTTTTGTATTGATACAATATTTTTTTGTTTTAGAGTACAACATCAGAGATTATGACCTTATGGTTTGAGACCCTCTATCATCTTTTCAATCAGCTGAGATATGACTTGCCATTGCCACAGTGTTTACAGGTAAGCCTGGAGATCAAATAGCATGTTTTATACTTTGTATTAGAATTTATTTTGTATGATTTATAAATGTATTATACATTTGAAATATTTAAATGTTTCCTAAGGTTTATTCTTTTCATTATTTCTTTTAATTGTTACATATTAAATTAGTCTTTTGCATGGAGCAATTACAAAAAGGAGTGGGTTCACACAATATTTGTATGCAAAGTAGCATGGCATTAGGCGGGGGTGAGACGAGATATAATATCTCCAGACATTATATCTATGTGCATGTATATGTATGTAAATTAGTCTCAACATGTTCTTTATTCCACAGATATTAGGCTACTTAAGGCGAGCTAACACAGTCTACAAATCCACAGACAATGATCAAAGTCTTCATTATTCCAATAAAGTGACAAGTAGCAGTGATGGCCTACATCTTCACTTTTTGAAAGCAAGGAATGCTTGGTTTGACAACGCTCTAGATGATGCAAGAAATACTGAATGTAAGTAAAAATGTTATGGTGTAGACTAGACTGTAGTGATTTTTTTTAATGATATTTCTAAAGGCTTGATTGGTTATATCTTAGGGCCGAAACTGCGTTAAGCGGGCGCCCGCGCGTGGACCCGCGCGTCGACCCGCCGGCGGGCCCCGCGGGCACGTGACGGGAAACCGTCGCGGGGACCGCATATCGCAGCGTCGCTAGTTCAATTTTAAGGGTTTGCAAGTACAGTCGTGTCGATGGAGAGCTTAATATATTATTACATAGCAAAACGACGATCAATGGCAAAAAAAAAAACGGCAGCCAGTAAGCCCGTTTATTGAATCGAGGTTGTTATGGGAACTTGTTGTAAAGTTCGGTAAATTAAGAGAAAATGAAAACATATTTTACAAATATTTTAAAGTTTCGACACAGGTCCTCGACGAATTATTTTCGAAACTGGAACCGTACTTGAAGATCAGCAATATTAAAGTTAAAC
The DNA here is from genome assembly GCA_030578115.1 of Leucoptera coffeella. Classification (NCBI taxonomy): domain Eukaryota; kingdom Metazoa; phylum Arthropoda; class Insecta; order Lepidoptera; family Lyonetiidae; genus Leucoptera; species Leucoptera coffeella. Next base: position 478,757 of record JAMBLF010000057.1, on the reverse strand, counting down.
GTTGTAGGAGATGAAGCATTTGGATTGTCTAGTCATGTCATGCGGCCATATGCTCGAGCTCTCAATTTAAACCACAAGAAAAAAATATTTAATTATCGGTTAACAAGAGCTCGACGTTATATTGAGTCAACGTTCGGTATCATGGCTAATAAATTCAGAATTCTTCATCGTCCCTTAAATGTTTCAAAAGAGAACGCTATTTCTTTTATTAAAGCGATATGTATTCTACATAATTTTGTTAGATCTAGACAAGATGACTATAATGTCAACGATGTTGTCATAAATTCACGCCATATTCGTGATGTCGAATATGGGTTTCAGAACACTCAAAGAGACGCGTATACAATACGCGACAAATTCTCTGATTACTTCGTCGCAGGTGGTAAAGTATCGTGGCAAGATCGTAGTATTTTTTAAAACATCCTCAAAAGTAAAGTCATCCATCCTTCAGATACCCTCTTGTATTAGTAGACTAAAAAAAAACTTTTTAAAAATCAAATATCTCTGAAAATATTTAAGCAACACCGCACTACTTTCCTTAATAAAAGATACATTAACCTATCTTCCAATACACAAAATAGGGCGAAATTATCTTAAAAATTTTCAGAGATATTTGACTTTTAAAAAATGGGTATGTATACATGTTTATGATTTGACTGTATCGGTACACGGCCCAATACGCTAGTTGACCCTTTTTTTTCTATGCATTAAATGGTTTCTTACCATCATACAGCACTATAAAAAATATTGAATTTTTTTTTATAGGCATTTATCATAACAAATTTTTAATTTTAAAATACGTTTTGACAAGACGGCCAAAAATCGGTGTAAACAAAGAGAATACAAATACGATCATCACTCTTTCTGTGTCGAAAGACATTTTTCTTCTTGCCTTTCTTCCTGCGTGCTACCCGTATCACACAGCGTTACTGACTGAACAAGCCCGCGCGTACTCCCGCTGCCGAGTTCCCGCGCGTACCCCCGTGCGGACGTGTCGCCCGGATACGGGCCACGCTGCGCGGGCGCGGGGCCATACTCTCCGCAACGGACGCCCGCGCGTGTCTACGCGACGTAGCAATTTTGTATGAACCCGCGCGGGCGCCCGCTTAACGCAGTTTCGGCCCTTATAGGGTAAAATAAGGAGTCATATTTGAAAATTATGTTTATTATATTATGGTGATACTTTTCCATAATATTACTGTTCCTGACATGTGACTTGAAAACTAAATTTCTTTTGATTTACTCTTTATCTGTTTCTATTTGTATTCAATACATATAGAGTTAATTATATTGCATATTCCTTGAACTAATAATAATGTTTTGATTTTTTCTAGCTTCAGAGAGGCTTCTTAAAAGAATAGTGGAATTGCATAGAATACATTTGTTCAATGTCCTTACGCAACACAAGTCAATCTTCCTATCAGACATACAGGACTCTCAGGCCAAAGATGATGAATTGAATGGCAACAGTGCATTGTCTTGCTGGTTGAAACAAAAGGTGAGAAACTGTTACATAATACAAGTACTTTTAAAATAACTACATATTATAATTTATTTAACTCTATCTGTGGATAGAACCTGGGTGAAATAATATCCCTTTGGTCACTTTTAGCTCTAACATTGGTAGAGTGATGACTTTCATTTGAAACATTGGTGACAGGTCGCTAGTCAATAGCTGTAAAACCCACACACCACTAGCATACACATTCAGACTCTATATGTATATTAAATTACTTACTTATTATATTACTGTACTAATGACTGATTTATGTTCCGTTTTTTGATTGTAATATGCATTCATTCCAGGTGGAATCATTATCACAGATGTTGACAGAAGATCTGCTGAATGAAGATGAGTCTAGTTTTGAATCTCTCTTCAACCAGTGTATGTATTTAAGTCTATCTTTCGGCCGAGTTGGAGCCGACGCGCGCTGTGTTCTGACACCTCTGTTCAGAGATACTCTCTTGAAGCAATTTCATACTGGGGTGGAGAAGACAAATAATCAGTTTGAGAATCAGATGAAAGTTTATAAAGTACCATCAATAAAAAGTGTACCGAGACCAGTGAATGAAAATACCGGTTTTGGTCCCCCAGAAATTTTGTTAGACTATTATCCGCTAGCTGAGTATTGTAATGGCTTGTTAAGTTTACTCAATTCTATAAGGCTTACGGCGCCGTTGAATATTGTAAAGGAAGTGTATGGAGATTTCAGGAAATCTTTCAAAAGAGCAGTTAAAGTATTACAAGCGTTTTATCATAGGGAACAACAAGCTTTTAATGATATAGAGAGACAAAATTTCGTGTCATTATGCACATGTTTTGTTGAGGATTTTATTCCATACATTATTAAATGTTTGTCACTGTCGTTTCCTCCGAACCAAATCGCTGAATGTTTGGGGGTTACCTTGACAACGTTGCAAGATAGTAAAATTTTGTACATAGACCAAATAGATATATGTGAATCGTTGAATGGTATAACAGGTATCAGTATGAGTCAGTGATGTATAACTACTATTATTGATTACTACTAGGTAACATACATCTGCAATAAATCAATGATTGAGATGTCATCATATCAATGAGTAAGGAAATTATGAATAGTGTTATATTCCTTTGGTAATTTATCAACTATACTTTGTTCCATTTATAGGTGTGTCTTAGCATATTAAAACATTTGTTTAAGATTGTTATGTTAAATGCCTGAGACTGTGAAAACAGTATTTTATTAATATTTATGTGAAAGAAAAGGTACTGGTAAATATAATCTTAAATAGCCAGTAGTAGTAGCCATAGGCTTTTTTGCAATATGGTACACCTTCTGAGTGCTAACTATTTTAGAGTCAATGATTAAAAAGTTTAGATATATTATATGGATATGGCAACCACCGTCACTCCTGTAAGTCATAATGTTTATTATGTGTATTTTACGTTCCATATTTTAACTTATTTATTCCAGATTGGTATGTTAAATTCTAATGTGCCTAGTTGTGTAAAGCTGTACATAAATTTATTAGGTTAATCAAATAGTGTAATACCTATATTAAGTTATTCAAAATGATAGTTATTATTGTAAAAAAACAAGTTAATTTTTCATAAAAACTTTATTTATGAAATATGTACTACTTATTAGTACGGAATGCTTAAAAATAAAAATTTACATGAATTATTTTGTTTCATTTACATTAGACCACATATTAATTACTTACTGTATAATAGTTTATTATTAACACTTCTCGAGTTTATAACACGGTTACCTGTACGACTAACTGCAATTGCTATAAATGAACATAAACATTTTTTATGAAAAATCTCAAACTTGTTAATACATACACAGTGGTACTTCACACAATGAATTATTATTGTTTCTTTGAACATAACGCGCATTGTTTGCCTACCATATTATTATATTTAGAAACAAATATTTGATATAAACAAACAATTGAGCACTTTAAGAACTCTCAATAAATTCCATCTGATGTAACGAATAGTATTACGTATTTTTTGGACTAAAGAGTCCAAAGTTGTTTCTAAATATAATAATATGGTATTAAAGAATATTTAAATACATATTAAAGAATATGGCAACCAAAAATGTGAAGAAAATAATATAATATACATTAACCATTATAAATATCAGTACACATTGAAATTTTTGTACGAAAAAGCATTTATAACACTTAATCCAACTACAAAAATAATCGTAAATAACTGGAGTTGTAGCTGCAATATTTTGTATTTTGACTTTTATCCAAAACACCAATGACAATCACATGAAATCACTATAATATTGTTTGCAATAAAATTATCATATAATTTCACATTACTCAATTAAGACACATCACATCCAAACATTTTAAACATTAATTTCCTTTCACATAACAGCTTAATACAAGTATTAAAGCCTTATTAGATCAATTTGAATCTTATATCTAGTGGCTATAACCTAGGGCTTACACAAACCTTATCTTCTTAATCCTAGATTTGCCTTCCTGACTTCTAGACACTTCGTAATAGTGCGTGACCTTATCCACATTACCGAGAGATTCAATAAACTCCTTATCGTGAGTAATGATTATGAACATAAAGTTCTTTTGGCGCATCCTTTCTTGGACTATTTCTGCTAGGGCCGAGCACAAACTTCTTATGTTCTCTTGATCTAGATTCGTTGTCGGTTCATCTAATGCTAGTATGCCAAACCTGAAAATGTATAATAATAATATTTTAAGACAATATGACACCAATTGAACTAGCTCCTTGGTAAGTTCATTTAAGACTTGTGTTATGGGTACTAGTCAACGTATATTTAAGAAATATATACTTATTATATATATAGATAGACTGGAAAGCAGAAGAAAAGCGAATTTAGTTCGTAAATTAATATAAAACAACTGAAATTACCAAGTGATATATTGATGGGTATCCGTTATCTCTGCCTATCTCTCTGTAGGGAAGCAGACGTGATATGTTTGTATGTATCACAAATTTATTGGAGAATATTTGTTACACCTTTTTCACTACTACGTAACGAGGTATCAATTTGTGCATTATTTTTTTTCTTTACCTGGAGCTAAATGTTTCAGCCAGCGCCAACCGTATAATGAGACACGCTAACACTTTCTGACCCGCACTGCATCTGCCTCGCATGTCAATTTCCACGCCATTCTTACATTGGACCACTCTGAAAAATTAAAAACACATTTACCAACAATTTAATTTAGTTTACTTTATACTCATACTAGCGACCCGCTCCGACTTCGCACGGGTATAAAATATATAACCTAATCCACTATTTAATGGATGTTATTATACATATAAACCTTCCTCTTGAATCACTCTATCTATTAAAAAAAACCGCATCAAAATCCGTTGCGTAGTTTCAAAGATTTAAGCATACAAAGGGACATAGGGACAGAGAAAGCGACTTTGTTTTATACTATGTAGTGACGTCCAAATTCGTTCCGGGTCTGGACAGGATCTTGTAGATATAATAACCTCTAGGTCTAATTTAGGGGTTATGATGTCATATGGAATATCGGTGAGAGGTTGCTAGCCCATTGGCCAATAGATTCCATTTACCCTTAGTCTGTTAGTACTTGCTTCTACGACATGCCGAGAATAAGGACAGCTAATTAACATTCATTTTATGTCCCAGATAGCACGTGACAGACATAATATAATCTAATTTATATCACATAAATCTTTTTTTAAGGCTATGCAGCAAATTTAATTCAAATATTAGAGTACCTAAAACCATTTTTTATTCGTACAGAAAGAAGCGTAGAATATTTCTGTTTATCATTTTCTCCATTATTTGACATCTAATACTATACACATACCTGTAATCATACTTGCGTCGTTCCGAATCCGCCGTCATACTGCTCTCCGTTTTGATTTCAATGTAATCTATATCGTTGCCTCTGTATATCTTGCGCCACATTTCTCTGTAAATAAGCAATTGGTATTACATTTTTACTTATGAGTAAACTAAAGGAAGTCATACTAAGGGATGTGTGATAAAGTGAGTGGAATTTACTCGTAATAGTTTGGAATATAAATAGAATGCTAAATAGCTTCAATTCTACCTAACATTTGCAGGCAGCGACTAAGGGACCAGGGGTCTATATCGATAGAAACTTGTTCTGAAACGTCCTCTCTTTGGCGATGGCCTAGCCACCCTTCATAATTTTTCCATATCAATATCATAACATAACGGTTTATATGACAGAAAAGATATGTCCATCATATAACGGATTTTAAGACTTTCTTTTTTATATACTTAAATTATTCACAGCTATTATTTACCTGATGATAAGATTGATATTTTGCATTTTCTCTCTGTGGAATTCCAACACACATTTCTCTAGGGCAATGGAATAGTTCTTGACATCCTTATCCAAAGTTTTGATTATGTGCAAATCGTAGAATTTCTCCTTATATTTCTCTTCTACATTTTTATGCTGAATCCTTAGCACGTCGACTTTCACACGTTTTAATTCTTCCTGTGATAGAAAAATGTTTCATTGTATTTCTTACACATTATGTTTGACACAGAAATATTGAAAGAATATCTGTTCGGAATTTATGTTATTTAGAATTGGTAAAATTCATAAAACTTCTAACAAATCATTAAGTACTACGCTAAATAAAGGAAAATTTACAAAATTTTTAGACTTTTATACAATGAACATAAAAACACTCAATACATTAGATTAGACAACATACACACTGTGGCGACCTCTAGAGCGCCACACACAGAGTGAAATTTAAGTCGCAATTAGTTAAACATAATTATCACAGATGACGCCGCCAAGAAATAAAATAATAATTACCTATAATTCAAAAATTACACAAAGAACACCCAACACTCAAATGATTATCACATTACTATACCCTGAAATAAAAACACTGTATATACAAACCTTTTTAGACTTCAAACTACCCTCAGTCTCCGCCCTCTCTCTAAACAGCTGCGTCTGTTTAACAATCAAGGGCTCCTTTTCCGATATCATATCCACATTTACTCCTTGCAACTTCTCATCGATCTCTGCTATTTCCTTCGTACAAGCCTCGGCTTCGGCTTGTGCTTTACGAAGTTTCAAATTGTCTTCTAAATCGCGTTTGTAGATCTACAATATGGGGAAATTTAAGTGTAAAAAGAGATAATTCTGGGGTTAGTATTATTAACACTCATGTTAGTTTGCTAATTATGGGTATTGCGCATTATATGGTATTTAAACCCAATCCTTTAGTAACTTTTTACGAAATGCCCAAAATAAATATCATGTGTCCACTTATATAATTTCATCGTCAAATTCTTATCAAATTACGGCATGCAAAATTTGGATAAATAATAATACATTACTTCTACGAACAATAATCATGGAAAGAAAAAAATATGACACACATTTTGTCAATAAGTAAAATGAAAAAAATATTCCGTTAATCCGAAGATGCACAATCTCTGACTACCGTCCTAACTAATATAGTCGCGAAGTGCTTTTGTAGAAAAGTATGAAAAATAATGCGCTTTTCCATCAAACACTCACCTCCTGTTTAGCCAACTCGTCCTTTAGATTCTCAATCCTCTTCGTTATTTCATCCCTGTCCTTCATGATCTGCATCTTCTTCTCCATCAACTGTACGTTTGACTCTTCTATCTTCTTCTTTTCCAGCGGTATATTCTTTTCCTCATGCTGCTGAATTTCTTTGAGAACGGTCTTCACCTTTTCGAAGGCACTCTCTACTTCGGTTACGTGAGCTCTTTTAGCATCGATTGCGGTCCTGCAATTTGCATAACATAGATAATTCATGTACTACGACGAACCTTATTCCTTCCAAAATGGATAGAACCTTAGAGTCATAACTCTAATCTCCTCGGTCAATTTTAGCATAGATATCGACGTGGTAATAAAATCGTCCAAAAGATTTCATTGGCCAGGAAGAATAGTAGCAACTTAGCATTATGTTGAATAATAATAATAAAAACATTTATTTTTCAACTACACGACACCCACGAAAACATAATATAACTTACAACACAGATTATAAGACAAACTAGTCTGCTACAAGTAGTTACGTCTCAGACTAGAAAGACTTTAAGGATTCGTTTATAATATGTGAGGTCTAGATATTAGTGTTATCCTGAAATGTAAGCTGAAAGGGTTCTTGGTATATCATGGTCAATAGTTTGAAATGCAAGATTTATAATTGATATGGAGTTGCATGAGTAGTAAAAAATATACATTCACGTCCCTTAATCCCTTTCGAGGTAGTACCTCTGAGATTATGAATATTTACCTGTTCTTAGCGACGACCTCTGCCTTTTCATCCTTTTTCTCTTTCAAGCTTATCTCCAAAGGATCTATGCTTTCTTCCAACTCCTTCAATTCCTCTTCGCACTTTGTTTTATTTTCTTCGTATTGTTTCAGTTGTTCTTGCAAATTGCAGATTTCTTGGACCTTTAGGGCATAATAAGAGCTTCAGGTATTTGTGCATTTCAGTTTTAATTATTATTGTAACTGTTCACAAATTGCAAGTGAAATCATCTGCGCTTCTAGGTATGTAATACATTAATCAGAAACAAAAATAATATCATTACTAAACTGATTCGGTCGTTTTACAAGACTAATTTCAGGGAATACATACATATAGTTTTCATACATTTACAATTCTCAATACATAAGAGGCTGTGCCAAATAAAATTAGACAGTACAGATATACACATATATATACTCTCGTATATGGATATTAGGTTTTAATATCACATGTAAAATTAGTGACAGGTATACATATATAGCAATGTAAAACAACACATTACAACGTTCGTTTAAACCAACATACCTTCTTCTGCATAGTAAGCATTTGTTCCTTTAACTTGTTCTTCTTGTCAGCTAGCGTTTGCAGTTTCTTATTGTGAGTATTAAGTTTAGCCTGCGTCGACTTTATTCGAGTTCTTAAAGTTGCTATCTGTTGTCTGAGCTCCGTTTGCTTTGATGTTGCTTCGTCTAATGTCATCTCGTACTCGAAGTCTTTGCATTGCTCTTGTAACTTTTCAAGCTGTTGGAATAAATAATGCGGTAAATATTCATATACTGACACTTCGATCCGTAAATTTGTACGAATCAATAGAGCAAAATACAAATTCTGCTACATTACGCTACTGAGGTAACGTATTTTTGTATATAGTACAGCTTAAATTATTGTTCTTATTTTAAAGCCTTTAATAAAAAGTTATTTCAATTCTTAAACGTTTTTAGCTGTGCAACCCTAATAATCATAAAAAATAACAACAAAAGGGACTCTATTGGTGACGCTAAAAATAACTAATAATAATAAATATAACATATTTTTTTTAGCTTAATTCATAGTCCGGTGTACATAGCGTAAAGAACAGAAAATCATTCTTAATAAGGTGTGAGTGACGCAAGAAAGATTTGTCAGGATCATTAAAGGTGTTAATCGATATTTCTCTGGCTCTACCTAATCCATTTCAAAGTAAAGACGTGAATATATGTAGATATTATACTGAAGAACACTTACATTTTTGAGCGTAGTCTGAATCTCCTGCGCGAACCGGTCGAGTAGAGGCATGTCCCCTTGAATCTGTTTGGCGATTTGCAACTTCTCTTCGGGAGCAGCCAGCGATGTGTTCAACTCTTCGACTACTGCGGTGGCGGCCGTAATTTTCTGTTAATTAAATGTTTCATGTCGTAAAATTGTTACGTAAATGCGGATGAATACATATCTTGGTTCCAAGTCCACTAAATAATTTTAGCAAAATCGTAGTTCAGTAGAATCGCAATCGTACAGTAGCCTGATGACAGTTCTACTGAACTTCAATTCTGCTAAAATGCATTAGTAGAATTAGGCCCCAGGTTGATATACCTGTTAGGCGGTAGGATGAGATCAGATGCAAAGCAATGTCATAAACAATGATTCGTGAAATACAAAACGTATTATTAAAATAACGTAAAATAACTATAATAGTCACTGTGGCATTAGCCCAGATAGAGAATGTGACAGGTATTGGATGCCGATTATTTAACATAACATATGCTTCACGACTTGTGTATACACACTCCCTTTTTTATTATGGCGGAGTAGTCAGAGGCTTGAATGCCCATCTCCGAAATTTCGAAGGCATGTTAGGTATGGGTCATTCGAAGCCCGCGTATCATTAGATAGACAGCACCCAACGTGATAGGTAGTGAACCGTATCGCCGTATATAGGCACTGACTATTACCTATCCTGAGGGATAGGCAGGTTTCCTCACGATGTTTTCCCTCACCCTTTGCGACTGTAAATTATGTATGTAAATGAAAAACACATATTAAATTTCATTCATTTGTACATGCCAGAGTCGGGATTCGAACCTAGGAACGTTCTCATACGAAGTCCGAGGACCTATCCACTGGGCTACAGTCGCTTTTTATTATTTATTACCCAGTATTTGGGAAGTGGAAATTTACTTCACTATTCAATGTAAGAGAAGAGTCACCACCTTTGTTTCCTTAACTTATATACCTATAACCCTGCCTTATAGAAAAATACAAATAATAGTAAAAAACTAACCTCATCGACATCCGCAAGCCGTTTCTCAAGTTTAGGTATTTCCTCCTCTTTGAGATTTGTTATTTTCTCACTGACAGACTTGAGACTTAGTAAGTCGTCTTTCTGGGACGACGCCCTTTGTAACTCTTCTGATACTTTTTCTAACTTCGCTGGCACGTTCAGTACTTTCGTGGTCAAGTCTGATATGAGGTCGCATACCTAGAGTTTTAATTTTATTGTTATTTTAATATAAGTTTATGTATCGTTAAAGAGTGTCATCTTAATTCAATAGATAATATATTTATTATATCACACTATACGTATATAAATATACGATGTACAATTACGTGACAAATATAATTTAAATTTTGTTTTTTTAAGTAAACGGATATGTTATTTGATATCTATAAATTTATCTATAATTAGTTTTATTTTGACGAAGTCAATACATGTTCATTGTTGCAGGACAACAGAAAAACAATTCTTACATAGTCATTTCTAGACAAAACGTGCACGTGTAATTTCATATATTTTTTTTAACATACTTAAATTAAACAAACAACAATATTAAAACTATTACTAAACCTAAAAATTAAAAGTATTATCAAAACTAGAAAAATTTCACATTATAACCTATTTACAATAATGAATATAATTTAAAACGTAATACCTCAGATTGATTTTCAAAACCTCGGTTGCAAAGTGGACAACAGCTGTTCTCTTGCAATTGTTCCTTATACTTGCTAATGATGTACAACGACGACTGAAGCAGGTTTTGTTCTTCCTGGAATAATATAATGTCACATTAATATTGCCGAGGAGATGGATATAATTCTATTAAAAAATAGTCAATGGAATTAAATGCAATAATAAAACTGTTTTGCTTTTATAGGACATACTTTATTGCAAAGATAAGCATGTCGTAAATAAAAGCATGTATTGATGTCTAAAACGTTAGTCTAACCTAATATTTTTCATCACGTTTTATAATAAAGTTTAGACATTTTTGTGCATTAATAATTACAAATATTTTTTTCCTTATGTTATGGAATGGTTGTTAGTGATGCTATCGATCATTCAAGATGTCGATCAAGTCTCTGCCTGTGTATATCCCCGTTAGAAGTAGAGGTGTTTTATATATGTATACCCAATTTCATTTCATAAAAAAACTTACCTGCAGTTTCTCCACATTATAATTGAGTTTGTTCAGCGTATCTTCATATGTGTTAGTGCCACAGGCTTCATACATCTTGTCTTCGGCTTTCGTGAGCTCCGCACGTTTACCATTCAACATTTCCTTAACGTGTTGGCGTTCGGATTCTAATTTTGTCACCTGTGCATCAAAATATAATATATTTTATTAATCTAAATCTCATCGCATCGTTACAAGATTACTAGAGATTTATTAGATATCGTTACAAGATTACCCTATGCACCAGGTAACCTTATATATTTTTGATATCATATTTACAATATCTATAACGCTTTTAATACGTATAACGCTATAAATTTAGTATACATAAAAATAAAAGCGCGACAGTATGACAAGAAAACTCTTATGAATACTATTTATAACTCAATGCAAATTGTGTTGCCATTTTGCAGTTACAGTATCAACGTTGTATCGTCCACTGATCGTAACACATCAAGCTGGGTTGGCACCTCTTTCACACATCAATGACACACAAGAACTACTAATAATAATAATATTTGGACAATATTACACCAATTGAACTAGCCCCTTGGTAAGTAGTAACTATGTACATTTAAGACTTGTGTTAAGGGTACTAGTCAACGTATATTTAAGAAATGTATACATATTATATATAGATAAATACATATATAATCAACGACCAGACTGGAAGGCAGTAGAAAAGCGTAGTTCTCAACTCTGCCACCACCGGGAATCGAACCCGGGACCCCACGATTAGCGTTTAGGTGTCTAACCGATCGAGCCACGGAGGTCGTCAATACTACTACTGCTAGTAAACTAAAAATAAGCTTTTTTGTGTTAACTTACCTCCAACTGTTTCTGTTTCAATTTCTTCTTTGTATTCTCCACTTCCCTTCTAACTTCGCACTCTACCTTATTCACTGCAACGGCGAAACCTTTTTCTGGCAACTCTCCTAACAGTGCCAATATGGATCCCTTATGTTTATTGGTCAGGACGGATAGTTGTTTCTCTTTGCCCCTGTATATTTCATCTATCATGTCTTTTTCCTTGAGTTTTGTACTCTGTTTTTGAAGCTTGATTATCTGGGAGAAAATTAGGTTAAATTAAAATATTTTAGATACGTATCTACCTTACGTAGTTATTTTATAAGGCAGAAGTAAGCTAAATGAGTATTGTCATATCCATACATACACATCACGCCTGATTCTCTGTAGAGGGATAGGCAGAGATCACGGATCCCCATTTGTCCCGATCCTGACAGACCACTTTCGCTTCATTGACATTCATACATCCTCTCATACACACTCGGCGGTTATAGGTACTCCTAACGACAGCCCTTTTCAATAAAGCGTCTATCTGACTGTCATGTGTTATAGGTCCGGCCCTACATAACCGCCCTTCCACTTCACTCACATATATTCCTTTTGTCAATATAGTCTACCGATATGACGATATCATTAGATAAACATAATATCGATTAAGAAAGTGTGTTTTATATTTTTACCATAGGGAAGGAAATGTAATAACTAATTGCCTTGTAGCCAGTATACCATGGGACGCACCTTACCAAAACGGAGTATATGCAAATATCTTAGACATTAAACTAGCAACTTTTCTAATACTAGTACATTTGCAATAATTAAACCAAGGGTGAATACATACATACACTTCACGACTTGTGTATACACACTCTCTTTTTTATTATGGCGGGGTAGTCAGAGGCTTGAATGCCCATCTTCGAAATTTCGAAGGCATGTTATGTATGGGTCATTCGAAGCCCGCGTATCACTAGATAGACAGCACCCAACGTAATAGGTAGTGAACCGTATCGCCGTGAAAGTGAATAAGGGTGAATAGTGATAGCAAATATCTTCTATGTTAAGTCCTCCCCAAAAAGTAGTATAAGACGTGAGTATGTATAGATTATTGGTTCTTACCTTTGTACTGAGCTCTTCAAGGTCTTTGTCGTGCTGCTCCATCATCTTTTCGTCTTCGTTGATTTCCTTCTGACATTCCTCTGTGTCCAATTCTCCTTTGAACTTTTCATATTCCCTGAGAGAAGATGAAATAGATAGAGATAAAAATAGATAATATAAATAGATATAAAGATAGAGTGGAAATTTTAATATTATGTTTTGATAGAGACGAGGTCCTTTGGGAGAAATATGTAATGTAATAAATATTGTATGTTATGGTAGCGAATAGTATGATATCTACACGATCTGTTATAAAGGAAGATGTAGTGACTAATAAAGAAAAAAGTATTTTAACGTGGTTTGGGCACATGGAGCGGATGAAAGAAAGGAAGGTTTCGAAGGGAATTTATAGAGTCAAGGTTGAAGGTAGGGTTGGACTAAGGAGTGCCGCGTAGAGCATATATACATGAACAGAAAAGCATGCATGAGATGCTGAATGGTTGTGAGTGAGGAAGATTTTTTATTCAGTAACGCTCAATCGATTGCCACAACGATAATGTTGCCTATTTTGTGTAGAGTTGTATATTGAGTTAGAAGTATCCATTGTATTTTATTCACAAGATTATCTAGATGTAAGTGTGATAAGAGTACATTCCTTATACAGTGTCACATCATAACTGGAAATATTGTAACACCTTGATGTCATATAACTTTGATTTGATTAAAAGCACTTACTCTTCTGCAGTATTGACTTTTGCTTCCATTTCTTCAAGCTTTGCCTTTGTATCGGTGGCCGAGGTCAATTCCTTTTGAGTTTTATTAATGGTCATACCCAACTTCCGTATTTCGCCTTGCTTACTAGATATCTTTTGTTTGTGTTGAGCCTATATAAAAATATACAGGTATTTAAAAAGGGATACAGTTCTACATGTTTAAGTAAACTATCTTACTTAACAACAAAAATACTGATAATTATAGCTAAAATGATAATTTAAATAATATTATTCATGTTTACAAGTCAAATAAGACAATTCTAAATAAGTGAGATCTTGAATTTTTTAGTACTAGAGCGTAAAAAACTAAAACATTTAATGCTTTACATAAATTGTATTTTAGGTAGTAACGTAATTATTCTATTACAATTTATAGTAGTTTGGGTAAACTTGTAAAGCACTGTAAGAAAAATTCAGTACTTCTAAGTTCTTTTCGAGATATACATGAAATATCACTTCCATCGCACATACCAGTTTTGACGACCTCCGTGGCGCGATCGGTTAGACACCTGAACGCTAATCGTGGGGTCCCGGGTTCGATTCCCGGTGGAGACAGAGTTAAGAACTACGCTTTTCTAATGCTTTCCAGTCTGTTATATATGCTATATATGTATTTATCTAGTTAGTACTCTTAACACAAGTCTTAAATGTACTTACCAAGGGGCTAGTTCAATTGGTGTAATATGTCCAAATATTATTATTATTACCAGTTCCGAAAGACACTCATCTACTGCCGTCTGATAGGTCTTCTCCTCTGCATCAGCCTCTGTCCTTTGCTCCTTCAACTCGTCGTTCAATTCCTTCATTTTATTCGTTATTGTCTCTATGCCTAAAGTCGCTCCCACATCTGTTTCTATTGGGTCCATATCAAGACCTAGAAAAAGGGTAAGTTTTTATACGTGTTATTGGATAATTTGTATTTGTGTATTTAATTTACGTACATAATTTACAGTCGCTAACGGTGAGGGAAAACATCGTGAGGAAACCTGCCTAGCCCTCGGGATAGGCAATAGCCAGTGCCTATATAGGGCGATACGGTTCACTACCTATCACGTTGGGTGCTGTCTATCAAGTGAAACGCGGGCTTCGAGTGACCCATACCGAACATGCCTTCGAAATTTCGGAGATGGACACTCAAGCTTTTGACTACCCCGCCATAATAAAAAAGGGAGTGTGTATACACAAGTCGTGAAGCGTATTTATGTTATGTTATAATTTGTCTATTTTATTTACATTTACGAAATGCGTTTGATACACATCTACGAAATGAGTCGAATACAACGGTGAAAGAAAACATCGTAAGAAAACCTACCTGTTCCCTGAACAGGTAATAGTTAGTGCTTGTAAATGGCGACAAGGCTTGTCACATTGAGTACTGATTATCTGGTCAACACGTGGGTTCTAGGAGGCAATAGAATTACTACCTACGCAATTGTGGAGATGGACACCTGAACCTCTGACTACCTCGCAAGGGTTAATGGTCGTGAACGCGTTTGTCTTTTGTACAATAATGAATTACAGTAAATTAATATGTTTATTGATCTAGTATGACGATGGAGAGACAGTAAGTTTATAACATAATAAAATGCTATTTCAGAAGATATCAATGAAATCTCTTCTCAATTATACCAATCTACATATTTATTATAAATCAAGGGTTTTTACCAATACCTTTTCCTTTACTGATAAAACGGAGGCAATTTCAGGAACTTATTAAAATATATCAGACATTTCCTATTATATCGTCAGTACAAAGTATGATAGCGGCTGTAGGCCAGTGGGTAAGACCTCGGACTTCGTATGAGAAATCTCCTAGGTTCGAATCCCGACTCTGGCATGTCCAATGAATGAAATTTAAAATAACTATGTGTTTTTATTTACGTACATAATTTACAGTCGCTAACGGTGTGGGAAAACTTCGTGAGGAAACCTACCTATCCCTCAGGATAGGTAATATCCAGTGCCTATATACGGCGATACGGTTCACTACCTATCACGTTGGGTGCTGTCTATCTAGTGATACGCGGGCTTCGAATGACCCATACCTAACATGTCTTCGAAATTTCGGAGATGGGCATTCAAGCCTCTGACTACCCCGCCATAATAAAAAAGGGGGTGTGTATACACAAGTCGTGAAGCGTATGTATGTACAAAGTATAAATGAACATCATACCTGCAAGCTTGGCCGTGTCCACAATCATCGTATTCTTATTATCAATGCGCTCTTGGTTCTGGCTTTCAAGCAACAGGAACTTGTTGAACTTCACTTCGTTAGCCGACATCTCATTTGCCATTTTCTCTTCCTCCACATTGAATTTGAAAATGCTCTTGTGTGAATCGTCTAGTTCTTTTTTCTTGGTTTTGAATGTAGAGCTGTACGTATCTAGAACGAGCAGTATTTGTTAATGCTCTATGGTTTTTGTATATACTTATATATTTATATATCATATATAGGTATACAAATGAACTGGTTAAGAAGTTACTTAGTAACTTTGATAATCGTATTGTAAGCTTCACTAAGATGATTCAATTTCATTCAAGTGAGTATGAACATGTTTTTTTATTTAAGTTAAAGTTAAGAATAGTAATCATATATTTTATGTTCTCTTGCATTTAAGAACTTCATGTATTAATAAAAATAATTATAAGTTACATTTATTATACTTACTAATCTTCTCTTCAAGTTCCGGTGTGGTTCCCTCGAACACATCTTTTATGGCTTTGGTCAGCTCTTCCTCTTGACTTTTGCAATGATCTAACCTATTAGAGGAAACAAAAATAATGTTAATTACAACAACAATTTAGACAAGATGAGATTTATAAATGCTCACAATGTTTTCTCTAAACAAATAACTGATATGTTTTACACATAGAGCATTGCAATGTGAAAACACTTTTTTCATTGCTTAACATATTCACATAAACAAAACACATTTCAAATGAAAACCTTGAGGCATATTCGAGACATACTCTCTGAGAGCCAATACCATGCCTTTAATTGTCAAAACAATTGTACCAGCACCAGCCTCATGCTTTATAGTATTAAAACGTTCCAGCACTGGCCCACTCATGCTTTATACTATTAAAATATAAGACCTACCTAGTTTTAACCTTCTCCTTCTTAGTTTCATTAGCAACCAAATCCTTTTGTAACACTTCTATAGCCTTAATCTTTTCCGTCACAGGCTTCAGTTCATTAGACAGTTCGGCTATCTTTAACTCTGCCTCCGAAATGGCAGTCTCAATGCTCATGAAATGGAGTTTCTTTTTGTCCAACTCTTCCTTTTGCTCTTGTAGAAAGGACACTTCTTGGGCTGAAATAGAGGGATGAGATGTTAGGTTAATTGTTTATGTATGATCTATCTAGAAATAGAATATGTATATGTATATCGCAGATACAGCACACAGGGTAAACATAACAATACCTCAGTTAATTTTATATATAAACTTGGATAACAATTAATGAATTAATGAGACTTATAAGGTTGGCAACAACTGTCTAGGGGGTTAAGCAAGAAAGGATAATAATTATGCTGTTTTACATAATTTTCATCATCTTAACAAGTGTATAATGCTAGGACAATTCTAATAATAGTTATACAATTAAATACTTACTAAGCATTTTAATATCAGTGGCATATTCTTTCCTGATTTTCCTTAGCTTTTCAAAGCAAACAGTGTACTTTTCGGCATCAAATATCTCATCAAATCTCTCTTTGACTTTCTTTCCTTCATCCAAGGGCCAGCCTGAATCTTCTTGATGACAGAAAATTACAGAATTTAATATGGCCTTTGACACACCTGGGGATCAAAAGAAATTGTTTATGAAAATGCAGTTGTTTGACATTTATGTGAGTTAAGTGACAAAAAAATTCATCTCATTTACATTAGAGAGAAAATAAATTGAATTAATATTTCTACAATCCTCTAAGATTCTAGCTTATATCATATGGAATTTAATATCAATTCTTCTAATTCTTTATTAAGCCATTCACCACTTAGGTTATGTCGGCTGAAGTACAAACACTGATGCCACGGCGTTTGCCCTTCTTGTTATTCCATCGCCATGGTTACAGCAACACAGCCAGCCGCTACAACCGAAGAAAAACAAAATCGATGCTCTAATTCCTTGCTCTCTTCCTTGTTCTTCGGTTCGTTCCAGTTGAGGATCCAAATCTTATCCCGAAGCAAACATATTTAGCCAGTTCGGCATCACAATTGACTAAATATTCAGCCGAAAATAATTATTTGTATTTTCAACTTTTACTGAGCTGCTGACTTTGTTGATGCACCATAGACGACTGAATATCAATTCTTAATGTGCCTGATTTTGTAAAGCATTTTGCGCAAACAAATGTTTTTGTTTAATTAAGTCTTTCAAGAGGTAAAAAATCCAAAACTTTAATCTTTACATAGATTATAAATGAATATTCATGAATATAATATTCATACTGCTTGATAGAGAGACAGGTACTATATTTGTCTACAATGCTTACCTAGTTCTTCTTGCATCATGGAATCCAAATCTGCACATCTGGAGGAAATATCTTGTGCTTTTCCAGATTCATCAATAATAGACAAGAATGAATCCAGTGTTTGGAATTTAGTTTTCTTTTTGGGAAGAGCTGTTACTTTCATCGATCTACATATCTCTAATTGCTTGTCCTTAGCATTCATTACCTGACAACAATTTTTTGTAAATTAATGGCGTTCAGTTAAGATTGTATGTTCTGCTGACACTTACAACTCAAAGATGACTAGCATTAATACCAATTAGCACAAAGAAGTATGATATAATGCATCATATTCAATAATCATCGCCTCTGCCTTTATCCCAAGTAGTTGGGAGTGGCGCAATGTGTTTGTTGCTTCCAATCTATTCTATTATTCATCTAAATCCATATTAACACTTGCATAATGAACTAAGCATGCGATGCATTAATTTAAAACAAATTACTATGTAGAATTGGTAATAGAATATAAACAAACTGAACAATAACCTAACTTATTAACATACCTTAACTTTCACCTGTCCCAAAACTTCAGTGCTTCTGTTTACTTTTGTATCATGAACGAAACACTCATTTCGACTTCCAGGAGGCATTTGACCAGTTATAGCATAACGTAAACATTCAATTATTGTGGTTTTACCACAACCATTTTGACCAAGTATAAGTGTGAGTGGACGATCAAAGGAGATCCTTTGTTCATCATTGTCTTCAGGTCCAAAGCTGCGTATACCGCGTACGGCAAGAGATTTGATTCCAGCCATTGTACACGAAATTAAGTATTATTAACAAGAAGCAGTTCTTTAGAGCCGAAATTTATGGGCACACGCCGCTAACCAAATACTAGCTTATTCTTTGTTTTCACTTATACTGAAAGTATCATGAAGCAAATATTTTATGGAGTTACAAACTGTGAATACTGTATTCACAAAGATATTCATAAAGTTACTGTAAGCAGAAAATAATATGTATTTGCAACACAAAAACCTCAGCGGCAGCGCGCGACCGGCATTTTTGTTTGATTATTAAACGTCAGTCAACTAACGTCAAAATAAACTACGTAACGTCTGAATACACGTACTACAATAATATTAAGTTATCTACATCAAAACACCGTAAACGATCCAGATTAGAGATCCCGCCACATAAGGTGGCAGTTGGAGGCGTCGCCACAGTCGCGTAATTCAGTGTTACCAGTAAACACGCCAAAACTAGCACTCACTGTGCCATACGGCTCGATACATTATAGGTTTCATTTGTAACGGTCTTTGGTTGCAGAGCTATAAACTCAAATAAAACAAATTAATATATCAAAGTCAAAATATGTTTATTAAACTATTTCAAACATGATTAATAATTAACGGGACTTATCCTTCTTATTATATATTACATATATTATGTGTTCTTTCACTCTGTCCGCAATAGACCGTTTAGTGTGTTCGACGTAGGATTTCCCACAGCTGCAATCAATCTTATACACACCCTTATATCTTATATCATGAGTATAAATCGCGAATCTCTTAAAACTATTATTTCAAACATGGCACTGAGCATTGTCTTTACATATTTTTTACCGAGGTTAGATCAGCGGAGACCCTAGCTTGGAGAAGAACTAACAAGAAACTCCGGAAATCAATTTATTATAATCACCCTTAACAAACATAAAAATTACAAAGAGTGGGCAAAAAACACAACGCTGGTAATACTAAATTTACCTTTCATACAAAATAACACGCAATGGCGGTAACGTCAAATTTAGTTCCAAGTTTGGCTACTGCCACCTTATGTGGCGGGATCTCTAAATCCTTACATCTCCTTATCCTAAGTCAATTTGGTATTGCATAGTCACCCAGGTAACAATACGTCAGGAAGCTTACGTAGAACCTCTTACATGCCTTTTGTTATGTCACATTAACGTGTATAACACTCTTAAGAATTTAATGTCAATTCGTTACATTCACTCTTCGATTACATTAGTCATTCATTTCATTCAATGAATTTCAATGATGATCGTTCACGCTTTTTGTGATTTGTTTGTGATTGATTATTTTTGTGAAGTGGTTGGCTGTTTGTGAATTTTGCTAACGTTAAACGGACTATTCAAGAAAATTGTGCTTCGGGTTGGCTCAGTCAATTCTCTGTATGATAAATATTTAAATTACTTTCTGAAGGCACATTTCTTTGTTGGATAAAATTACCTACGATCATCAAGAAGCTTCGGCTTGAGTGTGATGTGTTGAATTGTTTATTTCTATTATAATATTCGGTAAGTTTTGCTATCAATTATCAAATATTTAACAAAATTACAAACCTAGAGTCTACAGATTCGAAACTGAATATTAAAAACTTCGAATGATTAGTAAAATATCAACAAAATATTAGATATAATTTGGATTATAGGATGTCTTCTGTTGTAGCACATATTGCAAAATTAAATAGATAGTCAGAAAACAAATCTTTTATTATCAAAATTGGGTCTTTCTAGAAAACATTGGTCAGAAAACAGGAGGATTTCACTGAAAATGTTTACAAGGTGAAAGGTCTTAAAAAATGGGAATAATTTACTTACTAATGGTTGTAAAACAAACACATTCACGACTTTTTACACTTGTCGGGTACTCAGAGGTTCCCTTCTCTGTCTCTGCAATTTTGTAGGTGATAAAACTATAGCCACTTTGAACCATGCTTACCAGACAGTCAGTATGTGACAGGTGCTATGCTTGTTATCATTTACAGGCAATTATCTATGTGATAGTAATGGTTTTCTGTGTGTAACATGTTTTATTTACATCCATATATTTGATAATAATAGTAAAGACTTAGTTAAAAGTAACTAGTAGTTACTTTCATTGTGAGATAGTCTTGGGAAACTGAGCAAGAACAATAAAATGTTCTAAGTAGATTATCACACAGTTAGATATGCAGATGTATGCCATTCAAATCTCATATTTGATTGCTTGACGTAAAACTTAATATTAGTTATGGCTCATTAATTTTTTTATAATGAAACATTCTTTGTTTTATCATTGATAATGTTATTTTGTTGATACCAGTTTTGATTTTGACAACCTAGGTTTAATGCGCAAGCCACTCATGCCTTAGTTTTAATTTCTATTACTAAATATTGTTTTTGTAAACTTGTATGCTTATTCAGACATCTCTAAGGTAAAATTTCAAATGTAATATTTTTTGCTTTTTCATATATGTTTCATCAATTTTGTCTAACAAATTATATTAGGTGATAACCAAGATTGCCAGCACAGCATGTGATAGGTGAAAAGCCATGTCACTAAGGAAAGTTATATGAGAATATGATTACTTGTATGAATAAATAGGGATAATAACTAATGGAAGCAATTGATCCAGAATTGCTCATTTTTGGATCTTGTTTACATATTCATTACAAATGTCTTTAATGATATGAGTCTATTAGTATATACATGCTTTTGTGTATTTACAGATAAATATTGTTTCAGATACAACTACTAGTCAGAAAACATGGCATCTCCAGTAATGATAGAAACTGTAACAATCACAAGACCTTTGAAGGTTAGTAGAATTGGTTTTTTATGTTTTTTTTTTTTAATTTTATTTTTTTGTGTGGTGCAGTAGGCTAATACCCTAAATAATACTACAATGGGTCATTATGAGTCTACAGGAACGAATTTCCTTACATATCATGAAATCTAATTAAGGGACTAGTACAAAGACTCTACAAGTCTACATTATTATCTTTGTTTTAATAAGAAACTTAACTGTTTTGGTCTCTATATAATATATTAGTCTGTGTGTAAACATTGCATCTTTTATAGAATTATATTATAATTTTTATGGGCATCATAAGATTTGTGCATATAACATTTGTTAATTGGAGGTCCTAATTAGTTTATTGTTCATAGTAAAAGCAAACATATAATTAGTGGTAAAAGTAAATTATAAACACTACAAATAGATGTGAATATAAACACTATTAGTTAGTTACTTTGGGTGCACACAGACAGAAATCTCTGAATACTCAATGAAGGATCAAGAACATTCAAGGTTTGCGAAATACGAATGTTTATAACATTGCTAGACAAGTTTGATCAAACATTTTTTTAAACTTTAAGAGGTGAAATGTAAATAATTACCACCTATCGCTTTTAATTTAAACTGTTTGGTGAAAAGTGAATTTGATTGGTATATGATATAGTAATAGACACGTATGCGAATCAATTTATGAAGTTACATATTAGTTATAATTGAGAATGAAACGCCTCATTTTAATAACAAGAGTAGCTAGGACTTGGTAAGACATATCATTTATCAAGCCTTATTACGTGTTATGACTACGTATAAACTGTCCGAAGACAATGAGATTCCAGGTGCGCAATAAACGAAAGGGTTGTGTATTACGTAAAGGCTTTCAACTAGATCCAATTTGATAAATGCTCTTCGCTGACACTTAATCCCGATGAACACCTTCAAGTGCTGGGAAGCCCTGCGTGCAGTTCTTTCAGAGGGTCGCTATCAGTATTTAATTGATCCGCGATGCAGACGCACGGTAACCTCACAGCTAGCTATTTGTGGCAACCTGGCGAACTGGCCAGAAGGATCAAAGGCCAAAGACCTTCTCCTGTGCCACCGACTAGGGAGCTGTGGCCTCCGCCGCGCCAACAGCAACCGCTCAGCATCAGCACATTGCACATCGCATATATGCACGATGACATGACGACAAGAAAAGCTTCAACATTACCCTCCCAAACTTACGTCCCTACGACAGTGCCAATAGAACACACAAGACCTGGCTTTTGTAGCGTAGCCACTAATACGGATCCACCGCCGACTGTACTCAAAAGACTAGGCAACTTTGTAAGGAAGCAAAGAAATGAAGACATTCAAATTCCGTGCCTACCACACGGCCGGCTGGTGGCTTTTCCACGCGATGCCGACACGAAAGAAGAAACAGAGAGTCGAGCACGAACCACGTTGAATACCTTGAAGAGAGCCCTATCTAGCGCCAAGAACAGAATAGTACCAGAACCTGAGCCCTTTGACAGCCCCAAAATAGTGTACAACATACCCAAGCCTGGCGATAGGATGACCACGACATTTGGCGCTCGAGATACCAAAAAGTGGTTCAAAATGCCTTCCAGGACATCCTGCGCGAAGACCATTAGCGAAGTGAGCAGCTGGTGTGCGAAGCCCCGGCGCCCCTCGATACGGCAACCGCATCCTCCGCGACTACAGGTTACCCAGGTGTGAAGCCGCCTTTGGAACGCTAGTTATCTGTTTATGTTTAATTTAAACTGCAATAGAACTGGATCTGTTACCGCTATGCGAACTTAAATGTTAAGTAGTGTTTTTGCTAATAAATCTATGTTGCGTGATTTGTGTTTCGCTGGGCGGCGAGGGGCGGGCGGGCTGGCACGCAGGGCGGGCGGCAGTCTCGCGTCAGGCGCCGAGCCGCCCGCATCCATCGCTCGCTAGCCCCTTCCCGTTGTCACCCCTTGTTCCGATCGCAACCAATACGCCCTTGCACGCACGAAACTGCATCGCATGTAGACAACCTGCCCACTGTAGCACGTAAGATTGCGAATAGATCGACTGGACGACGGATACTTGAGTTTTAGTGTTTTATCATAGTACCGGCGCAATACAATGCGCAAATCTCAAAAATGGCTAGAAAGTGATTATGGAAAAATGGAATGTATTGCGTGTCAAATGTACATTCTGATTAACAGTTTTAATAAAATGATTCTATTAGGCTTGTTCGTTTAGGATAATGTGTTGCTTTTAAGTTGATCTCTGAGCCTGGATCTTAGTTTTAGTGTCATATTATGCTCGAAATAATTACTGTTTTTCCATTACGTGATTCTAATAATTAGTCTTAAATATATATATATTAATCTACACGTGTATTTTTCATACACATATTATTCCTATAGGCTGTATAATAATGTTGTTATGTTGACCAACTGTATTTAATAAGCGTATCTTCACATAATTAGTTTTAATAACTCGTTTATAGGCCACTAGTTACATTGAACGCAAAAGTTTCGTTATCGTTGGAGCTTTCTCTTTTGTTTCTGCTGAGCTTGTTTCTCTCACTTCAATGCAGATACAATGGCATAATTGACGTCACAGCTCTCACGTCCTGTTTTGAATTACCATTTTTCTTGCATTTGTTTGCGCAGTTCATCCAATCAATGCATTCAAGTTATCCCTACAAGCACCGATTCGTATCATCCATATTAGAACAATAAATATGGTGATTCCGTGACTGTTTATTATTGTTTATTAATCGTTTCCGCTTTGCTTTTGTTTGTAATGAACACACTTTGAAACGGCTATTAGTGGCTATTGATTTATAGTCATCAGATTGGTTATTGTTGGTAGCTCTGGTTCAACATTTCCATAGTTCAAATAAACATCGTGTAGAGTTTCGGTCGAACTAGTTCGGTGCAGCTTCCGTTTCCCAAGACGAACTTATCTCGGCTTGGAGTGACGACTCAGTTCGGAACTTTGATCGGACAGTCGTGTTGTAAAACTTGCAAAGGAAGTAACCCAGATTGATGCAGCTTCCTTCCTGACGGTTAAGCATGAACTGATTGTATGAATTTCTAATATAACTTCCATTCAACATGTATAAAATCTAGTTGGTTTTTTGTAAAGGGTGAATATTGCAGGTGACATTTTGGTTAAAAATATTGCTTTTCTGGGTCACACTAAGCAATTATCTCGGGAGCTTTTTAGTCTCTGGCCGGTGAATGGGTGGCCTCATTTAGTTTTGCTTCCCAAGGGACTCGTGCCATGACCTACATACATCCAAGTGATAGGGGAGGAAGGGGTACCGAAACGTACACGTGTTAGGTGGAACGATTACATCAATCATCTTTCGGGTGTCCGTTGGACGTGTTTTTATTTTTACCTCGATGCGATTTGACTTGGAGCTTGAGTGATCTCCTCCGTTTTTGTCTATGATTTTTTTGTTTACGATTATGACATCGAATAAATTTTCACAAGGTTTTTGGGTTCTTAGGAATAAGATTTTGTTCTTAATATCCAGTCATATATTGACGATTCGATATCGTTATAGGACTTAGGTGTTTCATTTATATAAAATTTAGAATTATGATAATTTTAGGGAGAAAATCTAATAAATTGCTTATACAACAGCATTACTGCTAAAATGTTTACAATACAACTGTTTTTGTTTATAAATACATGACTAGACGGATTTTTAGCAACATCACGCAATCATCCTATTTACAAAGAACTTTTGGAAAACATTTCGGTAGCGCTACCCCAGTGAGTTGCTTAAAGTGTTCAATAAATCGTCTGGCACACTTTCAATCGTAGTTGTCGACAACCCGATTTCGCTTTCAGGATTTCTTGGGCTTACACACTTTCGCCCGACTTTTGGGCCTCATTTGTTTTGTATCGATCGATCATTCAGTCGCCGTCTATTTAAATGCGCTTAATGTGTCTATTTTAGACCCCCTAAAGCTTTATTTTGCTTTATAAACCTTAGTGACGCTTGCAGATCAACATCCATAATAAAAGTGACAATGGACTAACGTTCACCACAATTAGAACTAAAACTAAGTGTAATGTTGTACAAAATATGAGTAAGTGAGTCGTATAGGCGGATAGTTGGTCCGGAGCGCCGTATGTACAGCCGTGCGGGAGTGTCGACTCAGGGAGGGCTAAATCACCAGCCTCGCGCCCTCCCGGCGGTACCTCCCGTGCTTCCGCCGCCGCCGCAATTTGCGGAACCGGAAGAGATGCCATCAAATCAAATTGCACAGGTAATTTTATGTACTGCAAGAGATGCTAACACGTTTATGGATTGTGTATGCTTTTGCGTATAAGTTGGTGACAAATAACAATACCAACCTAAGTACATGCAATTTTGTTTGTGACTTTATGAAAAATGGATTTTTGTTATTGAGAGAAAACGCTCGCGGGTTTTTTTCTTTACAGGTGTAGGTTTTTTTCTTCTAGGTATAAGCGTCGATGGAATCACAAATTGACACGTTATTTTTCACTTAAGTTATTTAATTTACATCTAAGCGAGCTTTAAGTAGCACCTGCACAATATTTACGCTGGCACGAAAGAGGAGACAAAGAAAATATCACAGCTATACCAATTGTGATCAGAAATGTCACGTTTGTTCTAATAATAAGTGGGAATAAAAAGTAAGGCATGTTATACTTTAAGCTAACACATATTCCATGTAATCAACCTTTACAAATAGTTATATCGTAGTAGTAATAGTAGATCGTAGGAAAAAAGTTGTTGCAGAGAGTTTGAAATAGTGAGCATAAACAAAATTGGTCATTATTTATATTTTAGTGTTAATGATATTTGTTGTCTCGTTAGGCAATTGACAGGTGACCTACTTTACTTAGTTATTTTGCTCAAAATAAGACCAATTTATAATGAATGCTGTTTTATCAATGAGTTTTGGATCGACCTTGTACGACTAACCGATCAGCTTTTATAACAAGAAAACCTTTCAACCGTTTTTATAAATGATGTCGGTGAAAAGAATACAATGTCTAAGCAGTATTTTATTTAATTTCTTAATTGGTATTCAGAAAGAGCAAACATCATCGTCATCAATATGTTACTTAAATGATATAAAACTTTTTTATCTTTTTTATTACGGATTATATTTAAATACTTAATGTATTAATCAACAATGAATTTAAATTAATTAGCGTTAATAACGATAAAATTTAGCATAATATAAATAATCTTTAAGTACAAACCTTATTCGAAAAAAACCAAAATATTATATCTCGTATGACGTCGCCTAAGTATAAAGCATAGGCCTTTATAACCTCGATTTAAAGTCTGATTATTTATTATAATTCTACGCGGAGCAAAAAATGAAAGGATGTATCTAAATCAAGCGATATAATAATATCTTTGCATACATTGTAAAGGAAAGAAACAAAAACAAATGCAACAAATACTAGATCATGATAGAATTTATCATTGCGTCATGTTAGCTAGATAGACTGGTTCTGACCATTCATGATCTTGTTAAGATTCCATTCAATGTGTAGTAAACTAGTCACATTTGCATTAACGGCAGAACAGGTGGAACACTTATTTATCTATGTAACGTAAAGCTACTTGTAAACTGCTTTATACAGAGCGTAAGTAAGAGGTTTTTCTGGTTTTTGAGCTCAAATATACCGTTAGATAAATAGTTGCGTGTGAATTAGAGAAGTGCGTTCTCTCATCTCAACATTTCAATAGAATCCGATATAATACCGATATCCAATACGTTGATTGGCTGGGTGATTAGAGGTGTCAAGTTTCGTTGTAGCACTGTTTCAAATTTCAAGAGATTGAATAAATGTATTTCATTTCACGAATTCAATATCGACAACCTCTGTTTTGACTATTATAAACCAATATCGTGTAAGCGTAAATAAAGACAGTGTAATTTTTATAGAAAATGAAATTCATATTATGAATATAAGTATTAGTCATTAAATGTAAGTAAGTAAGTATTGGCAACCCACTTTCGCTAAATTGACATTCATACATCTGCTCATAGACACATACCTTTTTGCTACTATGAGTATTCCTGATCTCGACTTATCTCTCTATAGACTAGCGTGATGTGTCTGTATGTATGTTCCTATGTGGATTTTCCTAGATGAAACGAACCGACCAAGCATCAAACAGTTTGTAAGACTGCTTTTTGTTGCAACAAAACGAATTTGTTTATAACTTCCATTCAAGAAAGGCTTAGATCCTTTAAGCTATTTCCGGATCGTTCCCGAGATAACTGTATAGTCAGCTTCGTTAACTGCACTTGTTCCGACTGAAAGATTAATTGCATTCCGATGTTGTTCACATGGTTATATTGGGAGCTGACCCGGGCATAACCGGATTATTGCCTTAACTTTAAAGGAAAATTCTCTTTGTGTATTTTCACCCAGCCAGGATAGGTTGCAAGAACTAGTTGAATCAAAAGATGGCTTACAGTTAACTCGAACTTAAATATGTGACGACATCACACACTTTTTGACAATATTTTCCCTGGGTAAAATAAAAAGCCTATGATGTCATAATTAACCATCCAGAACAAAGCCATGTCACGTTTTATACAAATCATATAAAGCAACATATTATGTACTAGTCAAAAATTGAATCGCGTTGCATAATAGTTTAACTTTTAAGTAATTGAAACAACAATTTACCTTCTGACGTGTAAATAGTCCGTATTGCTTGTTTATTTTGCAATTGTCGTGTTTCCGAGGCATTTTCATCCATATGCGAGCAGGATAGCTGGCGGAAATGGGAAAAACAAATTGCTTTGCCCAACAAAAGTGGCCTTTGTGTTTCGGTTATTTGAGAACTACTGGTATTGTACTGTAAGTGTTTGCGGTTCTCTCCGCCAGTATTAATTAAAATGATATTGGTTTACCAATGAATACGTCTTCGTTAATTGAGTTGATAACTAGTTGCGTGTGTGTAATATTGTTAGTGTTAGTATAATATGAACGAAATAACTTTATATATAGACGTCAGTACTTGGCCAGGTGTATTTAGTATATAAACGCTATCTTGGGTCATATTCTAAGCCTACATCATCATTGATTTGGCTCTGGACATAGTCAACATTTTAATGCGTAATGAATACACTACCACTTAAACGTTTTGTTTACTTCTGATAAAGAAAATTTATTACGCGGAGCGGAGGTAATTTCTTCTTTTATTATTGCGTAACTGAACAGTTACGAAAGCTGAATTTTACTTATAAAATTGGTATTCGTAAGTAATTTGCTTGTATTAATCCATTCTTGTGTAAACGCAAATTTATTGTGACCCGATACACTCTCCATACATAGTAAACTAGCCCAAGTAAACAAACAGTGTCCAAGCAAACACAATGATAAAGCGAGGCGGACTTCCGACGTGACCAATCCCGTTCTATTCATGCAGGGATTAAGCGAAGCCCGTGACCCAAGTTTCCGCTCGGCCCAGCCCGTTATGAAACCAAGCTGTGATTATGCTGCCATTCAATTAAGACGACAAATAGAGACTCACGTACGGACTATTACCAAATGAGCTTTTGAAAGGCACACGAAGACTAAATCGATACAGATTAAACTGTTCCAAGCATGAGTGAAGAAAGAAAGGTTAGGTTAACAATGTTCTACGAATATAAATGTAATAACAAACTTTTACACCTTCTCTAAAATGTAATTATGCTGCTTTGAAAAAATAGACAAGAGTGATATAAGATGAATCTTCTGGCCTCTTATATGAAGGTTTTATAGCCATGTAAGTAAGTGCAGAATAGAGCTCATACAAAAATTCTTCTATTAACTTGCTGATTCTAACCCATAACCTTGTGACTAATGCGAAAAGCAAACCTCAGCAGCGTCTCAATTAAGTCTGACAATCCTCGGCTCGACAGCCTCGTCTCAGCCATTTGTCAGGTCATCCGTTGAAAGGGACACTTTTGATGAATGGACTTTCGTTCTTGACGTGGCAACATTGATCAATCGCCTATTCGGTCGCTCATATTTTATACACGCCCCAACTTTTACTCTCTAATAGATTGTCATGTTCTTGTCGCGTGAGTGCCTGACTAAATTGGTGAATGTCATCGTGTGGATTATCAGCTGTTTTAGGTGAAACGTTTAATGATATACGCCCGTCTCGCGTTGACTTTTGAAGGTTGCTTTACTAATATAGAGATGGTTATACATATGGTTGTATGAGTAATAAAGGATCAATTTCACGATCGTTTTATGCGCTTTTGACATATGAGTTGATTAAGTTAGATTGTGAGTTAAAGTTATGCTACGATCAATCCTTTTTAGTTGCCTATTACGTCATATAAAGGATTAAGGTAACATTATATTCAAATCTCAGAATCGACCGAGAAATTCATGACCCTGAGAAATGACTAATATTGAGCCTATTATTAGATTATGTGCTTAATTTGAGAAAACCCTTTGTTATGATATTAATGACGTACTTTTTATTTTAATTGCGATAGCGCAATATCAAAACAAAAATTACGCCATATCAACCGAAAAGACAAATATATAATTCTATTTAGACAAAGAACCTTTACTAAGCTCTTACGAAAAGCTTTATAAAAACCCCTATTATATAAGTCCTAGTACCGGAATTCCCTT
This sequence comes from Leucoptera coffeella, assembly GCA_030578115.1. Classification (NCBI taxonomy): domain Eukaryota; kingdom Metazoa; phylum Arthropoda; class Insecta; order Lepidoptera; family Lyonetiidae; genus Leucoptera; species Leucoptera coffeella. The sequence goes on along the minus strand of JAMBLF010000057.1, from coordinate 448,174 downwards.
GTCCATAGTCACTCAGAGTAAGAGGATTGCTTTGTCATATCGAGACGTCCTCTAGTTAAGGGTCACTCAATTGAGATCTAGTCTTAAATGTATGAGCGTGTTTTAATTACGTTTTGTCTTAGATTGGTGTAGTGGGTAGAATACACACAGACACACATCATATGCGCTTCCCTACAGAGGGGTAATAGTATAATTATTTTATGTGACTGGTAAGAGGTGACTAAGATAACTAATTTATATTGGTTGTTTGGCAATCCCAAGTACTAAAAGTAATTTAGTTTATTATTGTATCCTGAGATTGAGTTATTAGAGAGTGAATTAGTTATATCTAGTATGACTTCTTTATCTATACTTTGATATTCGTTATTTTAATACAGTTTATTGCAGGATGATATTAGATATTCTAAATAGTTAAAACTATTGGTATAGCTTTTTTTACCTAAATACAAGCATTTTTGTCATAATGCTGTAAAGAATAACTAAGACAATGTAAGAATCCGACTCTAATGAAGAAAGGCAGCTATTCATATCTTGATAATTTAGACCTTGTTATAATCAAATAATAGAAAACAAAGTTTGTAGGCTCATTACCATGTTATTTATGACTTAAAAGGTTAACCTATTTTTAGATAACTCATTGAACGTCCATTACTGACTGACGGAAGATTAGATATTTGAGCTATTTACACTCGAATACTGAGTGCATGTCCTGATTGCTAGCCTAACGTTTATTAACTCTTATTTTAGATTATACCCTTAGACAAACGACATGCCACGGAGAAATATAAATAATAAAGCATTATAAATACGTCCGATGAACACAAGCCTACAATTCCGTGTACCTAAAATGATCACTTTTGTAACTGATAATATTCGGGGAAAAGTTAAGATTCAACAGTAAGTGGTTTTGACAAGGCGGTTAGTCTCGGCGTCGTTTTAACAGCTGATGAGTCCCGGAGGCTTCGAAGGGGACGCGATCGATGCCTCCCCTTCCCCCGCGAGATCTGCCTTCCCCTCGTCTTGTACTTTTGATTCGTATAAATATAAAAGTTGGTTCTAGTGAGGCTTATAAATAAACAAGACGTGATAAACAGAACCACATTTAAAAACTCTCTTAGTGACATCTGACGTAAATAAAAAACAATTAGCAAGTTAGTGCCCTTATATCTTAGTGTAAGTATATTGTGTTTTGTTGTTGTTTAATTCGAATACCGAGTTCCACTTTCATACAATATAAAATATTGCTACTCCATTCTAGTTTCAATACAATAAGAGTGCGATATTCGCAGTTGCAATTTATTCTCCCCTACAAGTAACTTGGCAGATTCGCCGCCGCTTTTCCCATTTCGCTATTGTTTCGACTGCTATAACTCAGCGCTGACGGATGACTATGTTTATACGTCACGACGTTGTCCCCCAGATCTCTTTTGTCAAAGAAAAACGTGCAGACGAGCACTAGGTTTATTTTCCACGCATTTTTCTCAGCGACGAGAAAGCGAGAATTGTAACGAAGCTCTTTCATCACGTATTTCGAATACGCGGACTTGTTTCCTACTTTGTTTTTTGTGATACTTACTTATTATTTGTTCGTTGGTTTTACGAGAGCTAGTTGTTTTAGCTTATCAATAGTGTTATAATGCTATTGACATATACTGTGTAGATAATGAATGAATTATGATGGTAATGGCAGATGGATGGATAATCACGGATCCCCATTTGTCCCGACCCAGACAGACCCCTTTCGCGTAATTGACAGTCAAACATCTTCTCATACACAGTCGGCGATTATAGGTACTCCCAATGTCAACCTTTTTTAATATAGCAAAGACAAACTATACCTTATTAGTAAAATATTTATTACATAACCAAAACTTATGCGTGAAATAATATATATCTTCATATTATCCTTTCTATTATCTATTGTCGTTATGCGTGATGTATATTTCTTTTTGATAGCCAATGGATACTTAGTTCTGTATTTATATCCGTGTTCACGAATAATTGCATTAGCAAGACCTATCTTAAGGCAATCCAAGTTCAACAGAGCCGTTCAAGTTGTTGTTCCAATTAAATAAACACGATCCAGTTCGTTTCCGAAGTACTTATGAGCGAGTTGAACAACAAACAATTGGGTTGTTCACCAAATCCAGTTAGTTAGAGCCATTTATGGGAACCGAGTCGCTGGGTGCAATGGTCCAGAATGCCTAATACATTCAATGGTTGCAACGACAATGCAAGTACAAGCTTTGGTGCCATATGGTTTTTACAAGCATTGTGTTGTAGTGGAGTTCTAAACAATGATTCTTATCTACAATGGATTTGTACTTAATACCTAGTTTACATGAATCATTTATAAGCGAACAGATCAGTGATATATTGATGTTTAGTGTAGTACATATGTAGATACAGTGTCTGTCCCGATCCTGACAAACTATGATGGCTTTATTGACCCTTATACACACTCGGCATTACTTAACGTCACCCTTGTTCAATATGGCGTCGATCTGACTGTCATGTCTTAATGGGAATTGGTTTAGTATTTGTTTTAGAAACAGTATTTGATTTAATGAATATTATCTTGCTTCATTTATACATATACATACTAATATGTAAGGATTTTATGATATGATACTTTAATGTTCATATTAGACCATTGAAAAAGCATAAAAGCATTTAAATAGCAAAAGCAAAGCGAAAGTTGTGGAACAGATTAGGAGATGAAATCAATCACTATCAAAATACTAGAAGTATGAAGTGAACTTTTTCTTAATGATACACCCTGACCCTCGTCACGGCCTGTCAGACACACGAAAATCGAGGGCTTTACGAACGGAGAACACTAAGAAAACGACGAAACGAGAGGGTGAGATATCGCAATAAGACAGCCAATGTCTACTTTCACATCAATTTCACCGGAAAAGACGCGGGACTTTTCTTGCCTTTCACGGATATTTGGAACTTATGAGGGTTAGCGTTGGCGCAGAAATTTCCAGTAATATTCCACAGGACTTTGTGGCTTTTACTTATCGCTTAGGGGAATCTGTGATGTGATATTGATTTTTAAGTAGATGGTATTGGCATTTCAGGCTATTGCTCACAAGAAATACGTGTACGTATAACTCACAATTACTCCATCCATGGTATAGTTAGTGCGTAAATGAATTGTCAATTGGTGATAAATGGGCTTAGAGTGAAAAACTTACGATGTAAAACAGTATTCATAGTGCTCACAAAACCGCTGACTAATAAAGTACAACTTAAAAAAGACGAGTAATACAACGGCGTTTTATTATATTTGAAACTTTGTAGAGACTTTTATCTTGTTAACGCAAACCATTATTTAAAATATGAACTCGTCTAACCTCATAAAATACAGCCGAGTTTTATTGCTACAAAGCTGCGAAGTTTCGTACAGTATTCGGTGTTATTATCCCTACGTATCGTCGTCGCCAGTACTAGACTAAAACAATTTATGAAGCACTGAACTTTGTTTTCTCTGTGGGGAAACCTATCTCTCTTTGGATGGCTTAGACGTATCTTTGAACGATGAGAGCCTATCACAATGGGTGCTAAAATCTTTTAACAAAAACTGGCAAAATTACTTAGTAATGACGACGTATTATGAACTTTCTTTTCGTACGTGATAACCCCTACATAAATTGGACACGTTATGCAGCTGCATATTGTAACAGGGTATTATTTGTTGCGTAATTGCAGTTATGAATCAAGAGAACATGACTCACACAAAGGACACGGCGTGCTATGTGTCATTTCTCAAGAGGATTATTTGTTCTGGGTGTGTTATGACCGGAATAAGTAATCGAATTATTGCGTTCTTTTGTTTAATACTTGTAAGAAATAATACAGTGTCACGATTAATATGATTCTACAATACTCAGTATGAGATGTGCTAGGTTAAGGTGGTGCCTTAGTAGTTATATGTACTTGTAGAAATAACTTGATTTTAATGATTTTTTCGTACATCTGGTTATTCGGTTATCTATGCCAGTTTTACTGCCAGACAAGGTTAAATGTTTTCACACAAATTGAAAGCGCAGACCCCAAAATAATAATGACAATTAATCTTTATTCGTTTCAGTGAAAAGGTCGTGGACAAGGTTGATTGTTAATTTAATTCAGCTGACATGATTTATTGGCGCCTAACAACGTTGAATTAATTTGCTTCTAATTTTTCACGCTTACTATGTGAAGCCAGGTTGTTTATCACTTTCTGGCTAGTTAGGGTTTCGAGTAATTACTGCACTGTACATATGTATCTACTTATGTATCTATATAATTATTTTTGGTGTGTAAGGTACACACTTTACCCAATATATAACGTTACTCAAAATAATTAATGAAATGCATCTGCATTTACAAGTTTATTTAATAAATTATATTAATTAAGTAGTTTTTAAATTATTTATGCATAATAATTTTAATCTGTTAGTAGATATTGTGAATCTATTGAGATGTAGATGATAAAACGGAAAATGTAACTGAATCTATCTAAATAAAAAAGGCTATATATGAAATACTCTGCCTTCTGAACCAATGTGATAAAATAAGTTAATATACAGTAAAAGGGTTTTTAAGTTACTTAATCAAAATTAGGGACAAAAGTTCTATTCTGCCCTATTACGTCATTGTATTGTGAATTTTCATTGTTCGCAAATTGATTTGCAGTAAATAGTTTACTACGATTTCTCTATTAGCGAGAATTCGCAATTATCTAAATCGATATTGGGGTGCGAAAACTAATTTCCCGAACTATCTACAAAAGGTACATTTAATATTTATAATACCCTGAGGCGAATGGTTTTCGTAGGGGAGCCGAGCGCGTGTCACTTTTGCCAATGAAATTTCTGATTTGTAAGCGAAATTGTGTTTCTGTGATTCTACAAAATTAGCACAATAACTATATTGAAGGAAATATTTATCGTTTTGCTAACTATCCTGCAATATCAATGCTGTATTTATTAACATTATGCCTGGTGTACGCAAACTATTCTTACATTTGCGACCTTTTCAATCTCCAATATCATTGGTAGAACATAAAAGTCTTGTTACTTATATCCACAATATTCAATAAAGAATATAATATTGAAAATGTTAGATAGAACCTTTTTCTATATCATTTATAACCACACAATCTTTGACTCAACAATAAAATACACCTTGCCACATTACAATCCCTCAACCTCTTTAATAAAACATATTTACAGTTCCCTTGTTGGATAATTAGAATCTATCGATCTATATCATGAAACATCCGACTAAATCTCCCATTCCCTTTCCAGGTGATAGCCCTGATATGTGGCTTGCTGGTGGTGATCTTGATGGTGCTGGGGCTGGCCTCTGCCGACTGGCTGATGGCGACCGGCTGGCGACAGGGCCTGTTCATGCACTGCATCGACCCTGATGCTCCTCATCCGCTGCCCTTCGATATAGTGGCGCAGCCGGGCTGCTATGCGGCGAGGCCCTCTACGTATATCAAGTGAGTTTAGTGTTGTAGAATACAAAGTATTTAATGTATTGTGAGTTGAAATAGGTGTTCGAAAAGTTAAAAACATATAATACTAAATGACTGATGTTCTATCGCTTCTTATTCCTTCTTTAAAGAGCGCATTTAGCGGTTCCTGAAGTTCAGGTTGGCATGTACCAATGAATTAAATTTAAAAATGTCGCTAACGGTGAGGGAAAACATCGTGAGTAAACCTGACTATCCCTCCGATAGGTAATCGCCAGTGCCTGTGCCTATGTAGGAACCACTGTGTCCTACATGAAAAGAGGAAGCTTCCTACCTGGGCAGGTGTTCATCCAGGCTAATGGCCTGAGTTGGAAATTTGTATATATCTTGTTTCCGATAAATATTTCACTTGCGCGTTCTAGGAAATTGATTTGTCTGCAATTATTATTTTATTCTTGGCGGCGTCATCTGTGGTAATTATGTTTAACTAATTGCAACCTAGGTTTACTTAGGTTTCTCTGTGTGTGTGGCGCTCTAGAGGTCGCCACATAATGATAACTGAATCCTTTGTGTTCCAGGGCGGCGGCGGGGTTGTGCGTGGCGACGCTGTTTGCGGACGTGTGCGGCGCGCTGCTCACAGGACTGGGCCTGCGCTCCGCCGACCACCGCACCAAGTTCCGCTACTACCGGTTCGCGGTGCTCGCCATGGCTCTCGCATGTGAGTACAAGATCTGCACATATATTCTCTACATTCGTATTTAGTAACGGGATAAACGGACATTATCAATTATCCATTACGATGAGGGAAAACATAGTAAGGAAAAGGGGAATGACGTACCTCAGAACATGTATGATACGGGTAGTCTGTGCTTACACAAAGGTGATTCGGTTAACTTTCTGTTATATTCGGTTTATTATATATCTGTACTTTCTAACGGGATAAACAGCCTTATAATTACACCAACTACGATCAGGGAAAACATAGGGAAAAGGGGAATGATCTATGTATTCCTCAGAACAGGTAATAGTCAGTGCTTGTAACGGTTTACTTCCTGTATTCAATTCTGACTATCTCGTCAACATGTGAGTTCGAAATGCGCATAGAATTACTACTTCCCCTATTGTAGAGGTTGACGCGTCTTTTTACTCGACTGAATGTTTTACATAATATTATGTGATTCATGGCCGTACATACTCTTCGGTACAGTCGAAAAATTGGCCTTTAAAACACTGAGGGGTACTAGACCAGATAGCCAGTGCCCAATATCAGGTGGAGTACCATTTCGCCGTGTATACTGAGTGTGACTTCTTATTTGTGTAAAAAGTGATAATATAATGAAGGTTTTAAAGATTAATTTTTCTAGAGGTATAACCTGTTTGCGAATAACAGCATGAATTTACTTATTTTTTTGAGCAAATAGATAAGCAGATCATTAATACAATAATTATTTTTAAATTTTTGTTTCAGTAATGTGCATTTTAATAGCACTGGTCATCTACCCAGTCTGTTTCGCTGCTGAGCTCAATCTAGGTAAGTCATAAACGTAACTTTGTCTTTATCATATCGTCATTCTAATGCAATAAATGCCTTTATATGTAACACATAAAATAACCAGAATTACAGATAACCAACTAAAGTTATGATGATATTGTATTACGAAATAGGGCACGTCATTATTTGAATTGTTTGTCGAGTCTTTATTGAGAAAACAGTTTTTCGTACTTCAGGAACTCCTGTTGTCTATGACACGTACAAGTGAAGCTTAACATATAGTTATTAATTAGAGTGTGTTGCGATAGTAAAGTATGTTCTACAAACTGTAATTTGTATTTTTCTCTTGCTCGTCCTGAATCTTAAATCGGAGGAAATATACTTTAATCATGTGTTTTTTGTTAGTTCACAAGAGTAGCACTTGATAAATCTTACAAAATAGGCCAAGTGTCCTATCTATAAGCAAATACTTTGTGCTTGTAAATGGCGACATGGCTTACCACCTGCCACGTTCTTCCTATCAGTGGGGCTAATATGGTCATATGAAGCAAAGATGAAATGAATCCTGTTTGAAAGGAGAACGAAAGCAGAAGTTGCTAATTGGCCGTAATATGGACGTTTCGCCTTTCATTTCATCATTCATTCGGATATCTTTCGTTTCATCATTCATTCCTCTTTTGGTTTGTGTTGCCGTAATTAAAATAAAAAGCGATACGGGACACGAAAACCTGTACCGATTATTATAAAAGCGCATTTGATGCATTTTACTCACTAGTTTTGATAAAATAAATTGTTCTTATTATGCTTTCATAACATTTTTATTAATTTATTGTAGGTAAGTACCTCAAACTTATTTAAATTTAATTTTTTTTTATAATGGTAACACTATTATAATGCGCTGTCACCCCGTGATGCATATAAATAAGGAACAAACTAAATAACAACAATAACAAACCATCATTGCTGGATATAAAAAACTCATCAAAGTGGCGACAAATGGTTACTAAGTGCTGGCAAAACTTGGTCAGAGTTTTAAATAACCATACAACTCGAACAACTGGCTAGGGAGAATCAAAGATGAACGTATTTACATTCATGCTTTTGTTCCTCTATTTTGACGTTTGAGGTGAAAAGTCCGAACAGCCATATTACCATTTTACGTACAAAAACAAATTCATCTGTCAAAAATGCAGAGTGAACGATTAATGTTTGTTTTCCGTTCTCAAAAATGAACGGCCATATTACCAAATTAAGATGATTCATATTATGAAAGGAATATGTTCATCTAACGTTCTGCTTCATATGACCATATAAGGCCCACTGGTCAACACGTGGGCTTGGAGGCCATAGAATTACTACCTTCGCAATTGCGGAGATGGCTACCTGAACCTCTGACTACCCCGCAAGGGTTTTTGGTCGTAAATGCGTTTGTCTATGTAGCAAATAATATGTAACTGTTACCCCGTTGCATTAAATCTAAGTTTCTGTTATATTAGCGATGATCAAAGTCAGTACTCGTAAAATTTCAAATTCAAATGTTTTTATTCAACATAAGTACAAGTACAGTACATTCATTGAAAGTCAAAATATTTGCCTGACACTGGTTGTCTCTTATCATTGTAATTCTACCGTGGTTGGTTGGTTCAATAATGGATGTATGAATGTGTGTGCGCAGGCAACAGGAACATGTGGGAGTTCGGGTGGGCGTACGGCGTGGGCTGGGGCGCCGCCATCTTCCTCTTCGGCGCCGTGGTGCTGCTGCTCTGCGACAAGGAGAGCGAGGAGCTCTACTACAAGGAGCGGAAGGTACGAACAACTACAGCTATACATAAGAATATGTGTTGATAAATGATACGTACACAAAATGACTATTCATACATGAGTATACTAACGAAGAACTCTAGCTATATCTAAGAATATGTGTAGATAAATGATAAGTGTACATAGTGTCTATTCATACTCAAGTATACTAGAATACATGGGATGTGGAAAATGATTTCCGTATGTATTTCGGCCATTGATCACCGTGAAATCACTGCTCGTCTGCACGTGTCAGAGATAGTATATCCTGGGGCTATGTGATTCCGAAACTAAAGATTCTGGATCTCTTCTTAGGATTTATTGTATAAATTCGTTTTTCTGCATTATGTATGATATACATCACTTCTGCAGTGAAGATTCTCATTTTAAAGAAACTGGCCTATTTATTCGGATAAGTTAGCTCCTGTACCTACGAAAACATGCAACTTTACCTCTCATTGTGATGCTATTTATTGAAATTTTATGCTTCCCTGTCTATAGTCTTAAGTATGTCTTAGGATATCGTTCCTGCTATGTTACATTGACGATGCTTATCGTTGCAGGTAGTGAACCCGGAGTCGAGCGCGCGCCCCTAGGGTCGCGGGCGCCTGCCCGACCTGGTGCCGTGAGCACCCAGCCCCCGTTAACGAGCCCCGGGCACGCTGGATCTGAGCGCGCCACCACCCACGCGCATCTGCGAGCACAAATATACTATGTCTGACTGATTGGATCTGACTGACAGATAGTATGGAGAATGGTGTGGAAATCATTCGTTCTTTTCGTTCAATATTGAATGAGATTGGTATGGGTTTTGTAGGAAAATTAAATTTGGAAAACATACAATTTTATTGTCATAACAGTTATTGTATAAATGTGACGTGCTATTAGGCAATCTAAAAGTACTGTGGGTACCAAGTATTATTCAATTTAAAAAGATCAGAAGGGGAAACGTTTGAAGGATAATTTGACACAACTTTAGCCATACTATCTAGTCTGTACATTATATTCTTTGATATTAGTGGGGATATAATTTCTTATGACTGAAACTTATATTTTATTTTTGAATCTCTTATTACCTTGTTTTATTGAGCAGTTTGCGATTATGCAAGTACCTTTACTAACGGGGCTGTTTAGCCCTTTTTACCTTATGTACAATTTAGTTTTAAGTTTCCTTATTTAGTCGTGTTAAGTGTAATTTTGTATTAGTTAAAACGCGGAGGTATTCCAACTTGAACCTATTCGCATAGCGTTCCCATATTGTCCATGTACCTCGTACGGAATCCGTTCCAAAGACAACTATTTATTTGAATATGATTTGTTAATTATAGGTACGTTGTACATATTGGTTGTTTGGTTTCCGGTAGTAGCTTTTTGTGGCGTTCGTCATTGTTTGTTTTGCGTTATCCACGGTTTGTGAACATTGTGCCAGTGCGTAGTGTGTGCGGCGCGTCGGCTGCACGGGGCTCCGGGCGAATCCGGAGCAGGCGCCTAGACTTAGGGCAGGCGACCCTTAGAACGAACAAACAAATTGACGCTCGCTCAATTTAGTATGGACATTGTAGTGTAGTGATAATCTTAAGAGACATTTTATAATGTGATACGCCTATGAATTATTAATATCACCTAAGCATGTAGTCTACTAGTTCGGTACGATTATTTTTATATTCAGGTATTTAAACTAGTACGATGTCAAATTAATTGTTTGTCGAGATAAAAAATATGTTTAAACTCTTGCTTTAATGTTTCTGATGGATTGTCTTCGGCAGTTTTTTGGAGTACGAATCTCAATTCGAGTGCTTTTTGGAATTGAAGAGATTAATTTAGATCTGATTACCATAGTATATTTTCTTATACTTATTTTGACAGCAAAAGACATTTATTTTAAATGTGTCTTATACATCTTTTATTTATATACATGTAAGATAACGCAGGAGTATGTATAACATTAAATTGTATTTAAGTATTGCCATGACGAATGAATTAGGTAAAATTGTAGAGAGTATATTATCTACTAATCATACTTTGTATTATACTCGTAAGTATAGTTATAAAATTTATTGTCAGCGTCACTATCATTCATTTTATTCAATAAGGAATCTTTTATGCTTTTTCATACCTGTTTAATCTGAAACGTTGTAACTCCAATTTTACTGTAATTAGAAACAGGCGACTTCAAACGTATAAATAATAAATAGACTTTAATGACATCAAATTAATGTCTCATATAGTTGTATGATTGTCAAAAACTTTGTAACTATCAAACTTCCTGTTTAATTTCGCACTGCGCGACTTCTTCTTATGAAACTAATTAAAACTTGGTATATGTTTAAAACAAACATACTTTTCAAATACGTAAGATGTACTTTAATGACTGTATTTCATTGTGATCTTTGATATAATTAATTCGTTAAATCAAGTGAAAAAAATACACAATTTCCATAATTATAAAACGATCTTCTATCGACATAAATATAATTTAGGAAAACTAGCTATTTAATAAAATTTATTTCGAAATTTTTGCCATTCAACAAGTCGCTTACTTTCACTGCCATTTAAAATTAAGTCTATTTATTGTCATTTGTGTAATATCACGAATGTGAATTATTCTAATTTTACTAAATCTAATACTAAAATACTTGGCAGTGTCTAAAGACACATCTTAAATTAGTGTCTGTTAAATGTATGGATCATAATGTAACAATAGGAGAAATGCTCGATGTAAATACTCTGTCAAATTTATTTATTTTGATTCATTTCTTGTTTGAATTGTTTTTATGATATAACTTACCGAATACTATGTATTGTTGTAAGTAATGCAAACTAAATGCAATTTTTGTTTCATTAAACTTGAAGATATGTCTACAGATCTGTTCATAATAGTAACTTTAATGTATTGTTACATAAACAGTTTTCATGTAAATAGATTTCGTAGTTTTCATCATGAAAGTAACACTTGCTAATTGTGTGTGCTTATGTTTCATAGATATTCATACTAAATCCAACGATTTGATTTCGAACTGTTAGCCAAATTTTGAGTCATATCAATAAAAGATTAATAAAGTACATAATTAGCTAAAACTTTGTATTATTTTGACATTCCTAACTTTATTTATTAGTATACGGAACATCATTTTTCTCACGCGTCACTTTGATTTTTTTCCAATTTTTGTTCAACCCATGGACCCTACGCCTTCTAGAACAATGGATTTCTCGTGATGGCCGATTGGATTTGATGAGATCACCACACGGATACATTATCGGTGGACATGCCAAAGCGATCATAGTGATATGGATCAATTATTCTTTGACAATCTGCCGCTGCAGCGCTAGGCCGCAAGGGTACAGTACAGTTACTACTGCGTCGTACATACCTTCAGGTGATTGGTTTACTTGGCAGGATAAAAGTCATGTATGGTACCCTTCTGCTAGCGTTTATGGACTATGGGTATTTAAGCAGAGGTTTTCTACGTCGAAATTTCTCATCATCCATTTATTCAAGTACATATTCTTCTATATATAATGCTACTAGTAGGTACTTATTGGCTCATACTTAATGCCTTCGTAATTTCGGAGATGGGTACTCAAGGTTATGACTACTACGCCACAGTAAAAAGGAGTGTGTATGCACAAGTCGTGAAGTGTATGTTATATTAACACTTAAAAAGTTCAGTTCTTCGTGTGAAGGGCCAGTATTAAAACACAAACTCACAAGAAATTAATGTTTATTAAGTTTCCAAAATTAAGAGTAATAAAATAAGCCATTTGTACGACATATCACCATTTTTGGTTTAAGGTTTATAACACAATTTTGCACTTTTTCAACACATAGTTTAAAACATATATTTAAGACAACTTGCTTACACGTGACCGTAAGTGTAAGCAAACAAAATAATAAGTATTACAATATTCATACAGATCATTCATACAGATATCTATTAGAGAAATCCAGCTTCCCTCATTTAAACAATATGAAAACCTATGGGAGTTTGACATTTTAATTGACACTTAGTTTTATCAGGTTTCTTAGGGAATTGGTGGTTATTTTTCTTGCTATGATGCTTCGGTATCTATGTTTAATTTATGACAAATAATAAATGTAATATAAAAAATTCCCTGAACATTCCAGACATTTGTCATACAAGACAAGTCTATAAGTTTGTTTATACTGGTATTTTACAGAAAAATAAATATATAATAAGGAATTATTGAAGTAGGTGGGTGTTTATATAATAATACACGATTATATAATTAATCAGTCCATAAAAGATCTTTCAGTTCACAGTTATTGAGGCACTTTTTAAACTACAATAGCATTACACTTCGATCCCCGTTACAGCTTTAATACTCTTGATTAACCTGGCGTTCGCGTCTTTGTAATCCACTGGCTGTGCTGACATTACCGTTGTCTTAAGCCGGGCTTCATCCTATAAATAATAAAAACACATATGTTAATCAGTTGGTGGATAGAATCTCGCAATTACTTGTTTTGAAATTCAAAAAATAAAACGTCCTACAAATAGTGAATCAGAATAAAAAAGCTGATTCTTTGTATATTCAGAAATTAGGAAACTTTATATGAATTGCAGTAAACACCTGAATATGAGATACATACATATACATTCACGTAACGCATGTTGATATGACTAATAAAAGACGAAACGGTGGAAAGTTGGTCGTAGTGGGGCTGAGACAGTATGAATATGGAATATAAACTTAGTTCTTATTCCGTTGCATAACATAATAACTATATTATACAGTTTACTAAACTGTAAACATTACCTATCAAAAACCAAATGAATTTATAACAAATCATTAATATAGCACAGTTCTTACTTACACTATAAGTCTCCATTTTAGTCCGGAACTTGAACACAAAGGTCTTGAACTTGACCTCTTCGAACAATTCCGTGTACGATTTCTTGTCATAGTCAAATAGCTTGCCTATTTCGGAGGCTGGCTGGCCTAACATTGCTTCTGCTGCCTCATTGAACGCTGTGATACGCTGGTCGCCAGTTGGGTCCGAGATTGTGGCCTGGAATTAATTGTTTGTATATTAATAATAATATTTGGACATCATTACACCAATTGAACTAGCCCCTTGGTAAGTACATTTAAGACTTGTGTTAAGGGTACTAGTCAAAGTATATTTAAGAAATATATACTTATTATATATAGATTAATACATATATGGCATGTATAATCAACGACCAGACTGGAAAGCAGTAGAAAAGCGTAGTTCTTAACTCTGCCTCCATGCTCCACCGGGAATCGAACCCGGGACCTCATGATTAGCGTTCAGGCGTCTAACCGATCGCGCCACGAAGGTCGTCAATATGGAATGTATAATGAAAATGTATGTTAGAAGTAACTATAACCGTCAAGTGTGTATGAGGACTGAAAAAGTACGTTAGAAGTACCTATAATTGTCGACTTTGTATGAGGTATATGGATGGTAATAAAGCAAAGTGGTATTCCAGGATTGGGAAAATGTGTATCTGTTATCATTGCATAAATCTATGTAGGACGGGAGTGTTTGTATGTATTTAAGTATAAGAATATTGAATGTATTTATGTATAAGAAATAGCAGGTTGTTAGTCCATCAAAACATTGCCTTTTAAATGTCATCTATCTATGTATATAAAATTTGGTACTTACGCCTAAAAGCAGTCTGTATTTGTAATTCGGATATTCTCTGTTGCATTTTTCACATCTGTATAAACCGTTTTCTTGATCTACTAATTTCTTGTTACATTGTTCCTGAAAAATAAATAAAAATGTACATATTAAAATAATTTACTTATGACACTGTAACGGTGATCGGTGGTCACTCATACCTGTGACTACCCCGAAAGAGTTAATAGTCTAGACCCATGTTCATTATACAGCCAGTAAACAATTTAGTATTAAGATTTGTAATAAATTTAACGGTTGTCAACAATACACACATATGTACAATATAATTGATATCCTTTGAAGTACTATATACAAAACAACAAAAATTCATTCTCGTCCTTTAGTCCCTTTCTAGGTAGTCACTTTTAGCATATTACTTTTGGCATTTTGATGGCTTTGCAAAAAAAAAACTTTAATAATTTATCTATGACATCTTCATTATTAACTCATTCGGAGCCAACGACACGCCTCGCGTGTCCATGAAAATTCTACTCGCCACGCCGCGGACACGCCTTGCGTGTCCATAAGTTTTTGATTATATCTCGAAAAGTACATGAAATTTTTTTATAACAATTTGTGTACATGGTATTTACCACACGAATAACCATATATTCACGTGGTTTCTACTTTGAAAGAAGTTATGTTTATACTAAAAACGAACCCCTTTTGGGATGCCAAGAACACGCGACGCGTGTCCACTTTGAGTATGCGACCAGAGGTTCTTAAAGTTTGTGTAACTTTCCATCAAACTCACTACGTTAACTTGTTTATTATAATATTAGTACTTACAAAATAATATGTTTCTGAGTGATTTTAGTCGATAGATGAGTAAATAATTTATATAGCATACAAACAACAAAAAATATTATAAATTTATTAATATATAACTAAGTTTGAGAATCACATCATATTTAATTTACCTATTTACCTAAATATCCATATTCCGCCATAATTCCTGGTTAAAAATCACTATACTGTTGCCACAACCTTATCTATTTCGTTGCACAAACAGAACTAAGGAAATAAACTACCACAATGTATTATTAACGTATTTAGAAACAT
The DNA here is from genome assembly GCA_030578115.1 of Leucoptera coffeella. Taxonomy (NCBI): domain Eukaryota; kingdom Metazoa; phylum Arthropoda; class Insecta; order Lepidoptera; family Lyonetiidae; genus Leucoptera; species Leucoptera coffeella. Next base: position 432,676 of record JAMBLF010000057.1, on the reverse strand, counting down.
TAAGTTTGTCGCAGAGCCAGTGGACACGCGTGGCGTGTCCATTTTTTCTTAGTCGCAGAGCCGCGGACACGCCTCGCGTGTTCATGACCGTTTGTATGGCGGCTCCGCTAGTAAGACGCTGAAAAATGGCGCGGCGTCGAATGAGTTCATCTATTACATCATTTTAGATAAAAGAATATACTTTTCCTTTTCCTACCTGAGGACACGCCTTATAAACAGCATTATCTGCAAACGTGAACGTGAGTACACCCAACAGACTGTAGTAATCACCCTTTTCACCGGCACCTAACTGTTTGGCCTCCGCTTCGGCGAATGTTATCCATTCGTTGCTACCCCCTGTGTATACTCCGGACCTGAATAAAAAATAGTTAATACAGTGAGTTATTATTATTCATTGTCATCATTATTTGATTTTTTTTAGAAGTATTTAGCATAAAGCAAATGTTTTTATCATATAAATTAAAGCTCACTGAAGTCTTTAATGTGCACTAGAACAGCTGCTAGTTAACATTTTATTTAATAATAAATAGAAATAGAATAGAACAGCTTAAAACTTTATTTTTCATAAGAACACTATTTGCATATTTATAAAACAATCAATCTATGGTTATGTACAACAAGGTTATTCTTACGTGACCTAAAATTGTATTATATGCAAGCCTTATACACATCACACCCATCTCCATACAGAGGTGTAAACAGAATATAAGCATCAAATAATTCCTTATACTCACTTAGCAGATATGTTCACAATATCCATATTGGCACCGCCATTGTCATACCATCCTCTTAATTTGTGGGCTTCAGGTAGATCAGGGTTCAAACGCATCATAGAACTGGCTAAGTTTGATAAGGATTTGCTGCCATTGAACTCTGTTAACCGACAACCCTGAGAAAAATGAATGTTATTTAGTCCTGTAGAAACAGTTAGGCTATTGATTAATCATAATAAGAAACATGTTGAAAGCAAGTTGCCATTCATTGCATTATTTCTAAGTTTAAATTGCCAATTCATTGCATTCTAAGTTAATAATTAGTAATAGTTCTTTCTAAGTTTTATGTATTGATATATCTGTGTAAACTATCACATATTATGTTTTATATGTTATAATAAAATATGGGACAAATGGGTAGTACATTTGTATTTACGTTAAATAATGATTGCTAGAAATCGCTAATAGATTATGTAAGTTACCACATGGATAAAATAACACATTCCATAATAAAAACATGTTTTCATTACCTTAACCGCGATGACTGGGTTAGTGTTTCCTTCAAACTTCTCTGCATCATTACCCCACAGAGTCAATGTGATCTGCAATATACATTAAATAAATAACTAAGGGAATAGACGAAGTAACATTAAAATCAATGGTATATTTTCTGTGACTTTTTTTAAGGCATGTGCATTATTTTTTATCAAATTTCGATATAATATTATTGTAAAAAAATATTGTATGCATTATTTGTAAAATTAATGAAGTATTATTATTATACTATTGAAATCAGTATCTTCTATTTTCCACCTATGGTAGTGTAAGAACTCGCAAAGAAAACAGGTAGCTATCTCGGAGAAGCCCTTTCTACATTTAAGGATATTACTAAATCATAATATAACATATACACTTACAGCACCACCTGAATTATCCACTAGAGTGACCTCTCTCTTCTTGAGCAATCTGCCTGTGCTCTTTGCTGTCAGCTCTTGGAGATCTGAGGCCATTTTGCATACGCCTATCACATCTGGAATAAGTCAAATATATGATAATATCAGAAAAATAGTGTAATAGATGATTAGTACTGTATTATTGTTTAAACTAACTAACTTGACATTGAAGTTATTGAAAGCATATGTGTAAAAATTAGAAAAATGTAGTTGCAGAGAGTAAGCTTAAGCAGATTAAATAGAGCCAGTAAACTATATAGTCAACACACAAGTCACAGAAATATAGTCTCAATTAAAGGTGTAGCTGCAGTTTAAGTGGCTGGTACTCAATATGGAACAGTTTGTAATTAGATTTCCTTCCACAATCACTGTCATTTTACTACTCAAACAACAGAAGATGTCCTAAGTTAACCATTGCATAAATATATACTAACCTAAAATAGAATCTGTGTTCTTGTTGGCTATTTCACTGATTGGCACAAAGCTATACTTGACGCTTGGCACCGAGGACATTTCATCTGTGCATTCAGCGACCACTGTATCATTAGTGAAGGTCATCTCATAGTCATTCTTGAGGCTGGTGAACTGTTTATTGGCTGTCTTCAACTGGCAGCGGCTTATGTAGTACACTTTATCTACCTAAAGTGGAATAAACATAAGTTCGGCTGCATAATAACATCCCTATCAGTTTATTATAGGATCAACCTAGGTTACAAATATGATGACCAAGGGAAGGTCTTTGTTTATTGTTTATGTATGTTAAGATTATTAAGAAGTTAGTAGTACTATCATATAATGGACACAGATAATATGTAATGGATATGGTACTTAAAATTGTAATAGTGTTATAATTTAATCATTATGAGGTATATATATATATATATATATATAATTATATTACACATTTAACAGGAATATATTACACGTACCTGTATCATATCATAGTATTTATCACAAGCGTCCTTGAATGCCGTGGCCCTGATTTCACCGCTTTCATCACAAAGGTCCATGCTGAACAACTTCCCTTCACCTTTGGCGTTGCTCCATGTGCGGATTGGGGTTTTGTTCATCACTCTTGCTTTTATCACCCATCTGAGAAAGTGTGTTACAGATGAACATATGAGATCTGAGATAAAAAGTTTCTTGCAAGGTATGATGGATTTACGAAATACAAAATGTACTGTTACATACCCTTTACTTATGTCTTAAATGCAATTTATAGTACTATCTACTATAGAGTTTGAAGAAACTACATCTTGGATACTGAACAATCAGCGTTATGATAGTATTGTCAATGTGTTATATAGTAAGGGACAATGTTGTCAAGAAACAAGGTTATATTTGGATTAGGCGAATAAAAATCCCTACAACTACAGCGATGGATACACAGTCATCCGACTACTCTGCAAGGGATAAGAAATGTGTATATTATAGTTACAAACTACATAATACACATAATATAATTGTTTGTAATTGAGAGGACATGATAAAACAGTTATCTATCAATATTGATAAGACTCTTCAATATTATTATGTGAATTATTTGTATGAAGATGCAAGTGAAAGTACTTGTCACATTTTATACTGATTATCAGCTAACAATAGGGTTTTGATTATGCAAAGATCATCATAACGCTCAGTTGATGGCACAAACTCAACTTCTTGACTATCCAGCAAGGGTCATCACTCATGAATATTTATGTATAATGATTAATCATTGAATTACTTATAAAGTATGTACATATATACTTACTTGTTTTGATAAGGACTTAGACTAGCAATAGGATGAGTCATCTGTGAAGAAAGCAGACTGCTATCTAAACTTGGGGCCAGGGATGACTTAGGCATTGCCATGGGTGCTGGCTTCGGCTGGGGCACTGGTTGCATTGTGGGTGCAGGTTGATTGGAATTAGCGGTCTCTTCAGTCCAAGTTTGAGGGTTACCCAGCTTCTTACCCACTTGTGAGCCTGGGGCTAGGATTGTGATGTCCAGTATGATCATGACTCGTCTGTAAGAATAAATGGTATGTTCAAACATATTAATAGCACTATAATAAGTAATTAGTCATCAAATATTCATAATATACAGGTTTACTTACAACAATGGATTATGATAGATTTTGATATTCTTATAACATTTTAATATTTCTGTAATTACATTATTCTTTGTGCATATATATTTTATTGCTATGTTTCTACTAAAATACATGTTTCACTACTACGTAATATGGCTCTATAGTGTTTTTTAGTAAGAATTTAATGATATAACCTCCAATGTTAGTAGAACTTACTTTTCACCTTTCCCAGTGTTTTTCAGCAGTGAAGTAACGAAACGATCTATTTGGACTACTGAATAATCCGATAGTTCTCCTGTTAACAGCTTATCATTCAACTGGGTGGCCAGCATAGCAAAACTGTGAGAATGTTTTCCATCGGAAACTAGAAGTCTGTACCGCTCGTTAGCACCGCTTCCTTGAATCTTCTTAGTTCCCAATACTTGCATGACAGGCGCATCGTAATGACCACCATTCATAATCACCTACAAATATGAAGATAATTGTTTTAAATCTCGTATATCCAAGAAGACACCGTAGAAAGTGTAACGTGCAATCTTACCTCAAGCGACCCTTCAGATAGTTTATAAGACATCTTGTACAAATGTTTATGAATCACTAAGTAATAATGAACAATATCATAGGTTTGTATATTTATATTGTACCAAATATCAATAAAAATTCACAAACACAACCGGCGAAGAAAATTTGCGCCTTTTTATTTTAGTACTTTGTTTTGAAATGTCAAATTCGTATCTGCTTGAGCGCGCGAAACATGACAGTAAAATAAAGCTACACCTACATGATTGTCGAATCGGACGTAAAGTAATGATATACGTTGAAGATATATAAACGTTGGAATTACAAATTGTAAATAGCATTGCAAATAAAAAAGTATTCTCTATATTTTTAATTAAATGTAAGGGGCAGATGGAGTTCATTTTTTTTCTTATCACTTTTAATCTGTTATATATCGTAAAGATGGTTATAATACTGTACTAGTATAAGCATTACTATTGATACGGTACGGTAAATTTATTTAAAAAAAATCTAATTGAATGTACTTAGTAGTTAGTACTAAGTTAGATTTTAAACAGTGGGAATCATTACAAAATGTTATAGGATGTCTCGGGAATATATCCCAATTTTAGTGTGACTTTTCAGGAAGGCCGGTCCGTCCTTTTTAGACTTTTGACTGATGAGCTAGGTAAATGGTAAGTGGCCGAGTCTCGGCAATCGTAGTATAGGACTGTAAGTTCAATGTGTTTACCCCGATTGTGTACCCCCTAGAAAGGATTGTCCATAAAATTAATTATAACACTCTAATTTCAGTATCAAGTTCATCATAATATGTTAGATGATTTGATGTAAGTGTCTTTTAAATATGCATCTAAATAAAATGGGCGTAGGCATATATATCAAAATACTATAATAGTATGGAATAGGTAATAAATGAAAGAAATTTAAAACCTTTATAAATGTTTATTATATAAAATAATTTGTAAATCATCACAGTGATAAATTTGCACTAGGAAACTAAACATCATTGTAAGTACGTGTACTTACGCACTCATTCACTAGATATACACTAATTCTATAAGTAGGCGACTCCCTTAAATATGGTTACAAACAATATAGATACACTATAGATTATTTTACAGAGAAAATAAAATGATAAATTACGAAAACTATTTTGGCACAAAACTTTTCACTTTTCAATATCTGATTATTAATAAATGTTACACGGGTGAATATTTTAGCAAAATACAGACTTAGATTGACCCAATCTTAAATTAATTATTTATTAAAGATGATATTAAACAGAAAATAATATGACAGAGCTTTTGATAATATCGATATAGTTAGGTTATTATTATTAATTAATTGTATTCGTAAAAAACAATTATTTAACATCGAAATCATATGTGAACAAAAAAGTTTAAAGTGAAATAAGCAAACGTGTTAGCACAATTTGACATTGAATTGATGTAAATAATTGCCATAATATGTTAAATTTTATAGGAACTGCACAATGTATCTATAATATTCAAAAGCCGTCAACGCTGCCTATTCTTCTGGGATCGAATATAGGCACAAATTGCTTCGAGCTATCTCGGTATGCCGCTACGATGGCAGCAAAACCAGCATTTGGGTCCCTGATGACTAACTCGTGTCCTCGTTGGCGTAGACCTTCTAGAACTGCCTAGAAATAAAATAAAACCAATGTCAACATTGATGAAAATAAATAGTGTTTGTTTACGTTTACTGTCACAAGAACGTACGTACACAATAAATGAAGTTGTCAGTCACTATGCTATAGATCGCGCCACATAAATTGGCAGTCGGCAAACTTGGAACTAAAATTGACGTTTCCGCCATTGCGTGTTATTTTGTATGAAAGGTAAATTTAGTATTACCAGCGTTGTGTATTTTGCTCACTCTTTGTAATTTTTATGTTTGTTAAGGGTGATTATAATAAATTGATTTCCGGAGTTTCTTGTTAGTTCTTCTCCAAGCTAGGGTGTCCGCTGAACTAACCTCGGTAAAAAATATGTAAAGACAATGCTCAGTGCCATGTTTGAAATAATAGTTTTAAGAGATTTAAGAGATTCGTGATAAATTTATCAATTTCGGAGTCTATAATCCTGTCACTTTCAGAATATTTGTCTTCGACGTTCAGTACATGCTGAACTTGGGTTTTCCAGTCTTCCACTGTTATGCTGGCAAACGCAGCTTCTGTTAGTTTGGTTTAGTTAGAGTTTCTTGTTAGTTCTTCTCCTAGCTAGGGTCTCCACTGAACTAACCTCGGTAAAAAATATGTAAAGGCAATGCTCAGTGCCATGTTTGAAATAGTTTTTTTTAATTTATACTTAGATCATAAGATAACATTCAAACAGAGCTTGTGATATATAGGGGCCTATTTTAAATAAACATATTTTGACTTTAATATACATATCTATTACCACTGAGTGTGAATGAAGTGGTTTGTCATGATCAGGACAGATGGAGCGCTGTGATTTCTTTCTACCCCTCTACAGTAAAAGGGTGTGATGTGTATTTATGTAGTTAGGTACGCTAAAATGAAAAAGTCATTTTGGCAAATATTATGTACTGCTTACTGGTTGTGACCTGGTATGTAATAATAGAAGCAATTCTATTTCTATATTCACATTTGTTGGGATTATTATTTTATGCAGACAATGTCACTGTCTTGGAGAAAATAGGGTTTAAGTGCACTCAACCATAAGACTTTCCCAAAAAGTCATGATTATTATTATATGTACATATTAATTTGTTTTATCTGAGTTTATAGCTCTGCAACCAAAGATCGTTACAAATGAAACCTATAATGTATCGAACCGTATGGCACAGTGAGTGCTAGTTTTGGCGTGTTTACTGGTAACACTGAATTACGCGACTGTGGCGACGCTACAACTGCCAATTTATGTGGCGCGATCTCTATGTTTATTTTGTGCATGTTATTGTTAATAAGATATAGCTATACCTCTTTTTTTAATATAATAAACTTCTATTGACCCTATAAAATTGCATATGAATGCCATTACAACCCCGTTGTTATCGTTATGGAAGTGTTGTAATTTATAAGTATGTAGAGTATACTCATAATAGTTTAAAAGATCATAATGACCTACGAGTGATGTAATGAAAACAATCTCGTATAACAAATTAAATGAGAACGTTGTTAGCCTGTAATCAACATACAATATTAATGTTTTAATAATATCAATACACGAGTACCACTTGGCAACGGGTTATTGCTGAGTTTAAAACATTTTCATAGAACTATCATCCATATAATGATACCAATACCTTTCTTCAGTTAGTTATTCAGGTACCTTCATTTTGTGTAAAATGCAAAATTGCCTTTGACATAATAGGCTATTTGACTGATTTAGAAAAATTGTTTCAAATTATTCGTTGGTATATGATTAATACACCACATGTATATTTCTGCAAATTTTGCAGTATTTTCCGTAAAATATTGAGTTAAAATTTAAATTACAATATTCTCGCGAAAAACGCTGTTTCTGTAATGGCGGACGCCATATGATCTGCGTGACGTCACAGGCAAGTAAACACAAAGATCAAGTACGACAAACAAAAATAAAAGCTAGTTTGCGGATTCACATAGAGTGTGTAATAAGGCGTATCAGAGAATTCCATATATTTAAGCAACATTCAGTAATTAATTTAAATATACTTTGTGTACTTGACCATGTTATTATTCTTGCATGTGCACTATTTGAAGGGGATTAGTAAACATAACCTAGAGATCCCGCCATATAAATTGGCAGTTGGGGGCGTCGCCACAGTCGCGTAATTCAGTGTTACCAGTAAACACGCCAAAACTAGCACTCACTGTGCCATACGGCTCGATATATTATAGGTTTCATTTGTAACGGTCTAAAAATATTTTGACTTTTGACTTTGATATATTAATTTGTTTTATTTGAGTTTATAGCTCTGCAACCAAAGACCGTTACAATGAAACCTATAATGTATCGAGCCGTATGGCACAGTGATTGCTAGTTTTGGCGTGTTTACTGGCAACAGTGAATTATGCAAATGCGGCGACGCCTCCATCTGCCATAATATATTCAAAATTATAAATATCACAAGCTCTCTTTGAAAGTTATCTTATGATCTAAGTATAAATTAAAAAAACTATTTCAAACATGGCACTGAGCATTGTCTTTACATATTTTTTACCGAGGTTAGATCAGCGGAGACCCTAGCTTGGAGAAGAACTAACAAGAAACTCCGGAAATCAATTTATTATAATCACCCTTAACAAACATAAAAATTACAAAGAGTGGGCAAAAAACACAACGCTGGTAATACTAAATTTACCTTTCATACAAAATAACACGCAATTGCGGAAACGTCAAATTTAGTTCCAAGTTTGGCTACTGCCAGCTTATGTGGCGGGATCTCTATATATTTTGTGAAACAGCGACGGAAATTAATATAAAAAGTAACTTTATAAATAAATACTTAGATGCTTACAAAAAAATATTTTTGAGCTCTGCAGCATAATAATCAGAGTTATTTTTAAAGAAAAGTGCAACCATAAATGCGTCATCTTAGGTAGATTTCTATTGTCGACTTGTACAAAATTCTTGTCCATTTTGACAGCAAATACTATTTATATCACTGGTTAATAGTGTCCTGCGGAATTCTTGTAAAAATAGTACAAGAAACGATGGAAATACGATAAAATCACACTAAGTGCATAACATTAAACAATGTTTACTTGCCTGTGACGTCACGCGAGGCGTAGCCAATCACAGAGCGTTCTTGTGAAGGAAGAAATTCAAAAAATTATATGAATTTATTATGTTTATTTTGCAAAATCAATAAATATTTTCGGATAAAATAGAGCTAAATATGGTTTTTTATATTATTACCTAATAGGATGACCACATTTAGTAACATATTTTTAATAGTGTCAAATATCCTCTTTATTATCTTTATCGTTATTGTCACGAAAGTCTTTTTGGTGAAAGTATTTTTGATGTACCAATAAAAATTCCTATTCCGTGATTGCGAATTTTAATCCTCTGATTAACCTGCTAGGGACACTAGTCATTTTAGTCTCATATAAATTTTAATTATGGGACACATTTAAGATTTGTATAAAGGGTCCTGTCAACGTATATGTAAGAATTATATACTTATTATAGTTAGAAAAGCATAAAGCATATAGAGTCAACGACCAGACTGAAAAGCAGCTGAAAAGCGTAGTTCTTAACTCTGCCTATACCGAGAATCGCACCCGGGATCTCTCTCACTTCGGGAGGTTAACCGAGCACTAATAGTATAACATTCAAAAATAGGCGTACTAGGAAGACGCCTAAAACACTCATACATATACTCATAAAAGATTTTCCTTATCGTCCTTCCTCTTGAGATTTCTTATATCTATCTAATTATCTAATAGAAACCTACAAAGTTACTGTTTAACCTATACTGATTGCGTATGTATCTATCTAAATATTAAACTAAGTAAGCGGCTGTAGCCTAGTGGGGAAGACCTCTGGCTTCTTATTAGAGGGCCTAGGTTCAAAACCTGATTCCTGATGTAGAAATGTGTTTTTTTCAGTTATTTACATAATTTTGAGTTGCTAACAGTGAGGGAAGACATCGTTAGAAAACCTGCCTATCCCTCGGAATAAATAATAGCTAGTGCCAGTATACGTTGGGTGCTGTCCATCGAAGCGCGGGCTTTCTGTGGCTTATACCTAAAATGACTTCGAAATTTTGTACATGGGCACTCAGGTCTATGATTACCACGTATGTCAGACACATATGTAAGAAATAACTTCTCTATCCTATGCGAGTATTTAAAATAAACTTGCGGAGCTGAAACTAAGCTGAAAAATTATAGTAATCTTTACTGTCTTAGTTTCGCTGTAAAATTGGATTCTATTCTGTTTGGATGTGGATACTCGTGGTGTATCTAGCAATACAAAGGGAGTTCTATTATAACTTTCTTTTCGTTTGAAAGTAAACGTTATCTATCTCCGCTAACCACGTCTCGAGTTGGTTGTAAAATCGACTGTAAATAGTAATAAAGTGTGTAAGTGGCTGTAAATACCTAAATACATAATTACTAGTTTGCCAGCTTAAGTCGAAATAGCTTACTTACGCAGACGTTAATCTATCTATACTATCTATACTATATATGTTATCTATACTAATATTGTAAAGTTGAGGAGTTTGTTAGAATGCGCTAATATCTAGAAGTACTGGTTTGAATTGAAAATTTCTCTTTGCGTTGGATAGACCATTATACTAGAATATACTTATAATAATATAAGCTGAAATCTTTTGGAGACATGAAAAGTGGAACATAAGGAAAAATCAATAACATTAATTTTTGTCTCGTTTTAAACGGGGACGTAAAAATAATGCTAACTAGCTGCCGTTCTTCCCGGAGTTCTTCATAGGAGACGACTAAGGGACAAGAGGCAAATGGAATCAATTTGGCGATGGGCTAGTAATCTATAACCAATGTTTCAAATGACATTACAACTCCGATATTTATATCTCCCAGGTTCTGTCCACCTCGAAAGGGATTGAAGGACGTGAATGTTTAGAGTACCCGCCACATAAGGTGGCAGTTGGAGGCGTCGCCACAGTCGCGTAATCCAGTGTTGCCAGTAAACACGCCAAAACTAGCACTCACTGTGCCATACGGCTCGATACATTATATTGAGGTTTCATTTGTAACGATCTTTGGTTGCAGAGCTATAAACTCAAATAAAACAAATTAATATACCAAAGTCAAAAGTCAAAATATTTTTATTCAAAATAGGCCCTATCATAAGCTCTCTTTGAAAGTTATTTTATGATCTAAGTACAAATTAAAAAAACTATATATTGACAAAAGGAATATATATGAGTGAAGTGGAAGGGCGGTTACGTAGGGGCCGGCCTAATAAAACATATATGTAACAGTCAGATAGACGCTATATTGAAAAAAGGTGACGTTAGGAGTACCTATAACCGCCGAGAGTGTATTAGAGAATGTATGAATGTCAATGAAGCGAAAGTGGTCTGTCAGGATCGCGACAAATGGGGATCCGTGACGGAAACGTCAAATTTAGTTCCAAGTTTGGCTACTGCCACCTTATGTGGCGGGTACTCTAGACGACTCTACGTTTCCGCCATTGCGTGTTATTTTGTATGAAAGGTAAATTTAGTATTACCAGCGTTGTGTTTTTTGCCCACTCTTTGTAATTTTTATGTTTGTTAAGGGTGATTATAATAAATTGATTTCTGGAGTTTCTTGTTAGTTCTTCTCCAAGGGTCTCCGCTGAACTTCTTCTTCTCAATCGTTACGCTCTTATCAGAGCGGTCGTGGTCTTCATGACGTGGCATCTTGAGCAGCCGAAATGGTTGGTGAACTAACCTCGGTAAAAATATGTAAAGACAATGCTCAGTGCCATGTTTGAAATAGTTTTTTTACATACATACATACACATCACGCCTGATTCCCTGTAGAGGGGTAGGCAGAGATCACGGATCCCCATTTGTCCCGATCCTGACAGACCACTTTCGCTTCGCACTTTCGCTTCATTGACATTCATACATTCTCTAATACACTCTCGGCGGTTATAGGTACTCCTAACGTCACCTTTTTTCAATATATCGTCTACCGATCACACAGTGAGTGCTAGTTTTGGCGTGTTTACTGGTAACACTGAATTACGCGACTGTGGCGACGCCTCCAACTGCCACCTTATGTGGCGGGATCTTTATGTATGTTTTTTCAGTTTATAGATATCTTGTCCGCAATAAGGAACATTTAACCAAAAACAAGTGATTTATCTAGATTAATCTTGGACAAAATAACTATTACACTCACACGAAGTCGCGTGCACAGCTAGTGTATGAATATATGCGATGATTCAAAGTTGTTTTCCGTAATTGTAAACATCATAAAAATCACATTAAGAGCTGATAATTATTAGGAGCTGTTGATAAAAACACACAAAACAAAAAATGCTTAATTCTAAAACTGAGATTAATTTGCTTACGAATTATGTAACTGTAGAATCTTACCAGAAGTAGGCACTATTAGAATTCCGTTATCGATCGCAACCTTAATTATCGTTTCTTTAATTGTACTTCAAATTAGATAAGTTTTTTAACATGAACTCCCTATTTTTATTAATTTATAACATAACTCATACCTTTTACTAAATTACATAATTAAAGGTCACAAAAGTATTAAATGACTGTAATAGTAATATACGATATAGTTAACTTTTTTTACACTACTATTAATTTTTTCAGACCATCATATTAGTTGACCCGTTGACTTATTATTTGATTGATATCAATCTAATGCTTTCCATGTCTTATTTTCTACCAATACGTCAATGGGATATCCCTTATGCTCGGTTTTCGAGACTAAAGTAAATTAATAATTAAAACTAAATACGGAGAAAATTATAAATGACTTTGTAATTATACAATTAACATATTTTTTGTAGTATGTAACATCGACGAAATGTTGTTAAATCGCCATGTTGTATACATCTATAAAAACGTGTGACATCAATTTTGAATTTCGTTCGCGGGTGAATAGCAAATCTTGCGCATGCCTTTAGAAATACCATGACTATCTAGAATTCATTGATAATTCGCAAGTTAGGCAAGACGACACAAAATGCTAAGTTAATTCTTGGTAGGTATTATGTAGTGACCTTCACGACATGGAACACTGAACAATGATTACCATAACCTAACGGTCGTTCTACGTAAACAGTTCCTATGCAAACAACATCTTTTGTGATCTTGACCAAGATTTGAGACAGACTTTTTGTGACTTTGATTAGAAAAAGTTTCTAAACTTGTACGTTATTGTTCATTTATTAAATTCTAGGTGACGTTTTTGGTATGATGGATCGGAATTTATTTATAATTAATTAAAGATTAAGATGCTTGTCAACACAAATTATATAAACATCGAATTAAAAAAATCTACTGTTTTCCTCGACGATTGAGAAACACATTTATAATATTGTTCATTTTTCCCTCCTATATAACTATACGTACCTACAACCTGCGTAAGTATCAATAATGACAGGTAATAAATAATAAAACATGACCATTGTCAATAAAAAATAAAATAAAACAGTATAGTAAAACATCATTGAAATACGAACCTGATCGAATCCTACTTCGTGTTCAATATGCATCGGCATCAGCTGGTGGTGAATACGAGGTTGACCAACAAATTCGTTCAGATTTTCATGTTCGAGAAGAGACGATATTAGAGCCTGCAACACAAAGTTTCAATTCAATTTCATTGAAATATCACGGTTGATACTTGACATAAAGAGCAGATACGAAATATATAGCTTTACTCATATATAGGTGTGTGTGAAATATTTACCAGATTGGTTCAACTAGGCTATTATTAATCTCTCTCGTTGCGAATAAGAGGCGTGAATATACATATTCATATATGTATACGTAAACTATTTGGAAAATATTTTCTCGTTCGGTTTTTCCTAATAACAGTTAATTGGTAATAATAGGTACTTTAAAAAGTCATTACAAAGTAGTAAATACCATTGAACAAATAAAAAAATATCGTTTTATTTATTATGTGTGACCAGGTCGTATCACGATAAATTAATATAGATATAAATACCTTTATTTCATATGACGTTTCAACATAACATTAAAACGTCCATAATTTTTAAGAAGGTGGTTAAATAATCTTAAATCCCCGACCAAAACAAGAGCAGTTCATTACAAAGTACAGAAATTGTACCCATTCTTGGCAAAAGAATGAACTATCATTTCACAATACAGTCAACTGAAATAGCGTTATTTATTCCTGGAAAGCCTGATTCTCTATAATGATACTCGAAACAATATTCCATTTCTGTTTTTCTTCTTTTATAAGCATCTGTCTTTCCATTAGTCTATGTTTATAGAAAAAGTAGTCTACCATACTTTAGAAAAGGACATAATCAACAACTTTGCTTGGCGACATCACTTTGTGTGTTGTGTATTTGTTTGTTTGATATGTATTATGATGAATGATATGTATCTGTATAAATACATATCATTCATCATAATACATCTTTTCAGGAATGCCGAAATGTACAATTGAAACATGACTACACCATGTATGTAACAATATGCTAGCTTAGCATATTGCTAATTACAAAACTAAAACACTTCATATATTTCATCAAATGAATCAACTTAATATATTACTTACAAGGGCAACTTGTGTCGTGATCCTAGTACCTCCGGCAGCGCCAATAGCCATTTCCACTTCACCGTTCTTCATGACTATGACAGGCACCATCGAGCTGAGGGGTTGGAGACCAGGCATTATCATGTTCCCTGGCGACGGAGGCAACCCGTACGCGGAACTGCGGCCGGGAAGGGCGAAATCGTCCATTTCATTGTTGAATAGAAAACCTAGGTTCGGCGAGCGACGCTGCGATCCCCAACTGTAGACGATAGTAGAAACATACATACATAAACATTCAAGACCTATAAATAGCCTCGGAGAAATGAATACATTTCTTTAGTCTCAGCATGAATGAATTGTGATGTCATATGGAACTAGATGTCAGGTACTGGCCGATCATCCAATAGATGCTATTTATCACTAGTCCCTTAGGACGGCAGCTAGCTAGCCTTTTTATGTCCCAGACTAGCACGGGATAATTATTGAGAGAAACAAAATAAAGTAAACAGAAAAAGTTACCTTTTCGGTATCAATATTGAGGCAGTGTAAGGAATAGTGACTTATAAAAATTTAACAGTTAAAGCTAACAGTGACCTTAGTGATAGTATGCTGCGGTCCACCTTGACAGGGATTAATTGGTTTAAACGCAATCTAAATTTTAACGTAGAATGTATCAAAATTTTCACATATATCGAGTAATGGAGATGTTACGTACAGTTTATATGTCTAATACTTTAAACAATGAACCGTACGAAACTCTTGTTATTATAATTAATCTAAAACAAATCGAACAAAGCGTGAACGTGTTCTAATTTTAACTAAAATATTTATTATATAATAACGGGGATATATTTTGATCTTGTTATATTGTATTAAAATATTCCCTTTGTACGAGTAAGTTAGATTTAATAAACACATTTCATGCCTTATTGCAGTAAATTATGATCCTTATTTACACTTAAATATAAGCAACGTAATAAAACTTTAAAGGAACGAGCGTACCACAAAGGTTAGGTTAGGTATTACGTTTCTATTTTGGTGTGCAATTCAGTATGTTCATTGGATTTGTAATTCCGTAGATATCTCGCTGCCCCCGACGAACACTATCGTATTCGCTCTTACCATAGAATCGGTTTTATTGAATATTCGTATCCACACCATCGTATTACGCCATAGAGTAAATTTTTAAGGTTGGGCAATGAATACTTTTGGATTTATGCATTGAGTAATGATCTTTATGTTTTTATTCAATGGGAAATTTAAGACGATTTATAACGCAAAAGGCTATTACCGAATCTCAAAAGCCAACATTATAGAGTAAACTACTCTTACGATATTGTTCGAGTGATATATTACATGTCAGTGTTGCATATTTATCACGGAACAATATCGTAGCGCACGATTACTATAGCAATACAGTTTAGTGATTTCCGTCGATCACTATCGTAAAGTTAGGTTGCGTTAATATTCACCATAGCCCAGATCATAGTATACAGGGTGGCGCATTCAAAACGGTCAGTATGGGAAAGTCTGAAACTATAAGAGATACGAAGATTTGTTCTTAGGAACCATGTCACCGATTTTGATGAAAATAAAAACTGCATTCATACTTTCTTTGAAAAAACAACTGTATCCAGTACAGGAATCGAACCCGGGTGCTTTGAAAAAATAAATTGATTCTTTTCACTTTTTCTTTTTAAATATCGAATGTGTAGGTCTTAAGCTGTAAATGTCTCTATGAAACATGGTGTCGAAAATGAATAAAATACATTGTTTTGGTATACTTTAGTTTATGATAGTAGGTGTTCTAAGTGACCAGCGTTGTTTTCAATACAATATTCAACACGTTTAGGTAACGATCTTACTATTGAATTTTGTATTGTCATGTGGTGAATTTGCATTAAATTTGACTCTATTGCTACTTTTAGGTCTTCAACGTTGTCATAGCTTATTTTGTAGAATTCATTCTTAACGTAACCCCACAAGAAATTTTCAAATATGGTTTAACACGCCACTTTAAGTGGATTTTTCAATAGATTGTTAGTTTTTGATTACTGTAGATAACAAAACCTCCTTAAAGGATTAATGCAATGCTAATGCCACATGATATGGTGTATGTAACAAGTAGGGAAGTACAAAACTACAAACAGCCATACAGAGAATTTTACATGTCTGTTGAATATTGTTACGGTGTATGTAAACTACTATGATAAACTAAAGTATGCCAAAACAATTCATTTTATTCATTTTCGACACCATGTTTCATAGAGACATTTGCAGCTTAAGACATGCACAATCGATATTTAAAAAGAAAAAGTGAAAAGGGTCAATTTATTTTTTCAAAGCACCCGGGTTCGATTCCTGTACTGGATACAGTTGTTTTTTCAAAGAAAGTATGAATGCAGTTTTTATTTTCATCAAAATCGGTGACATGGTTCCTAAGAACAAATCTTCGTATCTCTTATAGTTTCAGACTTTCCCATACTGACCGTTTTGAATGCGCCACCCTGTATTTCAGTAATAGACATTTTCTTAAATATCTCATTTAGATACAAATTTTTTTACAAAAAAAATATTTAAAATTTAGTGTAATAATACCGTCTATTTTTGGTATAATAATATGTTTATTGTAGATTTGATAGTTTTTAAGATATTCAGTTTTTAGTTGCTGGTGTAAAATTGTTATTTTCCTATTACGATAGTGTTCGTCGGGGGCAGCGATCTATTGATGTAATGTAAACATCGTCAGTTTTTTTTAATAGGTTCACTTTCAATGTGATACTAACATGTAATTAACAGTACTAGTAGCAGAGACGACGCTTCCGTCCGGCGCTATAACCACCATGTGCGCCGTCCCCCGATCCTCAGTCCCCTCGAACAGGGCTCCGTAGTGGTCCCAGTTGTTGTAGGTCCTCGAGTCGTTTACGAGCGCCCGATGCACCTCGGCCCAGGCGGGTGACGACATGTTGCGTTCCAGCTGAAAATGCGGAGTATAGCAAAGTTTACCCATGTACGTTCTGTTCGCAGATGTTATATTGAAGACAGGTGCTCTTATGATTCAATCAAAATTGCTTCCAATCGATACAGTAAACATTTCGTTTATAAAAGCTAAATAAAAGAAAGAGTAGGGCTCCGAATAACATTACAAAAAATGTCTGGTTTCTCATCGAGCTATCGATTTCCGAAGCAAAGGTAGACTAATTGTTTTATGAGACAACTAGTCCGATGCATTTAATACAAAGGCTTCATTAAATGGTCTATGATCGTACTTATGGTGCCTATAATATTTCTAACTTTGACTTTTACTGTAATAAATAGTCACTTGCTAGAAACAAAATTGAATAGTAAAATGTCTCACCTCTGCAATATTAATAGTAACATTCAAGTTATCAGGATCACCGAGTCCTGTTCTCTTTGCGTACGCGAACTTGAACGTCTCAACTATTCGGTGCCAGTAGAGATCTTTTTCAGCTTCAGTTCTGAACTCCTGACCCGCTGGTTTCGCCCAGTCCTTGATCATGTTGATAATGAAGGCTAAAATGGCACCGGACCCTGGCAGAGGGGAGGTGTAGACTTCAATCTCTGGGCCTAGAGGTATCAGAACTGGCTCTTGCCATTCCACTCTATAAGGAAAAAAAACACTGTTTATATAGTCATACAGTCCAAGATCATAATGTAAAGATTATTTTCAAGTTTTCAGGGTTTACGTTAGGTTAGGTTAGTCTATCTCTTTGTCTGGAAGGAGTCTATTTTTGGCCACATCGAAGCATTAATTCACTTCATAATAGTAATTGAATGTCTTTCTATGAGATTACCAAAAGTGACAGGCAGTATTTCTTGTCGCCGTGTAAAGGCACTAATTACCAAAAACCTGGCAAAACTTTACCAAAGATCTTTTCGTTAAAGAAAAGAAATGATATATTTCACACCTAAATGGTGCACAACTATTTTCACCATTTCGTGAACTGAACCAGGTTTTCACAGTTTATAAGGGTACGTAGATAGAACCTGTCATCACCTGAACATTTTGAAGTCGTCTTCTGTCACGATGCCACCGATGCTCCGAATATCGCGAACGGTGGCGCCAGTGAGGGAGCCGTTGTGCATCGCCTCCGGGCCCTCGCGGGCGATCACCTCCAGGGTGTCGGCGAACGTGTGGTCGGTTATGATATCGCCTTCGCGGTACACCTCCTTCGTCGCGGGGTTCACGTACATTTCCCTGGTGGAAGACAGAACTGTGAGTGGTCAACATCAATGATTGACACGTAACGAAGTCGATGTCTCTTTTAAGGTAGAATGTAAGCCTGGATATGTGTTCAGTTAATTTTAAAGTTAAGATTAAGATATCAGGGTTAAGATTTTTGATTGGTTCTTAAGTCACCTTGTATGACACATTCTGAAAGGTGACGAGTTAGCACTCTAGCCCAAGACTGCGTAGGACAATTATTTACACCCATCTAGTACAGGACATACAAATTGTATACTAACCTGAGCGAAGGTTCCGCCTTGATGACTTCGGAATACCAGCTGAGCGCGCGGCCCATATATTCGCTGACGCGGAAGCCTTCCCTGCAGAGGCGCACCGTGGGCATCACCAGGTCCTCCCAGGGCAGACGGCCAAAACGCTTGTGCAGCTCCCCGTAGCCCCGCAGCTCGCCTGGCACCGCCACGGATAAGCCACCCACCGTGGAAGAGTCGTTCGCGAACATTTCCCGATGGGCGGCGGCCGGAGCTCTCTCCCTCGCGTTCAGCACCTGCACCTGCCCCGTCGACGCGTCGTACACCGTCGCCAGGAACCCACCGCCCAGGCCCATACATTGTGCGCACGATATGCCCTCGCAGAACAAGGTCGCTATTGCCGCGTCTACCGCCGAGCCGTTCCTCTCTAAGATTTGGCTGCACAAAATTTAGATCATCGATTACTAGCCCGATTGCTACAGCTACATTGCGAAGGTTTATGAACTCGCTACTTATAGACGATGTACTGTAAAGGGGTGACGATAGAAAAATTTATTGTTAACGAGTTTATGAAGATTTCTATACATGGAAGCGAAAGTGGTTCGCCAGGATTGGAAAAAATTAGGACCGGATCCGTCATGTATTTGGAAGAGTATATGATGTCTAAAAACAATAGTGGTCTGCTAGAAAAATCTTTTAGCTGCCTGTATAGATGAAATAATATATACGTATGTACGTGGAAAACTGTTGTTTTTCTTCCGCTGACTACGTAAGGAAATGTACTTAAGGTACTCACCGTCCGATCTGAGCGCACTCGACGCCATTAGCGGCGACGGCAGCTCGGGTGAATCTTGGCAAGGGTGCGGGCGCGGGGCGAGGCGGGCCCACCAGCTGCCACGGCTGCAGCACCAGCGCCGCCACCACCAGCGCGAGAACCAAAGACGACAGCAGACTGACCACCACGCATGTGCCGCGCGAGCCGAACCAACTGCCTGGGACAACACAACGGCGTCACTACGCGCTCATAATAACAACATGGCCGCCGAATTTGGAAAATTGTGCTGGAATGTTGAGCCAAATTTGTTTGGAGAAAAATAAAGAGTGATTGTTGCAAAAAAATTTTGGTATCAGAATTTGTCAGTTGGTTGACAGATCAACAGAATATTGTAAGCATAGAGTACCCGCCACATAAGGTGGCAGTAGCCAAACTTGGAACTAAATTTGACGTTTCCGCCATTGCGTGTTAGAGATCGCGCCACATACGGTGGCAGTTGGAGGCGTCGCCACAGTCGCGTAATTCAGTGTTACCAGTAAACACGCCAAAACTAGCACTCACTGTGCCATACGGCTCGAAACATTATAGGTTTCATTTGTAACGATCTTTGGTTGCAGAGCTATAAACTCAAATAAAACAAATTAATATATCAAAGTCAAAATATGTTTATTATACTATTTCAAACATGATTAATAATTAACGGGACTTATCCTTCTTATTATATATTACATATATTATGTGTTCCTTCACTCTGTCCGCAATAGACCGTTTAGTCTGTTCGACATAGGATTTCCCACAGCTGCAATCAATCTTATACACACCCTTATATCTTATATCATGAGTATAAATCGCGAATCTCTTAAAACTATTATTTCAAACATGGCACTGAGCATTGTCTTTACATATTTTTTACCGAGGTTAGATCAGCGGAGACCCTAGCTTGGAGAAGAACTAACAAGAAACTCCGGAAATCAATTTATTATAATCACCCTTAACAAACATAAAAATTACAAAGAGTGGGCAAAAAACACAACGCTGGTAATACTAAATTTACTTTTCATACAAAATAACACGCAATGGCGGAAACGTCAAATTTAGTTCCAAGTTTGGCTACTGCCACCGTATGTGGCGGGTACTCTATTTTGTATGAAAGGTAAATTTAGTATTACCAGCGTTGTGTTTTTTGCCCACTCTTTGTAATTTTTATGTTTGTTAAGGGTGATTATAATAAATTGATTTCCGGAGTTTCTTGTTAGTTCTTCTCCAAGCTAGGGTCTCCGCTGATCTAACCTCGGTAAAAAATATGTAAAGACAATGCTCAGTGCCATGTTTGAAATAATAGTTTTAAGAGATTCGCGATTTATACTCATGATATAAGATATAAGGGTGTGTATAAGATTGATTGCAGCTGTGGGAAATCCTATGTCGAACAGACTAAACGGTCTATTGCGGACAGAGTGAAGGAACACATAATATATGTAATATATAATAAGAAGGATAAGTCCCGTTAATTATTAATCATGTTTGAAATAGTTTAATAAACATATTTTGACTTTGATATATTAATTTGTTTTATTTGAGTTTATAGCTCTGCAACCAAAAGATCGTTACAAATGAAACCTATAATGTTTCGAGCCGTATGGCACAGTGAGTGCTAGTTTTGGCGTGTTTACTGGTAACACTGAATTACGCGACTGTGGCGACGCCTCCAACTGCCACCGTATGTGGCGCGATCTCTACTTATGCTCTACTTATGCTATTTAACTTTTTATAATCTTTGGGTTAGATAAAGTCCTTAAAAGCCGAGTTATACATAGACAATCAAAACATGACCTTTCAATATTTCTAATAATAATGTGTGCCTAATTTTGGCCTTATTTATTGACAAATGATGCATGACTACATTAGTTCGGGTGTAATCTAATTCGTTTGTCGTAAGTACTAAAGGCAAACAACTATGTTACGTTTTGTTATATGAACAGCACCTATTTATGTCAAACCTGCCATAAAGATTGCATTAAAAAATCTTTCGTTTTCTTCGAGGATTCATGTCTTTTACATAATATGTTAATCCATAAAACCCTATCGTCCTTCGAGGTAGTTAGAGTTGGAGTTTCTATCATCAACTGAGCATAATTATCATAAAGGATGAAAATTTTTACGTGTTAATAATAATAATAATCTTACGTCCACTATTCCGCCGGCATTCCAGATACTGATTTATTCCCTTACTGATTAATGAATTGATGACATTATTCTATTCGTATAAAATCTTCCAAACCAACATGTTGCCGAAAATAATTATATTATCGGAAGCGTAGGCTAGTTGCACAAAAGAAGATATCTTAGAAATTTCAACAAATAATTTGAATATATTTAGTGATTTAGGTATTTAACATTGTTATAAATAGAACCACGGATAACTTAGTTAATCGTGACATAATATTATTCTTAGTAAAAAAACGCATATAAGTTTTATTCAAAACAGCGCGTTTGATTGTAATAGTTATGAAAACAAGTCATTGTTAAATTATATATTTGCACGGGGGCGTGGGTAGTTTGTCTTTATTTATGAGTTGCTTCACCTCATAAAGGTTTATAAGTGTTACGAAAGTCTCATATTGCGTTATTTGTAACCAGCTGTTTTCTTTCTAGCATGTTGTAAGAGGCAATTGTAGCGTAGGATGTCCCCCTGCTAGGCGGACCGACGACCTGAAAAACGTCGCTGGTAGTGGCTGGCTGAGGGACACGAGTGATCGTGTTATGTGGCGTACCCTTGGGGAGGTCTATGTCCAGCAGTGGACTGCAATCGACTGATTGATTGATTGAAGTTATACGAGGCGCCCAAGGGATTTGGGGTTTCCTTACGTAAACTTTGAAATGCGTGTTGGTTTAACATGATTTTAATTGTACTTTTGTACGAGGGACTAAATTATTATATAAGAGTAGATTTTCCTAAATTACTTATCTTTATGCCACAACACAGGCTGAAACTGACGCAGGGTTCTTCAGTACCTATAGTTCTATACACCTCTACAGGATTAAGTGTGTATTTTTGTACGTTCGCGAAATTTACAATCAGACTGTTGTATTAGGGTTGTCACGACATCTATAGGGAACATTTATAAATGAGAGGTTGCTAGACCGTAGTCCAATAGATTTCATAAGTATTCGCTTCCTACGACATGCCGGGAAGAACGGCAGCTTATTAGCAGTTTTATTACGTATCATACTACCACTTCTTCTTACAATGTATTTAATAATTGCCTTTGGCTAATAACTATGTTGAACATGCATGTTACTCCCGTTCGTTTGTTACCTTGATGCTATAAATTTGATAACACGCTTGCTTGAGTAAATTAACAGTTTAGTACCGTATTTACTTAGTTATAAAGATATGTATATTACACTATATGATTATTAAATAATTCAGCGATAAGCTAAGACTACGATATTCGCAGAGTGTACAAAACATAAAACTGTTGAAAATAACATTTAGTTTCAAACATCAATTTACTTAGGTAGTTATTTGATATAATATATCCATAGATTTTACGACTGTGATCCTTTTTGGAGTATACAGTAGTATAAGGAATTACATAAGACCACTTTATTAGATAAGACGTGTGTTTATATGTAGAACTGTAATAGAAACGACATTAAATTATCAATTCTATGAAGTATGTTTGAGATGCTATGAAGTATTAATTGACTTAATATAACGTTAAAGATTAAATTGTAATCAAATAAATTAATGGCTGCATTTTACCAAACGTATTGTAGTAACCCCCCTACTAGGTGGAATAATGACTTGAATAAGGTCGCTGATAGTGGCTTGATGAGTGCCATAAATATGTTATGTTAAATTCTAAGTACATAAAATTTTGAATAAAAATTTAACGTAATAATAATAATATATTCATTCATTTAAAATTGTACACATCCATTAACTATAAACTAAGACTATAACTATGCAGTATAAACAAAAAAAAACCGTAATAAAACTTGAATTGATAGTATTAATACCCTTAGGCAGGCCTACGTCCAGCAGTGGACTGTCTTATTGCTGATTTATTGATGAGGTAACTATGGTGATAAGATCTATTGGGAAGTGAAAGTCAACCAGTCACATAAGCTAATGATTTCTAAAGAGGTGACGAGACTCTACAAAAATAATCTTTGCAAAACTGCTACTATATTTACCTTTGATTAATAACTAACGGGGCTTATCGCGTCAGTTTTTATATAATAAAATTACCTTTATTAACCCGACGTTAATACCCTTACGTTACGCGATAAGTCCCGTTAGTTATTAATCATGAGTATAAATCGCGAATCTCTTAAAACTATATTTACCTACTTACATTTGAATAATTATAGTAAATGGTTTTATAGACCGTAAAATCTAGTTAATTACGAATCGTAATTGGTTTAATAAAAGGCGGTTGAATTTAACAATAGTTACACGTGCATGTTTATAAAATTTAATTCATTGTTTTAATTTTGGTTAACAAACTTGTCATATATACTACACAGCAGTAATTTAGAAGATTTACGTGAATAAGTAATCCGTGTGTTTAGAAAAAATATATTATCTTATTTTTAATTAAATAAAAACTTACTATAATACTGTTAGAAATATTTTTTTTAATTCAATTTTTTTTACAAACTTTCTAACTAATTGAAAATTAACTAATTAAAAATTTGTTTGCGCATTTCGCAGAACTGATAAATACTATATATACCTATAAAATTTTATGTTTTATTGCTTTGTTTCAAAACATTAATTTGCATAAGATTTAGGAGTATAGTTTAACGTACGTATAATATTGTTATTGTTGTTTATTATT
This sequence comes from Leucoptera coffeella, assembly GCA_030578115.1. Taxonomy (NCBI): domain Eukaryota; kingdom Metazoa; phylum Arthropoda; class Insecta; order Lepidoptera; family Lyonetiidae; genus Leucoptera; species Leucoptera coffeella. The sequence goes on along the minus strand of JAMBLF010000057.1, from coordinate 408,127 downwards.
AGAAAGAAAAAGTTCGAAACTACTAGATTACTAGAGCAGACAAAATTTTAATAACTTACAAAAATTCACTTAATATTTACCGTATATATTAATAGAAACCCTAACTAAACCTTTAAAAAGACGAAAACTGTACCTTATGATCATGATTGCGCCGTACACGTTATCACCATCGATATCAATCACCGACTGATTTCACTTCAGATCATACACGCTTCTCTTGTTGAAAGATGGCTGTACTCTGTCCTTGGTGACGTACAACGAATTGTAAACTCGACGCATTCAATATTGTGACTACAGACGTTTGTTAAGGTTTTGTAACAGTAATCCTTTTTGAGATAGGTAGAGGCGTTGTGTTATGAATGACAGACTAGAATAGGCCGTAAATAGAATAGTAGTCATGATAGTTGATTGACTAAAGATGTATTGTTGTTATGAGGTGTAGAGCGGTTAAGGTGACTTATAAGTTAATAATAATAATAAAAAGCGTTTATTTACAGCGACAAAAACATACACTTTACAATAAAAGCTTACAAACTAGGGTGTATAACTTGTACATGCTATTGTCGCATTAAAAGGGTCCTAAGTCAGCTGGGTATATTGCGTCTGGTGGCACACGCAACGCTGGTCTTATGTCAGAACCACTGGAGTGCAACGTTTATATTGTAAAATAAATAGTTAAAAATAGTTGGTTAATAAGTGATGTGCTCTTGTAATAAGTTATATATAAATTAAAAAAGGGTGACTTTAGCTGTATAACAGCTGAGTGTATGAGTTCATGCCAATGAAGCGATAGTGGTTTGTCAAGATCGAGAGTAATGAGGATCTGTAATCTGAACTTAATGTATGGAGCCGGCATGGGTTTGTATGTAAATAGAATAGTATGTTATCAGTCCCTGGAAACACAAGATTTCCTTGTCACGTCGTCAATGGGATGGTTTTCCTCAAAGTATTTGCCCCTACGGTGTTTTATCCTCTATAACATAACAGAAAATAATTACATCGCATATTGAATTATATTCTTTATTCACGTTTCGAGAAAATCACGTGTATTATAAAACAGTACTTGTTCTTATCAGCACTTGAAGTGAAAGTAAATGGTTTACTCTCAAGACAGCATAATCAATTTAATGCAGATGTTTAACAACTCGTATACACGTCCTACATTTGAATAGAAAATCTACGTAAATTATTGGTAAGTTCAATCTGAACATATAGTAAATTTAAAAAAATGTATAAAAGAATTAATATAGAGCTATAACTTAACCTTTGATAACCAACGTTTGCATCAGGATAAGTATCATTTCCTGATATAATAAAAGAAATCGCAAACATACAAAAATTATTTATTTAGACACATTATCTCTACGACATACATACATTTTTAAAGCTTCTCTAAGGTTTTGTCGTGATTAAAGGGTGTGAAAGTATGTGTATTTATGTATTATCTTTACGTGATTATGGAAGAAATGTGTAAGATGTGCTGGTACTGGCTTAGTCCAGCATTTAATCCTTTAGTTTATTCGTAAGCAACCGGTAACCATGGACATTCTTTTTATTCTTCAAAAAACAAAGAATTTACCTTGTTAGTTTAGATTAAGGGCATTGTATCATCATTCTTCACGTAATTTCAATAAACATTGAAATGTACATTCAATTGTTACTCGTTTTCTTAAATAAAACGAAGATGTTTATAAATAAAACAAAGTCATTTATTTACAAAACAATTATAGACTAGTTAACAATATTTTGCCGGTAATTATGTAAGTTTATCATTGAGCCATTTGATGCTAAATATACACTTATAAGCACTGTACCTGGGATTTTAGTTAATTCTAGTTAGTAATACTAGTAAATAAAAACCTAGTACACATACCATCCCCCTCGTTGTATTAAGAATCGTGCATACATGTTCGAAAAACCTAGGAGACATAATCCTTGGTATTGTGGCGTCGTAATAGTAATTTTGGGATATAAATATGTGCAACATTTGCCTCGATTATCTTAGATATTACAATCTATGCTCTCATTAATTATCTCTTAACATACAACATATGGAACCATAATTTTAAAAACCTCTTCTGCTCATATGCTTGCCTTATAGTCCGTCCACACTGCCGATTCTTCTAGGGTCGTAAATGGGCACTAGTTGTCTGGAACTATCCCTGTAAGCAGCTACTATGGCGGCGAAACCAGCGCTCGGGTCCCTGGTTACTAGCGTGTGACCTCTGGCTTGGAGAGAATCGAGAACATTCTAGAAAGATATAAAAAGTGGTCATTTGATTTTATGGTATGTATACTCGATATTGTAAGCAATGAGTAACTGAAAACGTTCGCAAGGATTGAACTTTCGTTTTGCACATTTAAATATAAGTCTATTTTAAGGAATATAGAACTTTTTATAAATAGTAAGACTTTTTATACGCATAAGCATAAGCGTAGTGTAAGTTTGACTTCTAACCTGAGATGGACTTGAATTGTTATTTCTGGAGGAAGTCTATGTTAGGATTACTTTTGTAATAAAAATAATGTAGCGTCAATATTTGAAGACTTGTTTACTGTATTAACTCAAATGAGTAATATAGAAAAAAAAACTTATTTCTCGGGCCTCCATCAAATTATTATATTAAACACTTACCTGGTTAAAACCTTCTTCGTATTGGATCTCCATGGGGATGAGTTGGTGATGTATTCGCGGGAGACCAACAAACGTACTTAGATCTACATTTTCATAGAGTGATGAAATCAGGGCCTGCAAAGAATAAACAGTTACATATGCTATGAGAAGAAACGAAATAAAGTTAAAGTCGATATCACAGGATTAAGAAGGGTCGGTAGTTTATCGATAATAACCGATCTTCCTATTATTTCATTGAAATCAAGTCGATAACTTCAATTCGTATTAAACTTCACTTTATTTTTCTTCTCATTTATTTTATGAGTAAGATCAATAAATCAAATTATTTTAAAAAATATATTATAATCTATCTGACCTAAATGATCTACAATCCCATGGAAATACAAATGGATGTAAAATAATATTATCTTGTATCCACATTCCAATATGAGATAGCAGAGTCAATATGAGATAGAGATACTGTATAGTATTATATTATCTGTGGCAGAGTTATTAAGTCAGGTTTATCACATCATAACTGTCTTGTAAATATCTATTCATACTTACAAGGGCAATTTGAGTCGTAATCCTAGTTCCACCAGCGGCCCCTATCGCCATTTCCACAGTATCACCGTTCATCACGATGACAGGTATCATGGAGCTGAGGGGTTGATGGCCAGGCTCTATCATGTTAGCTGGTGATGGTGGTAGACCGTAAGTAGATTCTCGATCAGGCACCGCGAAGTCATCCATCTCGTTGTTCAAAATGAAACCGAGATTTGGTGAGCGGCGCTTACAACCCCATCTGTGGAAAAAATATGGAAGACTCAAATTACGTTTGGTCTAAAATGAGTAATTACGAAGTAATAATCTTGGAACAGTGAATAATGAGTGGTTGTTAATTACGGCACTGTTTACAGCCTCCGATTGAAAATTATCTGGTTAACACGTTGTTCGAGGTGACCTACAATCGCTAACTCTGCGATAGCGTAGAAAGACATTTGAACTTCTTACTACAGGGTAGTACCAGGGCGATCAATGGTCGTATTTTGTACAAACTAATATAATCGCGGCATATTTAATCAGAAAAAGCCATATTTAACTTCTTATAAAATGAATACTTACATATAATTAACGGTACTCGTAACAGAGACTGCACTACCATCTGGTCCTATCACCACCATGTGAGCAGTGCCCCTGTCTTCCAGGACATCAAAAGTCGCTCCGTAGTGTTGCCACTCATTGTAAGTCCTTGTATCATCTACAAGTTCCCTGTGCATCTCGGCCCATGCGGATGATGACATGTTTCTTTCTAGCTGGAATTGATGTAAAATATTTAGAGTTCAGTATCTTAATGGAATTTTGGATGGTGGGATAGGAAACTGTCATAAGTCTGTTAAATTAATGTTACCAAAACTTTGACACTGATTAAAGTAATCTAAGAGATACTGCTGTCAAAACAATTTACGTCAGAGGTTGAAGTTGGTTGTACAAATTGTAACTATCGAGTATAATATATGTATGAGCTGGTCTATAGATGTCAATGTTTGCCAAAATGTGGTTTACCACAATCGAGTAAAAATGAGAACTGTATGCCTACCGCTCTGTAGAGAGATGTATGAATGTACAGCAGCATAAACTTACCTCTGAAATGCTATACGTGAGATTTGAATTACTAATATCCCCTAGTCCAGTTCTCTTGGCATAAGCAAACTTGAACGTCTCAATGATTCGGTGCCAGTAAAGGTTGTTATCCGCTTCATTCTCTAGCTCAACTCCAAGTGGTTTCGCCCAGTCCCTTATCATGTTGATGATGAAGGCTAACACTGACCCTGACCCTGGTAAGGGAGACGTGTAGGCCTCCAGACCATTTCCAAGAGATATACGAATAGGCTCCTGCCATTCTACTCTGTAAAAAAAGAAAAAGATTTCGGAAAGAAGTCGGCAGTTGACATAAATAGAAAAAAGAGAGTTAAAGGTTTTGGGTAAAACTTATACAAGCAAAAGTAATTACAGTCCTTCTTAAGACAGATGTACGTAGCGCCAGGTACAGAAGAAGATGTATGTTAAGGTTAGTGGATGTGAGAGAAAGGTATTTAAATAAATTTTGTTTTTTCTTTTACCTCAATACCTTCACCAATTCTTAAAATATTAACTCCAAAGTTATTTAAAATATAAATTAAGTTTTTGTTAGGTTACTTACCTGAACTCCCTGAGGTCATCTTCTGTGACGATTCCACCAAAGCTCTGGATGTCTCTCGCTAGGGTTCCCGTGAGAGAGCCATTGTGCATTGCTTCTGGACCTTCTTGGGCTATTATTTCCAACGTGTTTGCGAAAGTAGGATCCGTTATCAGGTCACCTTCTTGATAAACGTCGTTAGTGGCTGGATTTACGTACATGTCACTGTAAGAATCAAAATTCTGTAGGTAACTCGTAGGTTTGCATACTAATTTCACAGAGTTCACAGATCTTCCTTGCATCCGAACTTGACGAGTCATTTTCATTGATATCTATAGTAAATTTTATATACACTCATAGGTTATAAGTTCAACTTCACCCTTTTTGAGTACATCGTCATTGAGATCGTGATACGTCTTATTAGGCCAATTCATACGTCTTCGTTTACTTTATACATTTTGTTAATCTACTATTCTAAAGAATGCTCATAACTTATAACTAGTACTAACCTGAGCGATGGTTCACCCATTATAGTATTCCGGTTGGAGATAAGAGTGCGTCCCATATACTCACTGACACGGAACCCTTCTCTGCACAGTCTTATAGTAGGATAGACCAGTTCTGCCCAGGGTAGCCTTCCATAGCGTCTGTAGAGTTCCCCATACCCTCGTAATTCACCTGGTACAGCCACCGCCAGTCCCCCTGTGGTAGATGAAGCGTTGGCATACATATCTCGGTAAGCAGCGGCAGGCGCTCGTTCTCTGGCGTTTAGTACGTCTATGTTTCCCGTTGTCGCATCGTACACGGTGGCGAAGAACCCACCGCCCAGGCCCATGCATTGTGCGCACGATATGCCCTCGCAGAATAAAGTGGCTATCGCTGCGTCGACAGCTGAACCATCTCTTTCTAAGATTTCACTATCGAAAATAGAAGAAATTGAAGTGATGATTATTATCATAAACAAAAATTTCTAAAGATTTCCAAATAATTGGAGTTTCCTGAAATTGGGATAGTTTTTTCAGATGTATAGGTTATTTATAGGCAAGATCGTTTACGTATATTACTATTAAAGCAAACTTTAATCTCCATTCTTTAAGCAGTACAGCCCAAGTGCTTAGATTCGCCGCAGATAGATCGACGTGGAAATGAGTGCAATAACCAAATGTTCAGCAATTAGCCCACATACGATGAAGAAGAATAAATACCAGTACAGAAATAAAATTTCCTTTATATTAGTCATTCCACTCACCGTCCAATAGACGCGCACTCTACCCCATTAGCAGCGACGGCGGCTCTCGCGAATCGCGGTTGAGATGGAGAAGAAGATCGCCATGGCTGCACCACCAGAAGGGAGATTATGGTGGCAACGAGTGCTAACGTCAGCACACTGATCAACAAGGTTTTGTGGCTGCATCTGGTGAGATCATGAAAGAATAGAATGGTGAATGTGAGAACGGAAAAGAAAAATTCAAATTAAAAACTGTACGTCGAAAATTCTTTATGAATTTTGCTATGCGTTCGTAGTTACTTATTTTGGTGTACATTTCATAAATAGAATTTAAATCAGCTGCTATTCTATCCGTATTTTAGGAAGTCACTAACAGACTAGGGTCAATGAAAACTATTGGGTAGGCTAGCAACTTCTCTCCGATATATTATCACGATTTCGATACTTATACCTACTACAAAATTCAAATTTCAATCATTTATTTCACTACATAGGAACCTGCACGATTATTTAATACGTACCTAGGCATTAGCAGACATTATTATCTACTTCAAAGCATTGAAGTACTTGAACAGATAAACCTATTAAGCATCTGAATCAGGTGTGAACAACAGCCGGGAAGTAAAACTATATTAAAATCACTGCGATATCTTTATTACTGTTTCAACAAACGACTTTGTATTGCTAAATCTTTTCCTTACTTTGAAAGATGTCTGATAAATATTTACATTAATACCATAGTACAAATACCTAGGTAAACTAAAATTAATGTGGCGAAACATCATTTCTACGGTTAGAAAAAAGGATTCACCGACTCATCATTTACACCGAAAAGGTTTTCGTTCGTGGAGCGTTTTTTGTATATTTGATACGCAAAGAGTTTTATTAATAATGCTTGGTAAAATTACATTCAGGACTATTCCATATTTTTAATTAGATTGTAGTATGATTCGGTAATTTGCTCAAAATTTGCGCCTTTAGAATTATACCGAGCGAATGTGTATGCAAGAATGTATGGATGTCAATAAGGTTCGATTAAAATTGCTATAAGTCACTAGTGTGTAGGTCCCTTTGGTGTTAGACAAGCATGACGTGCTATATAGCTATATCATATAAAACCATCTACTAGAATGTCTGCCATTTATCTAGATACTATTCTTATGATAACTACGAGTATAGTTTACTACTGATTAAACTTGAACAGTAATGTTATCAATGTGATAAAAATAATCTAGAAATGTTAGCGAAAAAAAATTCGATAAAAAAGTGATAGAATCAATTAGCAAAGATATCAAAGAAAGTAGCCGCGATGTCAATGTTACGATTATTCTGATAAATATGTAAATAAAGAAAGAACCAGTGCTCATATTTATTGCAGATTTGGAATCAGGTAAAATGTAATTAGCTGCTAGCATTTCGCTAGGTACTCGTACTACTTAGCGTGCCTGTGTGCGTTCGACTTTTAATAGGAGTAATCTCTAAAGTATACGTCCTACAAATTCTCTGAAATAAAAACGCTGCAATCAGATCTCTTGTATATTCATAAAGTAGTAAACACGATAAAGCATTATGGTATTCCATGTATATACTCGTATTTTACGAAGTTGAATAAATATCCAGAACTTATGTGTGTTGATATGATTAATAATATAGCAAGAAGATTGAGTGCACTCTTAATGTTTTTTTACCAATTTTAATTTACTACAGGTATTTAAATTAACACTTCTCAGGACTGTCGAGAATCTTTGTATGAGGTGGGGAATCAGTACTTCTATTATAGTAAACATACATGTACATTCACGTCCTTTTATCCCTTTTAACACCGTTCACAGTCGATTTCATTTATCCCTAGTCCCTGAGTCGCCTCCTACGACACGCTGGGTAGAATGCCAAATAGTTCGAATTCTTTTGACGTCCTAGACTAGCTCAGTATTATACTATATGTGTGATAAAGCAGTTTTGCGTTGGTGCGATTGCGATGACTTGTATTTTTTACCAATATCCGTGATGATACGGTGTTTATGTCTAACCTGTTTGTTAAAATAGACAAACATACAAACATTTTCACCATAATCGATCCTATTGGTATACATACGCGTGATTCCCTGTAGAGGGATAGGCAGAGATCACGGATCCCTATCTGTCCCGATCCTGACAAATCACTTTCGCTTCGTTAAAACTCATACGCCTCATAATACACACTCGGCGGTTATAAGTATTATGTTGTGTTACCTTTTGGGGTAATTAGAGGTATCTTGTTTTTATAGGTATATTATTTATCTCCGAAATGGTAGAGAAGATAGTATTAGTCACGTAGATATCTTATTTTACAGCGTTCATAGACACTGATTCGTATCGTTTAGTTGTTACTAGTGCTAAAACATATTTTTCGACACCGCAAAACTTCAAATTAATTCCTGCCCATAACCGTATATTTGGTCGTCACGATTCAGATCATTTAGTGATATTTACGTACGAAAATGTATGCTTAAAGCTTATTTGTCTATACGTGTAAATTGTGAATATTTAATAAGCATGTGCACTTGAATAATCACGAAATTACCTTAGGATCATGATGGAAACCAGTTGCCCCAATCACTATTTATCACCAACTAATTTTTATCAAGTTTATCAAAGCATCGATATTAATGTTTATCGAATCGACAAATTCTTCCAAAAATTATCGATACGTGACGTAGCCACCGTATTGAATTAATTCATCAGATTTGTAAGTACGGTTAAATTTGCTACTGTGTAAAATTAAAATTCCTTAGTGTTCTTGAGAGTAATGGTATAAAATATTTGTGATTGTTCATGGTCAAAGTTTTAAACTAAATATTTGTATGGCTCTTACTATTTAAAGAATGGTGAAGTCATCTGTTAGGAATCGCCCACATAACTCCTGTAGTTTAGTAACAGCAAATATTACAAGCAGACCAAGATCGATTCGATGTAGCTCAGTTGTTTGGGTCATGACTCTGTATGAGTGGGTACAGGGTTCAAATCCCGTTGAAGCAAGTACAAATGTAAATTAAGTGAATTTCTATGTACATTTTCGTAATAAAAATGAATAATCAAATATTACGGTGAGGGAAAACACCGGTAGGAAACTTACCGGTTCCCCGACCAGGTAATAGTGCTAGTAATAGGTGACATGGCTTACCACCTGTCACATTGAGTATGTACCTTATGGTGAATGCTTTTGTGTGCGTTCGCGCAGCGGAATGTTGTTGAATTTAAAGATTTTAATTATGCAGATATTTAGTGTATGACGTCGTATAATTATGTATGGTAAAAAAAAATTTGTGCACGCAGCCATTGTGGAGAAATTCACCAAAAACTGATTACTACGATAAACTCTCTATAACATAGAAAAGACCACAATTAAGTATTCTTCGTAATAGAGAATGGCGGCTGCGCTATAAAGAGTGTATCAATGTATGGGTTTTAAGGTAAACCAACCAAATTGTGGTCTTTTCTATGTTATAGAGAGTTTATTGTTATAGAGAATAATGTTATAAAGAGTTTACACTGTATTTAGATTATATCTCAAGTCTCAAGCGCATACTTAAATAAAGTACCTACGTAAACGGTACCTACTTTCTGTCATAGTCAAATACATTTAAAAAAGTAGGTGTACAAAAATAAATGACCTATAAATTATATCGAAACAACAATTGTGTTATCACCTGTACCAATTCAATACCGGTATTATACTGTAAATTTTGGGATGTTACCTAAATATATTGCACGGCCGCTTTTTTTTAGCTATCCGAACTTGGTCGGGTTATGTAGGTTTTCGATGCTTCGTCAGTATTATAATTGTTTTTCTTTAATTACTGAATTTAATGACATGAAATTTTGCATTTGAATAGTTGAATGAATACACTAATTATTGGCATACATTTTACCATGCAATTCCTTTAGAACGTCATGATATTTGACTGCTTTGTAAACAGTGATCTATTCGTGGTAAATTGTCCTATAACTCTTTAATTACTAACGGAACATCATTGATACTTGGCAATGTGTTGCAGACACTTACAAGGTTTGTATAAACGTGAAAATCTAGACCCCAAAGTGCATACTTTAAGAACTAAGACCTAATAAGCGTATTTTACGTTTATATTTTTATCTTTTAAGCCTTACGTTTTTTTTCTAAATCTGTTTTTAAACAAATTCAAAACAACGTATGTAAAAATCTACAGCTCTCTATGTAAGCGCTTTGTATGAAAACTAGCTAATGGCCAAACGTTCGCGTGGCGGAAACTTGAATTTCTCCGAAGTTTATGCATGCACTAATTTTATTCATACATACACAATTACACACTAATTTTTGGACACATCTCTTTTCTTCTAAAGTCAATGGATCAAAAAAAGTTCCGCGATCCACACACGGGGGTTTCTCTCTTTTGGATATACGGTTTACCAACTTAGTACCCACGTAATGACCATTTCTCCTAAGTACATCCCGAACATACTGCAGCTCCTCGTCCATATGCTCAGGGTCGCACAAATCCCTAGCCCTGTTTGTGAGAGACGTCGCCACAGAAACCATGTGTTTCGGATGATGATGTGAGGATCCATGGAGGTACCGATCTGTGTGTGTAGGTTTTCTGTAGATAGTATGCGAAAGTGTGCCATCAGGTCTCACCATAACCTTAACGTCAAGGAATGCAAGTGATCTATCAATTTTCATCTCACAAGTGAAGAATCTGACAGGGCGCTGCGTTGGAGGCGAAGAAATATGCGTCGTCAGTCTGCCCGTGACCATGGCTGCTGCAACGTAGCCGAAACGTCGGGTTAATAAAGGTAACTTTATTATTTAAAAACATACGCGATAAGTCCCGTTTGTTATTAATCAAGATTATAAGATAAGCTTTCAAAGATATATGTGTGTTACGTGATATAATATTCATACATATTTTAGGTCCTTTTCGGGCGTATGGTATTTTGAGAAATATTATCTTCGGTCACCTTTCACTTAAATATCGATGCTGTGAAGACAATTAAAGTTTGGTATGGAATCATATGTTGGCATAATATGCGTGGTACTGACTCTTATCTAAACTAAAACAATTTAATGTTCTTATTCAGTTTTTACTCGATCTAAAATATCATTTATTAAAACAACGTTGCACCTAAGGAAATCAGGTAAAAAAATTCACATCGGTTTTATATTACAAAATATTTAACAAAATCACTTTTTTCACAAACATAAACAAACTTTAAACTTATAACAATAGCATCAGTTTGTGACACATTTTTTTATATATTTATAACTTCACTGTCATAATCTTAACCAAGTCATTGACTCCCGCATTTTTAATAGCCTTGTTTTTGTTGACAATGAAATTTGTGAGTATGCCAGTGAAATGCCTGTAACAATAAAAAAGCTAAATTAGGAATATACATGATACACTAACAATAGAATCACAATATGCACATTAATACTCCAAAATGACCTATCAAGCAGAAACGATACATGAAGATCTTCATTTTCATCAAGATACCTTATCCTAGACGGGTTCGACATAATATCGGTGCTATTGCAACGTTACGCAAAGAGAAACAGTCAGGACTACATCTGTCAGATTCCGTCTAGTCTATACAAACTGATTATAACTTGGTGTTGTCCTTCAACAACATAATATAGATTTCTTCACGTCCTTTAATGTATTTCAGAATAGGCCTCAGAGTAAACTGTGTAGTCACTTTGAACTTCAGTTTTGGGATCGCGATGGTATTAGAGTGGAATATTGAAGAAAGGTCGTTAATCCATCGCCGGATAAAATTCATTAACCTCTAATCCCTTAGCCTGCTCCTACGATATGTTAGTTAGAAGGACCAAAATCTAACTAGTATTATATTATGACAATAACTATAATAAGATAGAAATAGAAGGAGTATTTTATATACCATAGGAGACCACTTGTCACTCATACATACACATCACACCCGTGTCGTCGCTTGCACAACCACTTTCACATCATTGAAATCTATAAAACATACGCTTCACGACTTCTGTGTACACACTACCTTTTTTATTGTGGTGGGGTAGTCAGATGCTCGAATGCGCATCTCCGAAATTTTGAAGGACTTCAAGTGACCTATACCTAACATAGGTATAGGTCACTTGAAGTCCGCGTTTCACTAGATAGACAGCACTCAACGTGATAGGTGTGAACCGTATCGCCGTGTATAGGCAACTGGCTAATTGATTTTCAGTTAATTAAAATGAATTACCTGGCAATTATAACTGCAGTAAGGAACGGCGTAGCAGCCTTTGCAAACAGATGTTGTCAGTCTTCTGCACACTTGGCAATATTGATGCGACGTTCTCTGAACCTTTGAGTTAGGAGGAGACTGAACCTGATTGATCACGGGTTCTGGAACGTTCTGATGATTGTTTGGGATTTGTGTCCAATCTCTTACACTATTGTTGTCCTGAAAAATCTGAAAGCAACATTCATATTGTCAGACATATCAAAAATACGATTACATTTTAAATGATTTGGTGTAAGGGAGAATACAATGTGATGACTTTTATCTCGAAATGTGTCACGTGGATTGAAATGTTCTAGTTAAGACTTGAGCCGACCGTAAGTTGAGTATGCTGAAGAAAATGATCTTGATGTTGTATACAGAAGGTATACCAAATCAGTGACACATACATATATAAATAAATATACAAAAAACATTCTAGTAAGAATTTGGGATACCTTGTAGTAGAATTTTATTCCATAATTGAAGCTTTTTGACTCAATTGAATGTATGATAACCAACAATTGTAGGGCTACTACAAGATATTCTCAATTTAGATATAATTTGCGTGTCATCATATTATGCACTGAAAACATTGAGATCATCGTCGTTGCTCTCAAAGTCATGAGCGAAGTCTCTGCTATTTCATCTGAATTCTCGTTGACATTTATCATGCGGATGATTTTCGTATAAAAATTTTTATAAGATGATTCCATTCTTTCACATTTCATCATTGGTGTTGCATTTGGGTAAATGAAGCTTTAAAAGAGAACTCACCTCTTGGTATGTCATATAAGGCTCTAGCCGAGCACGGATCTCTCAAAAAATATTCTGCACTTCTTAGGTCCCCCTTTTCAACAAGGATTTTATAATCGAAGTTAAAAGATATTGTTTTGAGTGGAACTTGTACTATACTACACAGGATTGTGAAAATTATAATGTCCAATATACGAGGCACAAATATAATAAGTATTTTTACACTCACCATATCTATATTAAAGAAATCGGTACCAGGGCTCGATATTCCACTATCTCTCGAAATTGAACTTTCTGGTAACTGGGTTTCTAGTTGATTGACAAGAGCAGACAAATCTGTAATGTTTTGGCGGCAATTACTTGTATTTTGGTTTATTGTACCCATATTCTGACTATTTGGAGTCTGATAATGATTTGGCATGAAGGCAGCGGGTTGCTGAACTCGGACATCATTATTATTTACCCGTTCTGGTGGTCTTTGGAAATTGTTGGCCGCTGCAGACATTGCAACGAAATAATTTGGTGGTTGATTATTTATATTCGTTGAAATTTGTGGCAATTTTTTCTGAGCCCTGTTTACATTAGCAGCAACTTGGTTTAAACAAGCAACCTGAACAGATTGATTCTTATTGATTGAATCAGGGTTAGTTAACTTCCGGATTTGTATTTCTCGGCCCGGTTCACCTGCTATAAACAGCAATCCATTTTCATCATCTGTATCTTTGCTATCATTATTATTATTAAGACCTTTGTTTCGTTGGAGTAGGAATTTTAAGGTTGTATCGATATTATTCGTGGGTTTTATGTTTTTCATAGAAGGAAAACTTTCGATTTTTTCTTTTTTTTCTGCTGACCAGAATATGAGTTCTCGACATACCGTATCTACTTCATTTGTTGAAATACGTGTATTGGTGTTTTGAGCCACATTACTTGTTATTTCACAAAAAGTTGAAAGGAACTTAATATCATTCTTATACAGTAATAATTTGACTATTTTAGGGTAACAGTAAGTATAAGTGTAAATTTTCAACCTTTGAAGTTTTTCTAAAAAGTCCTTCGTATCTGCATTTTGAAGATGCTTTATTTTTTCATATTTGACCAAGCTATGTAATACTGGAATTAGGTACTGTGCTACTTCTTTTAAGTCTGTTTCTATTTCACATCTCGTTTTCGTAGTGAGTCTATCGTATGGCAATGTGTTTTGACATTTTTCATTGAGAATTCCTTCTACTGTATCACATTTTTTATAAGGTTTATTACTGCATAATGCCACGTTACTTTGATTGCACATTTCAGTGGATTGTGTCTTATTAGTCGTGCTTTTGCGAGATTTTTTCGAACATGAGCCCTCTGGTATTGAATTGTTTGCCATATGTACTCTAATTGTCGGCTTTGCTTTACAAGAACCACTCTTGCCATCATTGGTAGTTACTGAAACGCCATTATGGCTCGTTTGGTTGTAATGATTTCTCTCAGCTACTCCACTGTGTGCTTGTTCAATGTTCCATCTGTTTTGCAAGCTTTGAGGGTACTCTTTGTCAATCTCTTCTACGATATTTTTGATTATGATTGGTTCATCTAGTTTGAACGACAGTAGTGTATCCAAAAACGAATCTGGAAAAAATGTTATTCTTTATTAGTAAAAGTTTTTTTTTATCTTGTATTATAACATTATATCAAAATGGTATTATCGATGGCAACAAATCTCAAGATTAATAACACCAACCTGTATCGGGTTTTTTTGGGGTAGAAAACATGATCTCATTGTTAAACACACGATATTCAGGACACCTCATCAATACAGATTCCTGTAAACCAAATAAAAAACAATGTCAAGAGCAATATACAGGGTGGCGCATTCAAAACGGTCAGTATGGGGAAGTCTGAAACTATAAGAGATATGAATATTTGTTCTTAGGAACCATGTCACCGATTTTGATAAAAATAAAAACTGCATTCATACTTTCTTTAAAAAAATAACTGTATCCTGTACGGGAATCGAACCCGGTTTCTTTAAAAAAATAAACTTGCCTTTTTCACTTTTTCTTTTTAAATATCGATTGTGTAGGTCTTAAGCTGTAAATGTCTCTATGAAACACGATGTCCAAAATGAATGAAATGCATTGTTTTGGCATACTTTAATTTATCATATTAGTTTACATACACCGTTACAATACTCAACAAGTTAAGAGATGTAAAATTGTGTAAAATTGATTTGTAGTTTTGTACCTCTCTATTTGTTACATACATCATATCATGGGGCATTAGCATTGTATTAATCCTTTTAGAAAGTTTTATTATCTACAGTAATCAAACACTAACAATCTATTGAAAAGTCCACTTAAAGTGACGTGTTAAACCATATTTGAAAATTTCTTGTGGGGTTACGTTAAGAATAAATTTTACAAAACAAGCTATGACACCATTGAAGACCTAAAAGTAGCAATAGAGGTAAATTTAACGCAAATTCACCACATGAAAATACAAAATTAAATAGTAAGGTCATTACCTAAACGTGTTGAATATTGTATTGAAAACAACGGTGGTCACTTCAAACACCTACAATGATAAATTAAAGTATGCCAAAACAATGTATTTTATTCATTTTGGACATCATGTTTCATAGAGACATTTACAGCTTAATACCTACACAATCGATATTTAAAAAGAAAATGTGAAAAGGGCAAGTTTATTTTTTTAAAGAAACCGGGTTCGATTCCCGTCCTGGTTACAGTTGTTTTTTCAAAGAAAGTATGAATGCAGTTTTTATTTTTATCAAAATCGGTGACATGGTTCCTAAGAACAAATCTTCGTATCTCTTATAGTTTCAGACTTCCCCATACTGACCGTTTTGAATGCGCCACCCTGTATATAAAAACCGCAGCGTTCTGTCAGATTCTTCTCCGACTACCATCACTGCAACGTTTTTATCAATAACACGCGACCTACACACTACACTACACTTATCTTGCTAAAAACGCAAGAACAAGACCAAGACTGAATTTGGGCAACACTAATCGGGACAGAAGAGGATCCGGGTATATTAGTTTATTTTGAAAAACTCTATATCAGCTATATATTGTATGTTATATATATATATTTATGTCGCAGTCAATATATAGAGTGTATATATATATATATATATATACTCTATATATTGACTGCGACATATGTTGTAAGATTTAAGAAACTAACGCGTAACGTATGAACTGCAACCTGGTTCTTAAAAATACTACAGGTAAACTGCAATTTTATTTGATCACACGACTTAACGGCGGATTTAATGGTGCTTTTTATTTCATTAAATCGTTCGTCTAGAGCGCTAAAATGAGGGTAGACGGTGAATCTTACCGATTATATCGATGGAATGTCTTCTTTTTCGCACGTTAGTTGATCCGTGACCATGGCTATTGCAATCGATACGTCGAGTAACAAAATTAATACTTTGTTTTTAAAATATATACGATAAGTCCCTTTTTTGTATTTTGAATTAAAATTGCGTATCTCTCAAAAATATTGTCACAAACCGAAACCGTACAAAACAACCGATGTTGTTAAAAATATTGTGTAGAAGTGTATTAAGAAGCGTTGAAATAATGAGGGTAGATGGTGAATTTGACCGCTCATTTCGATGGAGGCGTAGACATCTTGCTCGCACGTTAGTTCACTAGTGACTATTGCCTTGCAACATTAAAGTAAATAAGATTCTGTTTTCCGTGTTTTTGGATTCATTAAACTTCAAAACTAACATCGACAGATTTGTAAATACAGAACAAACAAATTTTGGAAGATACAGAGGCATAATGTGATACATGTTTCGTCGGGAAAGCATTTCTTTCTCTAAGTAATTTTAATTTATTTATTAACCATTTTCAATTGTATAAATTTTGTACCGTATAAATTGTATTTATAAACATCGAGTACGCCGAGTCCTTGTATCAGAGATAAAAAAAATTCATTGGAAGTCAACAAATATTTTATTTGATAATAGATTGCCTGCCCTACCGTGGCACTCAAGTCACAACGTGACAAGCTGTCTTAACTGGTTGGAAGTCCAAAAATTGACCAACGACTGAGCTACAACGAAGAACTTGCTTACCTAACAACAGTATATAATCTATATATAAATAACTTTATTGTACATTTAAAACTTTTCGTAAAGTAAAAACTATTGAAACTATAATTGCTATTGAATTCGTTTCGGTTGTTTCAGAAATTTGTAAACACAAGACTATTCTACGAAAACCCCAGTTGGAATTACTCACAGGATCTTTTTCAGGTGTGTACTAGTTATAGAAATTCATCGAGTGGCCATGAAAATGGACCATTACTTCATTGAAAGAAAAACCACGACTGTATCAAACGCTTTATCATTATCAAAGATTTTATTGAGAATTTAAGTTTTAGAAGTTTTTATTTGGGATAAGCTTGAAATAACATTAATGGGCGCAAAAATAAGTAATATGATTACCAAAAGTTTTATTAAAGAAAGCATTTGTATATGCGAATATTACTGAAGTAAAAACGAATAAAAAATTATCAATTTGTTTGAATATTAATGACAATTATTATGTTAATATTGATATAATGATAAATCTATTAATTATTTAACAGTGTGAAAGTGTGTTAAGTTAATGATAAGAATGCTGGGAAAAATTTTGTGAAGGTAAATAATTTAGTTAAGGGCGCTGAAGGTGGGCTTGATTCGTTGGTCTAGTTAATCGTTAGGCTTAAAGAACGTGATGGAGAGTGAAGAAGGAAGTTATGGTTCTTGGAACTGGATATGGCTTAATGTATGTGAGCTGAAAATGTTTATTTTAGCAGAAATATTTATTAATAGTATATTTTTTGCGACAGAAAAGAGCTCTCTCAGGAAAAGGTGTGAGCTAAGATTGTGCTATAGAGTAATACACAAGAATGAATTGCACTCCAAGATCACATCATCATATTTCCAGCCCAATTAACGTCTACTACTGGACCTAGCCTTCTCCTAAGGACCACCATAACGAAGACCGGCAAACCTAATCATATCGTTGGATCACCGTATCTAAACCGTGGTAAAAACCACTTCAGAATCTTGAGGCCTCACCACATGTTATCGCATGCTGGCGACTGCAACTTTTTTTTTCAAGGATATTTTGGTCATTTTTTTGTCTTACGATGTTCCCCGAATGATGAAGTGAACAAATAAAGAAAATATTTTTAAGTTAATTTGGGCTCATGAATTTTGTATGTGCAAAAAGAATTAGTCCCAACAAGGATACTAATAAGTTAATTTTGGTCCTCTAATAATAATAATTGGTGAATTTTTACTGATAAATGCTTATCTCTTAAACAATAACATGACATCCGTTCCTGGACTATTTGTCCTGATATCACTTAATAGAGTAGTTGTAAAATTATCATTTATATAATAACCGTAATAATTTCTTTGTTTAAGTTAACGACTCTTTAAAATATAGTCACACGGCTTACCCCTCATAAAGGGGATAAATAATTTATGTTTTTAGTCCATAATTCAGCTGATTGTTGTAAATATTTTTAAAATTTGTCATTATAGACTTAAAGATAATTTATAGCTAGCTTTCTCATCAAGCGAGCTATTTGATCTGGTCGTTGTCGCCAAATTTATTCATCTCGCCTCAGAAATGAAAATTGGGACCCGAAGATAAAAATATGTCGATGGTCAAGAAAGTGGAAATGCATGGCTGTTTTAAAGGAAAAATATCACGAACTAGTGCCCACTAGATAGGGTGATTTAGTGTTCCTCACTACGGTTCCTTACAGGGGCAGCACAACGGGTCCCCAAGCTTCTGGGGCAGAATCAAGTGGCCTGGAGAGTGGTCAAGAAGAAACTAGTTGCCCAGAATCTCCTTCAAATAAAACCAATCTCGCATCAAATAAAAACTTTCGAAAATTTCTATAACAGGGAGCAATATAAATCAATGGGACCGCAGCAAATTGCATTGCAACTAAAACAAGAAATTGCATCAGCCGCTTGCATCATTGCAAAATTCATTATGTGTCAAAAGAAAGACAATCAATATTTCGCCTTTATTTAATCTTAAATACAGTTAACTAAAAAATAAGCATTCACAATTATTATAACAAATGGTATACAGCACCATAAGAATAGCAAATAGTGACAATTTACCTTCTCATTAGACGTTGTGGAGCGACCGATACGACCGGCGGCTAACGGGCAAATGGTAAAACACGGTTATGGAATTAAAATCGTGCATCGCATTAGACGCATGTAGTTTATGGTCAATCAAAAGATTATCATGGTTAATTATTACGTGGCACTGTGGAAAATGGTAGTACAACAGCATATCCAATTTTTTTATGAACGGTTTTGAAAAATTGTGTAAATGTGATTGTATTATGTTATACAGTAGTAGTATAACATAATACAATCGTATAGTTAAATCACAATGTAAGTCTTATTATTTAAATTTAAGACGAGGAATTTCATGTTTTTACCTGGGTTGAATACTTAAAATAAAATAGACATAATAAATTTTAAGAGTAAGAATGAAAATCAATTAGTGAAAACAAAACGACATATGCGTCGTATTATATATTTTTAAATACCATATTTTCTTTTTAATGCTTATTATGTTATTTAATGATTTCTAAATTAAAATTAAAATTTCGAGTAAGTACAAGCACAGTAATAATACATTGATTGAACGTCGAAATATATTGAGTGGCACTGGTTGTCTTACAACTATGACTCTACCGTTGGTTCGGAAGCCCTAGCTTGGAGAAGAACCAACAAGAAACTCCAGCCTCAGGGATTTTACACCCAGTGCTAAATTACAAAGCTAAATATACATTTTTGTTTTAATACTAAGTTTTTTTTCGTTTTTTCTTTAGTTACTTTAAAAATGATATACCTTATTTTGAAGAAAAAATATATTTTACTACGTTTTTCAATATTACCCACGACCTACGCCGCGCTACATATTATGTCAAATGATAGCCTGTCTGTTCATTAAAAAGATAAAAAAATAGCTGCGGACAAGAATATGATAAGTTGGCAAATTATTATTCGGCAAAATAAAACTCTGCGAAACGTTGGCATAATCATTCGGCCAAACAATTTTCGACGAAATGGCAGAGATCCAGAAATCAGCCTATCCTTCGAGATAAGTTGTCAGTGCATGTATACGGCGACCTGGTTCACTACCGTTGGGTGCTATCTATCTATTGAAATGCGGGCTTTGAATGGCTCATACCTAACATGCTTTCAAAATTTCTGAGATTGTCACTATGGTCATAAAAAAGGGATGCGTGTATGACAAATCGCGTAAGCGTCTATTACGAATTCACATTTATTTTTAGTCAAAGAAATAGATTTCATGAATTCTTAAGATATAGGATACTGCAGACTCCATATCAGCTAATTAAATGGACATACTTGTCAGTTATAAGGGTCGGTAAAGTGTGGGACTTTATAGGTCAGAAAGAATGGTAAGTATATGAAGGGATAATAGTGTAAGTTCTTGGCTTTTATGGATAAATATGATAAGGTAGATTAGCTTGTATTTAGATATCCACTCGAAAAAGAGTTGTTTCGAAATAGGTACATAATTTTTTTATAAAAAAAACTTGTAACGGCTTCGTTTATCAATAATTTAAGGTTTATAGATTTATTATTGAGTAATGACAAACGTATTTCATACACATTTTTATATCTTCTACGTTTAGGCAAAAGGTGAGCATTGCCCAATTTTGGGAAACTGATTTAGTTGAAAACTTTAGATATTATTAACCTCGGTCTAAAAAATTATTTTCATAAATAAATTATGGTTTAAGAAAGCTCTCGTCATCAGTCACTGAGGAATATTATATTTTAAGGTTTTTAGATCTATATTTATCTTTATGAAAAATGTCATGCGAAAAAGAGTTGTTTCGAAATAGGTACATAATTTTTTTATAAAAAAAATTGTAACGGCTTCGTTTATCAATAATTTAAGGTTTATAGATTTATTATTGAGTAATGACAAACGTATTTCATACACATTTTTATATCTTCTACGTTTAGGCAAAAGGTGAGCATTGCCCAATTTTGGGAAACTGATTTAGTTGAAAACTTTAGATACCTATTATTAACCTCGGTCTTTAAAATTATTTTCATAAATAAATTATGGTTTAAGAAAGCTCTCGTCATCAGTCACTGAGGAATATTATATTTTAAGGTTTTTAGATCTATATTTATCTTTATGAAAAATGTCATGCCAGGGTAAGATAGACTCGATTAATAAAAAAAAAACAGAACTAAAGAAAAAAAAACGTAGTATTGAAACAAAATTGTATATTTAGTTTTGTAATTTGGCACTCGGTGTAAAATCCCTGAGGCTGGAGTTTCTTGTTGGTTCTTCTCCAAGCTAGGACTTCCGAACCACTCAATATATTTCGACGTTCAATTAATGTACTATTACTGTGCTTATATTAAATAAAATTCTTTAACTTTGAATAGATTACCTAAATAAGAATTCATAAAAAAATATTCATTACACGTCAACAACATAAATCCGCAAAATTGGATTTTATGGGGGTATTTAATTAATTTTTTATGGCACTGGCATTTATATTTTTAATAGCTTTTTCTGTTTATATGACTGTCTATAGGTACGCTGGTTTGTGCTAAAACGCATTAGTGGACTAAGGCCTCTGGACGAGTGAAGCTGGGTTTTTGTACTCGTGTTATATTTATCCAGCTGTTATATAAAGGTATTTTCAGTAACGGCTTTTAGGGTGGGTACATATAGAATAAATGCAATCATTTTACTTAGATACTTAATGCAGCTGTTGCTATCATAACAAGGGAAGGTAATTGAAAATAACATTCCCGTAATTACCAAGGGGAGTCTCCATATAATACATACATTCATGTCCTTTAATCCCTTTCGGAAAAGATAGAACTTCGTAGATATAATATCTCTGAAGTCACTTTTTAGCATAAATATTGTGGTTACAATGTCTTAATGGAACATAAGTGACAGGTTGTTAGTCCATCGCCCATTAGATTCAAATTATCCCTAGTTACTCAGACGTTCCCTACGACATGCCGGGAAGAACGGCAGCTAGTAAGCATTCTTTTTACTTTATAGCACGGGACTTTCCCATGTTATATAAACTATAACTTTATTTAGTCGTGAATGTCAGTATAGACGTGAAAGTGTATAGGATAATTGTTATATAATATAACAAGCAGAGTATATTATAGATTATTACCAGTATTGCGGTCTGTATTATAGGGGGAGTTAAGGGAACGTTGTCAAAATATGAATGTTTACTCCAGGAACCGAACCTAAGGACCCCATGTGCGTGAGTATGGGTATTAGAAACTGTATAAACAAAATACTATACGACCTCCGTGGCGCGATCGTTTATACACCTGAACGCTAATCGTGGGGTCCCGGGTTCGATTCCCGGTGGTGGCAGAGTTAAGAACTACGCTTTTCTTCTGCTTTCTAGTCTGGTCGTTGATTATATATGCTATATATGTATTTATCTATATATAATAAGTATATGTTTGTTAAATATACGTTGACTAGTACCCTTAACACAAGTCTTAAATGTACTTACCAAGGGGCTAGTTCAATTGGTGTAAAAATGTCCAAATATTATTATTATTATTACTATAATCTACGCAATATTTAGTATACAACTGATAAGACTTCCTACACCTCCGTTGATGTATTTTCAACAAATCAACTTTATCTTTGATGTAGTCCGCATACTATAACGTGACGATGACTTGTTCAAATTATCGTCGTCCAGCTACGACGTAAGTTGAAGTCTAGCTGGGTAGAGCATCACTAATCAGTCAAAATCGTAGTTAACAAGAAACGTAATTTCAGTAGTACATAGTTTCATTTCACTTTTTTGCTACACCACTAACAACTTAACACTATCGAACTAGACTTGTGATAATACTGTGTCCAAGTGCACAAATGTTTTTTTGCAGTCTAGGACGTAAAAAGGATGCTTGCCAGCTGCCGTTCTTGCAGGCATGTCGTAGAAGGCGACTAAGGAATAATGGTTTATGGAATCTTTTAGCCGATGCACTATGGGAATATAAGGTACTTTCCGTGTCGAAATTCTGTAACTTACTTTCTGTACCTCCTTTCTTTTGTGAAATTTGGTCCATATATAAATACTTTAATAAATTTTCCATCGAATGAATGCAGCTAATATAATGGTTTTGTATTTATTTGATAATAAATTTTCAAGTTTGTAAAATTTCATACTTTTTGTAGAGAAATGATTTCAAAACTAAGTTTCAAAATAGAATTGAACATTAAAAATATCTTACAATATAAGACTACATTACAATTTTGAATAAAATATTTTATTTATATAAATGATGTGCCTTATTGCTAATATAATTATAATTGACTAACTTGTAACTTCAAGGAGATTTTGCTTTTACAAGCAACTCTTGGTGTATCACAACACTCGGCTTGCTTAAACTTGCAATATACGGATCAGAAGTATAGAGCAAAGTATGGAAAATATCTTCGTTTGTAGCCGATGGCGAACATTTTCTGGCGTGATGCAATCGAAATTTCTTGTAATCCTTATTACGCGCTTCTTGCGCATCTTCACAAAGTTCACCGATTGATAACACAGCAAAAAATTCAATAATCCTTGCTCCATGTATAAGAATTTTGTGTACTGATGAAGGCATATAGTACCAATTATACTTATTAACATATCATCGAGCTGTATCCAATGTCTACTGTCCAAAGTTTGTTACATTTATTGAAAAACCAGAAGACATAACTTGTAAAATAATATACAATCGTTTTATCAATTCTATATCAACTCCAGTAATTTCTGCTGAACATTTATGATTCTGAAAAAACCTACGAGCAGTATTACCGTCATTACTGTTATCAGCACCTTGTCGTGGCTTATCTATATTATGTAAGCCAAGTAATTCCCGGAAACGTAATTGAACTTGCTTTTTCTTCTCTTCTTTCATTTTTTTGTTTTCATCTGTTGTTGCTGACCACAATTGAAATGCCACGTTGTAGGAAATGTGCAGAATCATCTCCATACAGTTTACCCAGGCGTGTAAGGTGGAGAGGCCAAATTTAAATGAATTTTCGTTCACAACTCTTGATATGACTTTGGCTAAGTCATTCATTTGTTTAGGAGTGGCACCACAAACTGTACAAGAAGCGCTAGACCAGGTTTCAGTCAGTACCTTTGCAACTTTTTCGTCAATCATCGTCAAGAATAATTTGTGTTCCACTTGTATAACATCTTCATTGTGAGCTATAAGTTGGTGCTAATACGTGAATGTCGTTTTCGATCTCTCGAACTGTAGATTCTGTTTTTTGCTGAGTTTCCTTGGAAAATTCAATAGGATTTGACCTGCAATACTTTACAGAGGAACAGGTTGGGTTTCTCCATACTACAACATCATTATTTTTGTCTATAAGTCCCAAATGTACGAGTAATACAATAAATAGATTGGCGTCACATACTTGCTCGTTTTCCTCCCATAAAATTTGCTGTCCTGATGAACCATCACATCCCAAATTTCAATACAGCTGAAGGTGCTTCGAATCTGCTGTCACTGAATTTATTTTCAAAATGCGTCTTACTGTATGGTATATAATCCAAAAGATCTTGTAACTTTACGTTAGCACCGATATTAGTAACAGTGATATTAGGTGGGTAATATTCCTTTTTAGCTTCATTTATCTGACTATAAGACGGTAAAATAGCTCTTAAGTTCTTCTAAGTGAGAGCTATTGTCAAATAACTGTATTGAGCTTTTGACAAATCTATATCTATGTATAACGCAAGAGCTTCTTCTTTATCGAATGTTAAGTGCTCTGACTTGTGCAGTATGTTTTGTAAAACATTGCGTTTTTCGTCTTTCTCATCGTTGTGCACGATGCTCACAATTAAAGCTTCTTCATTCTCACCTGACGATCTCAGCCCTTGAACATAAGCGTTGTGCACAAATCCCATGTTATGCTCTTGGATGAGCTCTATATTTTTGCGCTTCTTTGTCCTTTCAGAACATTCTTCATAACTCTTAGATGGCCGACTACGGGCACTGGAAGAGTCATCAGTGCAGGGTTCGAGGGTTAAGGAAACTTTGAATTCACCATGTAACCATTCCAAATTCTCCTGCTCAAAACGATCTTCTTTCCTTTGGGTCTTATTCCACCTGTCATTACATTTGGATAACAATTGCTTGTGAAAACTTTTTATAAAAGTCTTTATATTATCGGGGGTCAAATGATAGTTGTTCACCAAATACTGCTCAATTGCTATTGGATTTACTCCTTTTATAATCAAAGTACACAAATCACGTCGAGTACAAACGTATTCACTCGATATAGTTTTAAGAGATTCGCGATTTATACTCGTGATAAATAATTAACGGGACTTATCGCGTAAGTTTATATACAGGGTGGCGCATTCAAAACGGTCAGTATGGGAAAGTCTGAAACTATAAGAGATACGAAGATTTGTTCTTAGGAACCATGTCACCGATTTTGATAAAATGAAAAACTGCATTCATACTTTCTTTGAAAAAACAACTGTATCCAGTCCGGGAATCGAACCCGGTTGCTTTGAAAAAATAAATTGGCCTTTTTCACTTTTTCTTTTTAAATATCGATTGTGTATGTCTTAAGCTGTAAATGTCTCTATGAAACATGGTGTTGAAAATGAATAAAATGCATTGTTTTGGCATACTTTAGTTTATCATAGTAGTTTACATACACCGTAACAATATTCAACAGATACGAGTATGTAAAATTGTCTCTATGACTGTTCGTAGTTTTGTACTTCCCTACTTGTAACATACACCATATCATGTGGCATTAGCATTGCATTAATCCTTTTAGGAGGTTTTGTTATCTACAGTCATCAAAAACTAATAATCTATTGAAAAGTTCACTTAAAGTGACGTGTACCATATTAGAAAATTTCTTGTGGGATAACGTTAAGGATGAATTTTACAAAACAAGCTATGACACCATTGAAGACCTAAAAGTAGCAATAAAGTCAATTGTAACGCAAATTCACTACATGAAAATACAAAATTCAATAGTAAGATCGTTACCTAAACGTGTTGAATATTGTATTGAAAACAACGGGTGTCACTTAGAAAACCTACTATGATAAACTAAAGTATGCCAAAACAATGCATTTTATTCATTTTCGACACCATGTTTCATAGAGACAGACAGACAGACACAATCGATATTTAAAAAGAAAAAGTGAAAAGGGCCAATTTATTTTTTCAAAGCAACCGGGTTCGATTCCCGGACTGGATACAGTTGTTTTTTCAAAGAAAGTATGAATGCAGTTTTTCATTTTATCAAAATCGGTGACATGGTTCCTAAGAACAAATCTTCGTATCTCTTATAGTTTCAGACTTTCCCATACTGACCGTTTTGAATGCGCCACCCTGTATAATAAAATTACCTTTTATTAACCCGACTTTTCGGCTACGTTGCAGTAGCGGGCAGACTAATTATATAAAATAAAAGGTAATTTTATTATATATAAACTTACGCGATAAGTCCCGTTAATTATTTATCATGCGTATTCACTCATATTGAAAGCTTTTTCTACAAAGACTTGTTATTCTTATAATTTTATCAAATTAATTGTTAGGTTGCTTTAAACTGGTATTCCTATTTCTACCTTTGCAATTGCACTCAATTTCATCCAAACTCAACGAGTGCAAAACCGCATAACCTTCCTTTATTTTATTATCAACATTATTTTTCATCGTTATCATTTGTTAACACAAATCGGAAACCACTAGTGATATCCAGTGTATATCTTGCCTCATCATAAACCACAACAATTGCACTAAAATAACTACTTAATTACGAAGTAACAACAAAGAGTAAGTAATTGTATTCTCATCAGAAACTATAATCAATTAATATTTATTGATAAAAGCTTCATTTTATATTCGCATGCAAAATACAAAAAAATAGTCATTTAAGTACCATAAAATCGAGATTTAACGAAT
Source organism: Leucoptera coffeella (assembly GCA_030578115.1). Classification (NCBI taxonomy): domain Eukaryota; kingdom Metazoa; phylum Arthropoda; class Insecta; order Lepidoptera; family Lyonetiidae; genus Leucoptera; species Leucoptera coffeella. The sequence continues at coordinate 381,057 of JAMBLF010000057.1, read as the reverse complement.
AATCCCTATTTTCGTGTTTTACTTAATAAATACATTTAGCAAAAATTTATTTTGGATTATTATGATTTAGTAGATTAAGCATCCAAAACTGTAAAAAAATCAACGGAGGCAACTGGAGCTAACAATGATATTTCTGTTGAAAAATCGGAGTAATTAAAATTAGCTCTCATTCCTTATTGATTTGTATATTTATTTTTTCATGTTTATTTGGATTTTTATTTCTTTATTCTTTAAAAAACTGAGAAATGAGCTTTCCAAAAATATACAGGGTGACAGATTCATCACTGGCAAAATTTTAACCTGGCTATCAGTAGCACCTATAGAACCCATTTTCATTATAAAAAGGGTAGGAAATTTTTGGAAATTTTGGACAATTTTTTTAATTTGCATTTTAAATTTTCCGTAACATATGGGTACCCTATTAACGTACTACTTACCAAGGTCATGTTCATTCATAAATTGTAAGTTTACATTCTCTATGGTAATCTAGTGTTTGTGGACCAGGAGCATCTTGAATGAAACTTTTTTCACTATTGAGACATTGTTTTCACAGGTTAGGAAGGAAGAACATACTTATGTGGTTTCCTTTAAACATTAATTACGACAATGTTACGCACTATTCTTTTATTTAATCCAAATAATCATCACTGCACACAATAACACAACATGAACATTAGCCGGTTATGGATTGTACTTAATTAAATCGCGTTACTATTCGCGTATACATTCAATGCTGGTTACTAATTAATCTCTCTTTAGTTTACGCTTTGATAAGTTCTTTAAAGCATTTGATTCCATTAAAATTTCTATGTTTTAATTCTCGACAATTATAACCTCAAAAGCACTTCAGTAAATAATTTCATTTCCACTAAAGTATGAATTTACATTCACATAACTAAACCATGTTTTACTTTCATAACATTAATAAACATCATCCACGATTATTGTACTATGAAATAGCAATTTAACATAAAATTATAAATTCAGACGGCAAACAAACAAAAATACTTTTAACCGCCATAGCATTGTGTTTTTTTTATTTACACACAAAGTGCATAAGCCATACAGCCAAATCTTAAGAAACAAACAGACGGACAAGACAAAATGATGTTTTTACATAGCATTGTTAAAATGACGACAAACATAGTCAAATAAATAAATTAGCCACAGATAAAGTAAAGAAAAAGTAAAGTTCGCGTCATACAGCCAGGCTGAAGTGTATTACATTTCATACTTTCGACTTACTACGAGCATAAATGTTTAAATATTTTGTATGAGGAAATTAATAAATATACATGAGATGAAGAATAAACAATGAAAAGTAAATCAAGAATAATAAAATTGTTTATTTTACTTATGTACTATTTTATCACTAATAATTATCATGTACTTTTTAAGACATGTAACCAGGCCATTAAATCAAAAAGTAAAAAAAATACTCTATGTTCAATTGTTTATGTATCTGTCAAAAATTTCAACGAACGAACGGTAAAAAGTTATGAAATTATTTGTTATTAGTTATAATAACTATCGATATGGATTAAAATGAACAAAGATCGAAGAACTAGTGAAATGGAATTGTTTTTAGCATCATGTACAATGTATGTATGTGTATGTGTGATGAAATCGATGTGTTTTGATAATTTTCATTGGTGGCATGTAATGTTCAACCAACTTTTATTGTTCTTGTGGATTAAACAGCAGGTAAGCCGTAGTGATGATTAATGACGACTTTTCTTCGAACCCTAGCACAGCATTGGGTACAACAGAAATAGAGTTTAGTAAAAAAATTTAGATTTTTACTTGGATATTTTGTTGTTGATAGTTGTTAGTTTTGTTGTTGATAGTTTTTTGTTTTGGGTGTTGAAAGATGTTTAATTGGATGAGAACTTATGAATGAAATAATGTAGGGAGTCCATGTATTCTGAATTGACTCCCAAACTTTGAGGAGGCTTTTCTCCATATTTTTGTACTGGAGGGTACTAAAGTAATTACGCCAGGCCGCATAATTTTGATCATATAATCTACCCTTGAAGTTTTGCCAGTGATGAAAATTTCACCCTGTATAAAATGTACATGTTTCAGACGTATCGGAAACGAATTATGAAGTCAACAATTTTATTAATATAATTTACGTAGAAAGTTTGCACTTTAGGTCTTCTAAACACATATTAATACTAAAAATATGATAATAAAACTTTACCATTGGAAAGAACATTTATTTATACATAAAACCATGCATAATTAATTCATACCTAACCATCTGTAAAACCTATTTTCGTCACGTTAAGTATCTTATACTACCACAGTGCGATGGGTCAACGTCAACCTGTCATCAATCATTCATTAGACATCACAACCCCTATATTCATGCTGAAGAGAAGAAAGTTCTGTTCTGTTTCGAAATTCTATCCACCCCGGAAGAGATTAAAAGACGTGGATATATATTGTTACATGCTTGGGTTCTATCCGGCAATAATAATCTTGACAGCGGCTACGTCTATTGTCCGTTAGTTGACTTGGGCCCTTGATATCCCCAAAATGAATTAGTGGAGTTCTTTTTTATCAGCTAAAGTACTAAGACCCGATGGAATTTAGTGGGAAATGAACTAATCCTTTACCGATATCCTATATATCATTGCTATGAAACCCGACAGTTCACTGAAACTAACCGTGAATTTAATTATGTCAGCGAGGTTCTTCTCCGAAAGGGATTTAGGTTTTGTTCTAAACCTATAATTGATGTTGGCGTTAACCACGAATGTTGCATATAGCGATGAAAGTAGCCCGGGCAATATCGATCGTGAAAAGTCTGTACCTACTCTGTAGATAAAGGGTTTTGTAAGAACAATGTTAGGAATTTAGTATTCTTGACCTAAGGGTTGTCAACCGGTAGTTTTAATTATTTAACTTGCGACAATATTTAATTAATAAGCGATATCGTATTTAGATATAATATTATGTATACTATCATAGCTTTTATAATATTAAACAATGTTTATAATTCTATATTTTCTTATCGAAGTAAATTTACGTCTTAAACTTATATATTACATCAATACAAATATATTACAACGATGTCTAATTGTAGCTTAGATTTAAGAACACCATCCTGTCGTAATTGTTTAATTAATGATATATAATTATAAGTAATAAATTATAATAACTTAAAAATAATGTTTGGCTTTTGTTATTTTTATATTCCCTCATCGTTCACAGTGCTTACATACATATAATATACACATTCTAACATACATACATACTTACAATAAGTAAGCTATTTTTGTCTACACTAGAAATTACTTGAAAGTTATTTATATTGCAAAACAACGTTTGCCGGCTCAGCTAGTATTCAATAAATATCAATCTGTAGGAAAGCATCATTACGTTATATGTATTGTTGTTAGTATACATATAACAAATAATCATAATAGACTAATTGAGAATACGCATCTTTCAAACAGCGATTTCATAACATTCATTATAAATAATCTATTAGCTACCTACCTACCTCACAACAATGCCGGCAAAAAGTATAAGCTAGTGTTCCAAACTTAATTCTTTGAATAATATGAATGAAAACTTACGTTTTACGCTGAAATCCTCTTATTTATACCAATTTTAAGCTAATCCTCTTAAATATTAGGGTGATTTAGTTATAAACACACAATCCACGAAAAGGGCGACCCTTCCACTCGACAGACAAATTGTAACTAAGGGTCTCTGGCGGGAACTGTGAACGAGATTCGTCACAGTGCAGTGAGCGATATGATTCGGATCAATCGCAAACAATATTAACTGCATTCAAATTGTAGACTGTTGCATTGTAGTTTATTGATAAAAAAAGTCATTATATTTTACCGCCTAAGGCCGATTAAATCTTAGGATTGTAAAGCGTATTACAATAATTGTAATAATTATGTATTAATAAATGATTTATTATCTGCTCAGACTCTAAATAGGTTTTATTTGATATTCCTGGTTAGAATATGTATAATTTGAAAACCATAGACACTGATAAGATTTTGATTGAATTTAATGGCATGTGTAGGCAACCGTAATACGTATTCAGTTCATGGTTTTTAATTAAGATGTAGATAAGATAATCGCTAATTAAAATTTTGAAAAATAACATGTACACTATAACCACTACATATTAATACAGTATTCTTATATGTGAGCACGTATAATTTACAGAAATTATATATGGCTAGAAATATTAATTAGAACGAATAACTATGTTCAATTATGAGTGCTGATAAGCCTGTTCTTCTCCAAGTTCAACATTTCTAGGCTTGTTTACCACGTGATCAGGTAGAAATATATAGAATTCTATTGCGTAAAATGGACACAATATTAGGAGAGACCGTAAACTGATCGAAAAAACAAACGTCTTGTGTCCTTAAATGAACCTTGCGACTTTAGTCTAAGGTATATTTTGACTTATGTGTTCAACTATTTTTTGTTAGTCCAACCCCCCACCTCTATTGTTTGGGTGTGTATATAAACCGAATGGAAAAAAACTGTTGACTGTCAGTTGAAACATGACCAAAGAGAAGAGAACATTAAAGAAGAAGAAAGTTAATTTAGGATATTTTATAGGTAAAGTTCAGAGTCAGAAACCGTTTATTTTACACAAAACGGTTATTCATGTATACATACGTATATCGTATGATAGTACAACTAATTGATTAAGTGAATTTAAAGATTTGCCTACGCCTCGAAATACTGTATGAGTATTTTGTGTAAATTAAGGGTCCACAGTATATGTATAAGAGAAACTTAACTAACGAACTGTTATATCCTATCCTTGTGAGAGATGAAGCTTACGCCTTCCTTCCTTATCACCAGCATTTCTCAGAATTCATTCTCATACATTGTTACAGACAATAACACCATACACACTGGACCAATTCCTAAAAAGCAATTCAACGTCTCCCAAGAATTCATTCTCATACATTGTTACAGACGATAACACCATACAATATAAAACAACCTTACACACAACAAATGGAATCATTTCTTATCCATTATTTGACGACCTCCGTGGCGCGATCGGTTGGACGCCTGAACGCTAATCGTGGGGTCCCGGGTTCGATTCCCGGTGGAGGCAGAGTTAAGAACTACTTTTCTACTGCTTTCAAGTCTGGTTGTTGATTATATATGTATTTATCTATATATAATAAGTATATATTTCTTAAATATACGTTGACTAGTACCCTTAACACAAGTCTTAAATGTACTTACCAAGGGGCTAGTTCAATTGGTGTAATAACGTCCATTACATATACATTACACAATATTATTATTATCCAGACTCAAAAGAGAGCACATTATATTTTAATCCTGTATTTTATTATATTATAATTTTACCGCAAGGGTTAATGGTCGTGAATGCGTTTGTTTTTTTTTTTTATAATTTTATTCTTTAATAAATTAAAAAAGTGTTTTAAAATCCTCACTCTAAACAGAACGTAACCGCTGTGTAATCTCGCCATACTAAAAGAAATAAAAACAACTTACTATCCACCAAATTCTACAATTGAAATCACAAACACACATACGCTTGAATTATTAATATACAAGATTAATTATACTTGTTGCAAGTATTTTAGAGATTGATTCGGTTTCTCAAAACCAGTACAAAACGTTGGTTCTTTATAGTGAATGAGGATGTGATTGAACACCTGGACAGAGCCAATATAAGCAAAAGCTTTCAGAGGAGTCGGAAACAATATCTGATGCCAATCTGTTCATTACTTTATTGGTGAACAATCTAAATCTGTTGTGTGGACAAACCCCGTACCAGTATCGGTTCATTTTGGAAACCTATTTCAATTGATTTCTGTAAGATACCAGACAAGACAAAATCATTACAAGCACATTTTTTTTATAATTGAACTTGTACAGCGGAAATTACAGGTGTAGACAAAACATTAATTTAACGCCTATACATATTTTGCTAGTTCTCTCTTCAGGAAACTGCAATAATGTATTTGAGCAATTACAATTGTTATTACATGCCATCGTCAGCCCATAAAATACTTATTATTCACGATAAAAACATCATTTATGTACACAATTTACTTTTAATTTTTACAAATTCCACAGAACTTTTCGATTCAGCACACTCTATAAAGACATTGGACTGGCAGGGTCGCTATATGATTTGCGGAGCTATAATGATGAAATAACAGCACGAGTGTAGGTTTACAATAGCTCTTTATTGAGTGAAAATAGAGCCTAGCTGCATCGTATACTGAGGCAGCACCTTTTCACTGCATCAATGTTTTTTTTACATATATTTTTTCCATGTTTGTGTTTTGTTAATGTTAATGTTGTTGTAGTGAATAAAGTTTCTTTCTTTCTTTCTTTCTAAATTCGTAGTTTCGTTGACCCTTAGGTTTATCCTTGACTTCTCCCTTAGTTCAAGATAAAAAGTTTCATTGATTCATTTGTTACATAATTATTAAAACCATTTTAACTAGATTTATACATAAAAGGTTATGGATATTGTAATATGATATCCTATGTACCTATACCTAATATATATACCTATTAAAATTATAATTGATTTTCTTTACCTATTATACCTATAATATAGTATTAAAGTATCCTATTAAAATAATAATTGATTTTCTTTACCATTTTCATGAAATGGTTAATAAGGCATATAAAACACACAAAACACCTACATTACAATTCGGAGGGTCTGTCGTATGGTCGCTGCCTGTAAAATTTCATTAAATAAATAATCGCTGACGACTCCAAAGCTGAAGTTATGAAACTCGTACCTTATCGTCATAAGTATAATAAGGCTTCTCCTGCATCGTAAAAGTGGATTTGATACGGCTATACATGAGCTCTGCAATGTATGTTCACTTAGAAATCCAGTTCATTCCATTAATAAGTACATTTCATGCATCTGAGATAACAGGGGCCTAAGTCTACTAATGCATTTTAGCTATCGTAGTTCAATATCACTTCAGTAAAAATGTGATGTGTGGTGTAGGTACTAAATAAAACTTAGAACTTTGTTGAATACTGAATAATAAATGAATGCCTTTATTGAATTTTCAAGGTTTTATATACTGGATTAGAATTATCTTATATTTATTTTAAATTAATATCAAGTTACAATATCGTTTTTAATGCTAACAATTATGGAGAGGTTTCGTATGATATCCTTTTGTGGAAACAATGTAGGTAATATGATATTTAATGATTGTTTTAATTTACAATATCAGTTCTAGGAATTGACCACACACGTTACTAACAAGTACCTATCTACACTACAAAAGTGTGAAGTTGGTAGTGGATTAGCAAGTGTGAATTTTCACCATTGATGACAGTGACAGTGTCACCATGATCTACCACAAATTATACTTATGCTTAAACTTAAATCACTTTATGCTTGAACTTGGTGTGAAATTCATATGTCAACGCGATAAATCTCCCGACTTCAAACATAAGGTAAACATGTGTTCAAAATACAGTCAACAAAAAATCGATGTTCGATTCCCGGTGGAGGCAGAGTTAAGAACTACGCTTTTCTACTGCTTACCAGTCTGGTCGTTGATTATATAATCGTATATGTATATGCTATATATGTATTTATCTATATATAATATGTATACATTTCTTAAATATACGTTGACTAGTACCCTTAAGACAAGTCTTAAATGAACTTACCAAGGGGCTAGTTCAATTGGTGTAATAATGTCCAAGTATTATTATTGTTATTAAAAAATCTATAATAACTCGACCAATCCAATCACTTCCGTACCTTTCATACACCTCCGCATACTCGCTGGTTATAGGTCAACCTTTCCGTATATCGCTTATTGGGGCCTCATACTCTCTTATTACCTCTGAAAATAGACTAATAATTACTTTATTTACAGTCTACCCTTCTCATTAATTATGTTTCGTAAATAATAATTTACGTAATTAAATTTATGTCCTTACTAGTATGGAACGTAAAATGAATGCGAACTAGCTGACTTTGTTGCAGTAATTTCGTATGAGGCAACTAAGGGACTAGGGGTAAATGGATAACATTGGGCGATGGGCTAGCAATGTGTTATCGATGTTCCATATGACGTCAGAACCCCAATATTTATGCTAAAAGTGACCTCAGACTCAGATATATGAAGACGATACTATACATGCTTCTGATATATTATCTTGTGTACTAGATACTGTTCACCTCGAAACGGATTAAAGGACGCGAATGTATATGTATGTAATTTAGTGAACTTTAATTGGGCATGCCCCGGATGGGGTATTGAACCAAAAGCTTCAGTTTCCGAATGCTTTATTTTAACTTCGTGTTTGCTAATTTCGTATAATACAAGCGATTGGGATTAAGCATTCTCTTTTCTGACCGATATTTTGAAAGACTTATTCATTATTCTATTATAACTTATACGTTGTATTTTCCACCAACAAAAAATCGGTGACCAATTGTCGGAAGTGAACGGGTACACTTAAGCTTAAGTGAACGGGTTACTTAAGTGAACACCCTTTCCCGCTACATATAATCTTATATTTTTATTAAATTTACATTTACATTTAATATAGCTATAATCAGATTTACATACATACATACATATATTTAAGCCTTTACATCCCCAAAAGATAGGCAAGGACTATCGATCGCCACCTGAAACGATATTGACATATCTCAATTGCTTCACTCACACCCATTAACCTTCTCATACATGCTCTTCTAATCTTCAAGCTACGTACACCCGCCTTGAGAAGAAAGTTTCCATTTTGTTCTGTATAAGTTCGAAGCGGCCCCGTCGAACTCCACCTTCCACTTTCCACTTACGATCAGATTTACTAGAACACCGAAGAGAGCTTCAAGGAATTATGAGCCTCACTACATACTTCGAGGAATAAGCAGACAAATCCCTCAGCGAGAAGATCCGATTACATCTAATATCATACATACATTTGCATTCACGTTCTTTAATATCTCCTAAGCCTCCAATAATTAGCATGAATTTTGAAGTTACGATATATTTTATTTAACCCTAGTCCCTTAGCCGCCTCTTTCACCATGCCGGGATGAATGACATTTAGTTGGCATTTTTTTTACGTCCCAGATTGGCACAGGACTCCTAGACTAGTACGGAACAAATCTAATATCACATCCCAGACTCAAACGAAGCAAGATGTGTTGGTGAAATCACGATCCAGGTAAAAGTTCGAAGGATAAATGATCGTAAACATAAATAAAAGCAATCTCATTCAATAGGGTTAGTCATTGTATTATAAGATTAAAAACGAAATATTAACTGTGAAGGAATAAATACATCGTGAGGAAACCTGTCAATCCCTCGGGATAGGTAATAGCCAGTGCCTATTTACGGCGATACGGTTCAGTACCTATCACGTTGGGTGCTGTCTATCTAACGAAACGCAGTCTTCGAGTGACCCATAACCTAACGTGCCTCCGAAATTTCGGAGATGGTTTTCTGATGGATGGAAGTCTCTGAATACCCCGCCACAATAAAAAAGGGAGTGTGTATACACAAGTCGTAAAGCGTATGTTTATATTTATAAAACCAACAAACGCTTTTCCAAGCATTAACCGTTGAGAGGCAGTCAGAGGTCCGGGTTTTCGTCTCCTCGATTGCGGAGTTAGTAATTCTATTGCCTATTCGAACTCACGTGTTTCCTCACGATGCACGATGTTTCGCCTCATAGTAGTATTTAAAGTTTTGATTGAATAACAGATTACGACTGTAACTTAAAACCGGAAGTATATTATTTCACGACCTCTGTGGCGCGATTGGTTAGTTTCCTGAACGGTTTTTTTTCCTTTCCAGTCTGGTTGTTGATTATATATACTATATATATGCATTTATCTATATATATTAAATATGTATTTCTTAAATATACGTTGACTAGTACCTTTAACACAAATTATAACATGTATATAGTTCTAAAATATACGTATCTGTAATACAAGACTAGTATCGGTAATACAAGTCTAAAATGAACTTAAAGGGTTTAGTTCATTTGGTGTAAAAGTGTTCATTTGGTCTATATTATTATAATGTGCTGTATTAGTTTAGAACATCTCAATGACTGACTAAATTGGGATAACGATTAACTTTTATAACTCATAAGGATAATATTGAACTATTGTTTTTTACATAACAAGGTCAATATTAAATCTACGAATTTGAAAGAAAGAGTTTGGACATAATTAACACATCAATGTTACAATTTTACCTAAACCTGCATACCTGCCTGAAGACTTTTCATGCCTTGGTTCTACTCGTATCTACCCTTTGAGAGTTTTATAAGTAACATGTTGAATTTCGTTTATCAAACCTTATACCTATCTGTTACAGTGTAAAAGGGATGTTAAGACAGAAAAAGTCGCGGAACGTCGAAGGTGGCGAACTATTATTAAATGGGATCGATTGGGTGATGGGCTAGCAACCTGTCACCATGTTCCATTTAATAGCATACCCCCAATGTTAATGCTAAAAAAGACGTAGTATATTTGCGAGGTTCTGTCCACCCTGAAAGGCATTAAAGAACGTGAATGTAAATAAATATATGTAAGTAATATTAAAATTGATTTGAACCTTCGATTTGGTAAAGAAAAGTATTCTTTGTTTCTTATTCAAAACAAGTATGAAAATATCTATTCATTTGACTGTATATTTCCGTACTGATATGTCACGATGAACTATTTTATGTAAGTGATAATTAAGCTTGTAAACAGACTCATTTAGTACTTCGTATTAGCGTTGGAGGAAAACACATTTTCATCGGAGGCTTCTTGGCTTTTCAGCCGCAGTTCAGTCGTGAGATCGAGAGGAGACGATCGTCCCTTATCGCAATTTCCCTGAAAATTCTCGCGAAAACTTTTCCTTACATACCGCTTTTACTTTGCCCTAAATACTGTATTAAATAAAAAGTACTAAATCAAACTTGCTGATGCAAAAGTGTGAGTGAAGTTGCAAAGAATATGATATGTTAAGCCGTATACTTTGTTAAGCAGAATTAAAATAAATATGAAACGTAAGTTGTTTAGTTTATTTAGAACGATAATTTTGCAATTGCTATGTGAACTTAATGTTTATTATAACCTTTTTACTTAGATATATAATATAATGCTGATAAACCAAAACTTATATTAAGTTCACAGTAATGTTTCGACATCGGTATTATGACACTAATGCATTTTACTAAGAATTTGTTGAATGATATTTTTACTCTTTTTAAAAGCTAATTTTGATTTCGTTAATCATTCATGATTGTTTGGTATTTAAAAAGATTGATAACTAGCTGCAGATCTTTGCGTCATATCAAAAGAGGTGACTAAGGGATCGGTGATATATGGAATCGATTGGGCGCCGGGTAGCAAACTGTTACCATTGTTCCATATGGCATCACAAGCCTAATATTAATGCTAAATATCATTAACTAAGGATATTATTTTATGATTGCGAGTTTCTGTTCACCCTGAAAAGCACGTGAATATATGTATGTGTATGCATATGTAGAAATAAATATATATATTTCCTAAAATAAATAACTAAATGTATAATTCCAAATTAAGAATTAAACTAAAAACAAGTAATGTCAAGGACATTTATACATTCACGTAATTAATCCCCAACGAGATGGACAAAACAAAAGGTTCCACAGTCCTTAATCACATAGAGACTACAGTCCGTTACTAATAGGCTAGTTTCCTAGTACGACAAATGTTTGTTATAAGAAATCCTAATACAACACTAAGCGATAGATACATTTTCTTGGAAAAAGAAATGCTTTCTGTTCTGTAGAAAACAAACCTCAAGGGACAGACTGACCCTCAAGCCTAATTTGTTAATTATAAGAAAAATATAGATCAGAGGAAAGTATCATGCTTTCAAGGAGGTCGGAAGTTTAATTATATATTAATTATATTTCCTAATTGACGGAGTTGAAATATATAATATTAATGAAAAATAAATTTTTAACACAAATTTAGAACTATGAGAAACCAAAATAAGAGTTTCGATATAAATACTACTAGCCCAAAGGGTGTTATGACACAAGTCTTACTCGTAAATGTACTTATAAAGGCTCTAGTTAATTGGTGTAATAATGTCCTAAATATTATTATTCTTACAAGATACTTGGCACGAATTGAAATGTTAAAAAAAAACATTATTAAAAACATTCATACAAATTGGCTGCAGACTAGGTCCTGAAAAATGGGCTAGATATTCGAATTTCTAGCGTGTTTTATGTTCATATAACAATTACGCAACAACGGTAATCTCTTACTTTTCTAAAGAGGCAAGCGGTCGAAATCCGATGGCATGTTAACCAGCGCTTTGAATGTGTTATGTATGAATGAAATCCTATAAGCTTCTAAACGTCTGGATGAATACTAGATTCAGAGATTTAGTTCTAGACTTACACTTCGGGCGCATGTTATGACATATTATGTAGGACTAATGTTATCCCTTTCAAAATATATTAAAGTTGAGATCTCCATCAACTAAGAGCCGCGATGGACACTTGAAACCTCTAACCAATAATCTAACACAATACTAGAGATTTGTATTGGTGGTTTGTATGCTGTGTTCTGAAACAAAAGCAGTATTTCTACATATTATGTTTCTCTCACAGTAGGTTCTTATTTCGTATATTTTGAATAAATGATTGTAAAATTGTTTCGTAAATTTTTATAAAAACGTTCATAGATTGCATAAAAAATATATTCATTGATTAGTTCTCGGCGGATACTGTATCGTAAACCTATTGTTTTCATAACTAAATCTAAATTCTGCAACACTGAGCTAATACTTGCTCAAACGAATAAATTGATCAAATAATCTGATTGGAAACACATGAAGAACGCTGTAAGGATATTAAGATAAAATATATGCGGAACACGGATACGACATTTAATAACTGTAAATGAAATTTCAGATCCTCACAACACGTTGACTTTTATTCTGGCAGCTTAGGGACTCGGGGTAAATGGATTTGTTGAGCGATAGGCTAGCTATCTGTGATATATTTTATATTTTACTAACTTAAATACTATACTTATGTGTACATATGTTAACGTAAATACGAGATACGTAATGAAATGATGCTATATTATTACATAATAATTATTTCCTTAATTTATAATTTCAATCAGGAGAAAATGTGATTCATGTATTCTGCTTATTCCGTTTTAGTCTATGATGTGTATGTATGTAAGTATTTATATTATATAATTGCTAAACAACTGTTTTATATAGCTGAACACATTTTTTATAAATCAAATAAATAATATGATATCTGTAGAACTATAATTAGATTTGCTAAATCCCGAAATTACGTAGACATTCTTTTGTGATACGATTAATCTCTACAATCTCAATGGCTCTAGAGTATTTACCCAGTATTTACTTACCCTTGTTTGCACAGTTATTAGTATTTCATTGCGTGATGGGATTTAAAGATAATGGAAAGATAATCTTACAGATATCTTTAAGGCTTTTAATATTACAGAATGCATGTTTCTAACTAAGATATAATTATATATTGTTAACTGTCTTCTTGAGATGTGTAGAAAGGACTAATTTCCAAAGGGACTTGATGCAAAAGTAATTAAAAGACGAAACTGATTATTTCCTAATGTATATGTTACCGGCCAAACGATTTTAGTACAGACTAGTTTGGCTTAGGCTAAAATAGTTTTTCCTACTAATCTAACCTTACTAGTTAATCCTAGCGCTTGTAGGAAGAACTAGTTTAGCCTAGGCCAATTTAGTTTATCCTGAAATTGGGTTTGGCCGATAACATATGCAACAAACGTTTACGGTTTTCCCGGGCAAGTCTGAATCATTTGTCGTTGATAGTTCAGTTGCTTTCTAGTGCTTTTTTACTACGAGTAATATCATAAGATTTTTAATGGAATGTGACAGAAATAAGCCCTTAAGGGGTGTTTTGATGGAAGAATTTAAGTCTACTTATTTTCAGTTATTTTTTTTTCATTCACAATATACTTAGCTCTGATTTCACTGTAGACTTTAGTAGTAGGTTTCTTAGTATTGTTATTCATTCGTTATAGTTAAGAGATTTAAACCTTTAATTGTTAAATGTGCCAATTTATGAGGCCGACTTAATCTTTAAATGTAAGGCCTAAATAAAATAGAATAAAAAAATAAAAAACATAAGATCTTTATCGATTTTTGTGAATGACGCACCATACATATTACAAAGCGTCAAGTAACTATTTATGCAAATCCCCAAATTCCATAGGTGCAGAAGTTACGACATGACATAAAATATCAATTCCATCAATAAATCAGCATGTAGACCTCCCCAAGTGTACAACTGTGTTTGTTTTTATGCAAGTTAGTGTAGTGATATGGTAAGCATCATTATAATTAAAAAAAATGTGTCTCCGTCCTAAGAGATATGTATATAATCAAGTATACATACTCTTTCTAGCCGAAAATAGAAAGGTAAAACTTTCCGGTATGGAATTACAATACGCCAACTAACCACATCAAGGCATTTTGAAATGAAGTAAAGGTTATGTGCTATTAATTTTGTCAGGAATACCTATCACACGTGTCTCTAAGTAAGTTTCAATATGAGCAAAATTCCAGAATATGAGATTTATGAACCCATACTGACTTTCACTTTTCAGATTGCGTTGTTTTTCATATGCTGTAAATAAATGGTCAGATTGCCATACAATGTTTATAATTTAGTTAAAATAAAATTTAAATTTAAAATATTCCTTGTTTCTTCTATTTGAGATCGGTTATCTAATATTTTTGCTAAGCAAAACTGTAACCTTATTAATTTATGTAAATTCCTAAAACAATCACATCCTTTATTCTCTGTATATACCGTACATTCATACATGTATGTGTATTGTTACTAAAATAATTCTCACGTAACCTACCTTCCAATCTATCTACCTTTCATCAATTCACAATTGTAGAGATGTAGTGGCAGTGAAGCGAAATTGGCTAATTGACGCGATGTATATTGAACATGTATATTGATAAACGAAGAAACTAATATACATACATAAATACCTTTCACGACTCCTGTTAACACACACATGCTCTTTTTAACTGCAGGGTAGTCAGAGGCTTTAGTTTAGAAGAGAAGGCATATTAGGTATGAGCCACTTAAAGCCCGCGTTTCATTACAAAGACAGCACCCAAAATCGTAGGTAATGAACCAAATCCCCTTATACCTGTAACATCATGATAGGCTGGTTTCCTCACGATGTTTTCCACAACGTTAGCGACCGTAAATTATGTACGTCAACGAAAATCTGGTTTTAAGTTTAATCAATTGGTTCATCAGAAGAAGACGAACCTAGGATCTCTAATAAGAAGTCAGAAGTCTTCCCTACTAGGCTACAGTCGCTAACTTACTAATTACTCCTAATTTCATATCCATAATTGCTTACCATTTGTCACATACTCAATGTATACCATATGTCATAGAATTACTACCTATTGCCTAATTGCGGAGATGGTTACCTGAACCTCTGACTATCTGACCCCCGATAGAGGTAATGGCCGTGAACGCGAATGTCTTTTTTGTCTTTGTTATATCTACCATATACTCAAAGTACGCAATAAATTTCCTTATTCACGTCTGCAAACAGTCTAGTTACTATCAATCAATCAATCAGCCTGTATTAGTCCACTGCTGGACGTAGGCCTCCCCAAGGGTACGCCACAAAAGACGATCTTTCGTGGCCCTCATCCAGCCACTACCAGCAACCTTCTTGAGGTCATCGGTCCACCTGGCAGGGGGGCGTCCTACACTACGTTTGCCGAGACGTGGCCTCCACTCAAGGACCGCTTTACTCCAGCGGTCGTCAGTTCTACGACAGACGTGGCCTGCCCACTGCCACTTCAGCTTACAACAGCGATAGACTATGTCTATCACCTTGGTTCTTTGCCGGATAATCTCGTTCCGGACTCTGTCCCTTAACGAGATACCCAGCATTGAACGCTCCATTGCTCGCTGAGCGACATGTAGTCGGTGGGCTAGCCCGACTGTCATGTTCCACGTCTCGGATCCGTATGTCATTACGGGTAAGACACACTGGTTATAAACCCTGGTTTTCAGGCACTGCGGTAGTGGCGACGAGAAGATGTGACGCAACTTCCCAAATGCTGCCCAGCCCAGCTGCACTCTTCTGGAAATCTCCCGCTCGAAACTGTCTCTACCCAACTGCAATACTTGGCCCAGGTAGACATATTCCTGGACAGTTTCGAGCGCCTCTCCATTGATCGCAATCGGCTCCGGGACCACAAGTTCATTGAACATGACCTTAGTCTTGTCCAAGTTCATCCGGAGACCGACTGACCGTGAGGCAGTGTTCAAACTGTGCAGCATTTCCTGCAGATCCTGCAGCGACTCCGCCATCAAGACAATGTCATCAGCGAAGCGAAGGTGCGTGAGGTATCTACCATTGACATTGATACCCATCCCAGTCCAATCCAGAGTTTTGAAGAGGTCCTCCAGTGCGTTTGAGAACAGTTTTGGGGAGATAACATCCCCCTGTCTCACTCCTCTGAGCAACTGTATAGGACTCGTCTTTTGGTTTTGGACTTGGACAGATATCGTTGCCATACTATATAGGCTCCTCAGCACCTGCACATATCGCCAATCGATCTGGCATCGCTGCAGTGAATCCAAAACAGCCCAGATCTCGACCGAGTCGAAGGCCTTCTCGTAGTCCACGAAGGCAAGACACAGCGGCCGGTTATACTCATGGGACTTCTGTATAACCTGCCGCACCGTGTGAATGTGGTCTACGGTACTATAGCCTTTTCGAAATCCGGCCTGCTCCGGCGGCTGGAAGGCGTCAAATCTTAAGGCGAGACGATTCGTAAGCACCCTCGAAAACAACTTGTAGACGTGGCTTAGGAGCGCGATTGGTCTATAATTCTTCAGTAGGGCCTTGTCGCCCTTTTTGAAAAATAAGGCCACTACGCTCCCACTCCACGCCTTCGGAGTAGTCCCATTGGCTATGACGGAACTAAACAAATCCTTGAGCCTCTCCAGGAGCGGAGATCCTCCCGCCCTGAGAAGCTCAGAGGTGATTCCGTCCTCGCCGGGAGCCTTCCCATTACTAAGTTGTCTGAGAGCACTCCCAACCTCGTCTACGTCCACGAGTGGAAGATCGTCCGTGAAATGGCGCACCAATGCAGCTCTTGGGTCCCTCGTATCGGGTGGGGGCCTCGTGGCATGCGAGGCGTATAAACGGCCGTAGAAGCTCTCAACCTCGGCCAGAATCCCTGGAATTGAGGTGACGGTCTTGCCCTCTGAGGTTTTCAGCTTCGTCAGACCAGATCGACCCATTGCTTTATTGAAGACTTTAGACCCCCGATTTAGCTCAATAGCCTCTTGAATAAGTTGAGCATTAAAGCTTCGGAGGTCACGTCTCACCGATTTTCGGATGGTCTTGTTGAGACGTTGGGTGTCTGACGAAGCTCCCTCTGACATTGTGCGTCGAATCCGCATCAATTCCAGGGTTTCGCTTGAGAGCTTAGATTTTCGGCTGCCTCGTCCTGCCTTGAAGTGTTTCCCACCCACTTCACGAAGAACCCTCACTACATCATCCAAGTTCTCGTCAACATTTGCCGTGGCCTTTAGTGCATCGAAGCGATTGCGTAGTTCCAACTGGAACGCTTCAGAGCCGTGCACGGATTGGAGCATCGTTGGGCGAAGAACGGATCGCGTCAGACGACTTCTCTCAGCCCCGAAGTCAATACTCAGGATGCCTCTCACTAGTCGGTGGTCGCTGCCGGTTTTGAACCTGTTGACCACTGAGACATCCCTGAATATGTACCTCTTGTCCGCTAAGATAAAGTCGATCTCATTCTTCGTCCCACCATCTGGGCTATGCCAGGTCCACTTCCTATGGGGCTTCTTCCTAAAGAATGTGTTCATGCAGAACAACCCCTCTTTATCCAGGAAGTTGACCAGCATTTGCCCTCTGGCGTTTCTGCGTCCAACTCCGTGCGTTCCAATACGCGACTCGTCGCATTCGCGCACTCCCACTTTGGCATTGAAGTCCCCCATGACAACGGTGTAGTGGGTCTTGGTGGTGTTATGCATCGCTTTGGCGATATCTTCATAAAGCACCTCGACCTCACTGTCCGAGTATGCCGACGTCGGCGCATATACCTGCACGACCTTAAGAGAGTATCTCTTGGTCAGTTTCAGTACAAGGTACGCTACCCGGGTTGACACACTCGAAATCTCCAGCACATTGTCACGGAGAACCTTGCTGACGAGAAAGCCTACGCCACCCTGAGACCGCTGGTCGCCCTCCCGGAAGTAGAACAGATGGCCTGACTCCAGGGTTATGGTGTCCTCACCTTGTCTTCGGACTTCCGATAACCCTAGAACATGCCACCTTATGTTAGATAGTTCCACTTCCAGTTGCGCCAAGCTCTCATCCAGCCGCAGACTCCGTCCATTAAACGTCGCCAGGGTCAGTTTGTGGCAGCCGTCCGTAGCCCGGGGATTCTTAGCACCCCCTGCCCTACCGTAACCGAGACCTCAACCTCTAGTTACTAAACCGTGTTTTACTATTTACTATGTACCATCTAATATCCTTAACGAAATCGATTATTATTGTAAAGAATAGATGATAAATATTTAAAATAAACAACTTTGTACAGTTACGTTTCATGTTATTAGCTTGTCAAACATCAATACCAAACTTAATTATGCTAAATATAGTACCAGTTTGCCTTAGCAGAAATAATGTCACTTTTATATCTTGAACGCTTAACTTCTGTATGTACACTTTATATTGTGGTAGGGTATTCAGAGCTGTGGCCATATCCGAAATTTCAAAGGCATGTTAGATATGAGCCACTCAAAGCCCGCGTTTCATTTGCTTGATAGCATATAACGTGATAGTTCGTGACTATTAACTATCCCGAGGGATAGATAAGTTTTACTCTATGTTTTTCCTCATCGTTAGAGAACTTTTTGAGAAAAGCATTTTTTTTGTTTCATTCATTGGTATATACTACAGCGGGGATTCCAATCTAGGACCTCTTACAAAAAGGCTTTGAAAATTATTGTTAATAATGCTAAATTGCATATTGACACGTAATCAGACAATGCCCACAAGCGAGTAACTTTTCATGTAACTTTGACACTTTAAAGTGAAAGTACTATACCTGATACCACAGTCTATATAATTTTAGTATGTACGCAAATAATGACTAACCCTTTTTTGTATGTTTGCTACAATTAGGTTATTAGTAACCAGAATTAGTAATTAGTAGACACTGCTGTTCTACAAGATATTTAACTGAAAGGAATATAATGTTAAATTATAACAAAGTATGATATTGAATGGATTCGATTACAACGTATATTTAAGAAATGTATACTTGTTATTGATAGCTAAATATATAGTATATATAATACTAAACCAGACTGAAAAGCACAAAAAAAAAGCGTAGTTCTTAACTCTGCCTCCACCGGGAATCGAACCCAGGACCTCACGAGTAGCGTTCAAGCAATTAACTTACGCCACGGAGGTCGTCATATTACATATCCTTAGACTATTGATGACCTTAGTAACAGCTTTAAAATATTAACATCTGATTTACGTAAATACTTTAAGCGAGTAATCAACATTAATAGCCCAAAAGATACGTGAGACTTGAGTAGCATATTTAAGTGCGTCTAACAACTAATACACTTCTTGAAGGTCGTACAATACCTTTAAATTGAGATGTCACGAACACAATTTCATTGTACACGTACTGCCATCTATTGACATGTAAGGCATATATGATCAGTCTATTTACAAGTTACTTGTTTACTAAATAAATCTTGTTCGAGACGTGTTCGTTATTTATAGAAAGAGGAAATACGAAAATACGTTTTTAATGAGGAAAAGCTAATAATGTTTAATTATGACGTAGTTACAACTTTCATGTGTTCACGTTTTGTTTCTTTAATAGAGTAAATAGAATCTATTAGATGTTGAGCTAACCGTCCTCAATAATATTTTATACATGACCGAGGAGATATTATGACTTCAAAATTCTAATTCATTTCCAAAGTATTAAACAAATATGAATATGTTTAGGAAGCGTAATGATAGTAAATTAGTTTAGTATAAAAATGACTGCAGTGAACTGACAAACTTTGTGGTATAACGACCAATACAGTATATTAATAGAATACATACTATATAATAGTTGATTAGTAGGTACCCTTAACAAAAGACTTAAAACTTAACAGTACATTTGATCTACTTAGCTAGAAGCTTGTCCAATAGATGTAATAATGGACATAGTTAACTTAGAATTATTATTAATCTACTCCGAGATTAATATACTTAATTCTACACTAGTACTTATAGAACGGATTATATGTAGCAGTGTTAACTGCTCGTAATGTATTTATTATTTCTAATTGCGCTCCATAAATCAGAGAGCAGAGTTATTTTTTAACCAGTCACTTAGCATTACCAACAGACGCATAACGCGTCAATAAAGTGAGTGCAAATTAAATATACTTTAAATAGGTACACAAAGGTATTCAACAGTAGCTAATCGGTGACCCAGACGTGATAAATTCAGCGGCGCGCGTGACCTATTTGATTAACTAAACAATAG
The DNA here is from genome assembly GCA_030578115.1 of Leucoptera coffeella. NCBI lineage: Eukaryota > Metazoa > Arthropoda > Insecta > Lepidoptera > Lyonetiidae > Leucoptera > Leucoptera coffeella. The sequence continues at coordinate 360,397 of JAMBLF010000057.1, read as the reverse complement.
TGACGTATTCTAGAAATTCTGAAGCTTTTCAAAATCATGACTTCCCCTATACAATCATCTCAACTTACACACCCAGCGTCTACAGGTCTGGCTCAAATCACAGTGTCATCGCGGATTCCAGAATTCGGGACCGAAATGCCTCGTTTAAGGTTCGCACAGTATAAAGGAAATGTTGGCAAAAACAATACAACATCGTCATTTGTCGAGTCGAGATGCCTTACATCAGATTAGTGACATTCTTCTGTCATCACTTGCGATTAACAAATACCATATAGTAAAAGACAGGCCTCTGCAAGTCTACGAGGAAAGTGCAGAACGTAAATTCCAAAAGATGGTGAGTGAAATGGATCCTGGATCACAAATGCCTTCCCAGTTGTTAAGAAAGAAGAAGAAAGAGAGCATACGTTAACAAATTTGTGGATTTCTCATTGGCGTCATTAGGCAGGAGGACGACGGCATGGCAAGAGTCTCTGAGTATTAGAAAGCATTGCTCACGGAAACTTTACGGAACAAATTTATGAGTTCATTATATTAGTTTTATATTATTAGGCTAAGAAATATTAAGACTAATTAGGCACGTAATTTTTTACATAAAAATATCATTTAAAGTTTCATTAATTAATAGCTGTCAATAACGAAGGGATTCTATCCTTATTAAAAACTCGTCATTATTTATGGACTCTAGTACCTAATTTACATATACATATAATATATTATATACCTAATTTACTATCATGGGTAACTACGGAGGTAAACAACAAGACGGAAAGGTGATCAACGCACCAAATGGGGCTAACGATGCAACCATTGCTGACATGGAGAAGAAGGAAAGAAGTAAGGGATGCTCATAGCCATTTCCGCGCTAGTGGCCTTGATCCTGCTCTGCGCCGGGCCTGTACCCGTCAGCATGCAAAATATCAGATTAATAATAGTGTGAAGTTGCTAGTGGATTAGCAAAATTTTTAATGCGAAATTTTACACTTTTGCTTATCCACTACCAACTATTACTTATATAATATTGAAATGCGTTTCTGCTAAAGCGCATTAGTAGACTTGGGCCTCAGGGCATGCTGCGCGCACTCCAAGAGGTGGCTCCGAAGCGATGGGACTACCTTAATATATACTCTAATGCAACACTTTGTGACTTGGTGTTAAGTGTTAGGTGTATACAACCCCTTCATTTTGTTACCGTATACATTTCATTATTCATTTATTTTTAATTATTTCCTTATTTTACATATTTTATTTTCCTTTTTGTGTCATATTGTTTAGTATACATATTAGATAAAAAAATTTAGAATGGGATGACAGTAGCATTTTAACTGCTCCTAATATTTTAGAATATTACTAACTGCTCTCCATAAATGAGAGAATATAAACATTTTTAAGCAGTCCATTAGAATTATTGGTAGACACATAACGCGTCAATAAATTGGTTGCAAATTAAATAGACTTTTCTTTCCATAGCTACACATAGACATTCAAGACTCACAGTACGTGAACTTAGAATGCCTAAACAGAAGCTTCTAACAATTACTGTGAAGTATGTTGACTGATGACAATATATAGAGTACGTAATGTTGTTCAGTCCCAAAGGTTATTAAAACTGTTGAAACAGGTACGTTAAACATATGTAGGTAGTTGTTAATTACCATCAGTGTGAGAAAAACAAAACAATAAGTGGAATTTACAAATATTACGTAAATCTTTTGTACGTGATCTTGAGTACAGAACAAATTAAAGTTATTCACCATATCAAAATAAACATATACAGACCAGGTGACGAAATAATCGTCTTCTACTTTCACACAAGGCAGACACACTTCCACCTGGCCACCTGGGACCACTTTGGCTCTATAAATCCCTTTCGTAACCATCCTTTCATCCATCCGCTTCGTGTGCCTGAACCACCTTACCATAATTTCATACATTTTCGTTACGACTTATGCTCTCATACAAAAATTTTCACGTACACGTACATTATCCTAAGGAAACTCATCTCTACTGCATTAATTTATTATTCTCCTTTCATGATTTATCTGATCACTCTCAACTCAGTACTAACTAGGCATAGGCAAAGGGACCAGACAAGCATTATGTAAACCAGTCGTGCACCTTTTGACACCAACTTTAGACATCATACCGCTCACAGCCCGCATTTTCCTTCTTCACTCACCTTTCAATATCACCCACACATTTATCCATCTCTTGTAAAGCCACTTCCCAAAAACATAAAATCTAAATAAATAATGCATATAAAAAGCATTCCTTAATCCTTTAGCTCAATTCAATAAAAAGAATTGAATACAATAGACAGGAAAATGATATTATGCATATGTAACTAACACCCCTTTTGTATTTAATAGGAATAAGCTATTTATCTGTAATGTGCAGCCCTTGGTATTTAGGTTTCACAGAAATCCTATTTTGATATCTTTTTAATCTAGTTATCGAGTTAAAAGCAGATTAAAATATTAGCATACTAAAGTATTGGATTTAGTAAACACATACAAAAGGGTGGTAACATATATATTCAGGTCCTTTAATCCCTTTCGGATCGGACAAAACATTGCAGATATGACGTCTTCAAGGTTACTTCTAGCATAAATAATAGTGTTTAACATAAATATTGGTTCTGAAGTCGTATATGGGGAATATAATTGACAGGTTCCACATTCCAATTAGCCCTAACCGCCTTCATCGCCTTTTATTAATACATGCCGGGATGAACGACGGCACGTTACCATTCTATTTACCTTACAAGAAGCCCGTGGCAAAATAGAGAAAGGATTTACCATAGTAATAGAGAATGTGAGAATGAGACCAATAAAGACAAAAGCGTTCACGACCATTAACCCTTGCGGGGTAGTCAGAAGTTCAGTTATCCATCTCCACAATTGCGAAGGTAGTAATTATATGACCACCTCGAACCCACGAGTTGACCACCTCCTATCATATTGAGTACTGACTATCTGGTCAACTCGTTCGAGGTTCGAGGTGGGCAGATAGTCAGTACTCAATGTGACAGGTGGTAAGCCATGCCGCCATGCCGCCATTTACAAGCACTGACTATTACCTGTTCGGCCAACGGGTAGGTTCCCTCACCGTAGTATTCGACGCATTTCGTAAATGTATTTTTATTGGGAGACCAATATTATTTCGTTGAACTGTCACATAGTCGTATGAGGCAACTAAAAAACTAAAATGCGTTTCCATTAAGCAAGAGCTTACGTGCAAGTTTAATGTCACATGTATCGTATGCAAATTGCAAAGTGGAAACTGTAACGTGCAAGTTGGTTTAATTATGCAAAGTGCACTTGTATAGCTACATGAGCGTAAAACATACTTGTATGGAAAATCTTATATGAAGGAAAAACTGTTAATGGTCTCGGAAATGATTGAATGAATTGATTGATGATAGATTGAGTTGAATATATTCGGTGCATTCTTTGTATAAAGGAAATGCTCTCAATGGACTCAGGGGCGATTGAATATATAGGGCTTACAGATATTTAATATCTATTCTACTACCTTAACCTCGATGCTTATATCTATCTTGATATTAAAGTATAGTAACAAGTAGAATGGAAATTGTGTACACTGTGATACTACAACTACTTAAATTGTCAAACTGTTATAAATTAGTAGTATATAATATGTAGTTTATACTGATAAGACATATAGACGACATAATGAAAAAGGGTGACGTTAGAAGGACCTACATACATATAATACCCAGTCAAAGAAGCGAAAGTGGTGAGTTGAATCGGGACTCTGTGCTCTCTGCCTAGCCTCCTACAGCGATACAGGCGTGATGTGATTACGTTTTTAATTATACTTTTATTCAGTACCAAACACTTTGTTCTATAATAACAATATCAGCAATATAATTAAGGTCAAGCAAGCACTGTCCCAAAAGTAGCAAAACAACATAAGCGTCAAAAGTATATTAACACACGGCAACATTAAAAATATACTTTGTTAACCTAATTTTGTCTTTACTGCTGTTCAGTGACTTTTGATACAATAATGTTCAGCGACATTTGGATTGATTTATTGAATAATAGTGCACAGATACTTTTGAAATAGTCGTGTTTAACGACTTCTGTAAATTTCTGGTGTACAGGCTATTTTGTTTCCTAGTTGCGACTATAACTTATGGCATTTTATTGTGAACAGGTGTTTTGTTAAGTTGATTCTGTTCATCGACTTTTGGTGTTGACTGTACTCGTATATATGTCAGATTGACAGTTTCAATTACAACCACATTTCAAGTCTCAGAGCAGTATGGGTCGAGCCAAATTTGAAATTGGATCAGAAAAAACTTTTTGGAATTCAGTTAGAGACTTTTAAGTGAATTTCGAACCAACTTGAGAGACTAATCAACTCTTACAATATCAAGTAGTATAGTTCTGATTAAGTTATTTCTAGCATTTGGTGACCATGGCTAAAGGTAATCATGAGGCCCCGGGTTTAGCCAGTGTAGACAGAGTAAAAAATATCGGTCGTTGATCTTGATTACCTATACATATATTCTATATTTTACGAATTTTGCTTTCAATAATAAGAATATACTTGTCTGATATACATTGATTAGTACTCATAACTATGTTTATGTGAAAGGGACTAATTGATTATTATTCGAATGCCTCGTTTATAAGTATGTAAATAAGTAAATAATTGGCTTCGAGTGACCCATACCTATCATTCCTTCGAAATTTTGCTCACTTCTTAACTCAAACCTCTGACTACGCTGCCACAATAAAAAGGGAGTGTGTATACACAAGTCGTGAAACGTATTTTTTTTAAATAATTGAATTCTACTAATACTGACTGCATTAATGTCATAATATATTTATAAACTTTCCTTGGGCGCTTGAATAAATAATGTTACCAAGTTCCCTTCACTTAGTGCAAATAAACATCACATTATATCATGGCCTTCCTTACTGAGAATCTTTATTCCCGGAGGGGCTTTCAAACACCTTGAAACTTCATTTATCCTTATCATATAAATACGTACGAACTTATACAATACATTTTATACGTTATTATTAAATCGATGAAATTGTTCCGGGTAAAAACATTTAATTGTGTAGTGCAATTAGGTAGGGCTACAAAATTACAGTAGTAATAAAATAGGTTTACGATTCGGTTAACTGAAGAAAAATCAGTTTCATGATTCTTCTTAGATTGGCTTGATCGTCATATTTAGTCTGTTAGAGACAAATATTTTAGTAATAAATAAAGCAAACATTTTCATGACCCTTGCGTAGTAGCCAGAGATTGGCGAGATAATAAATAACTGTAAAACTATAATCACCCCTAATACTGGAAAATATATAGAAACATAACAAAGCATACATTTGACGACTTGTGTAGTTTTATTAACGAACGAATTTTTATAGCGGCTGGATGGATGGTTTAGTTATTCCCATCTCTGAAATTTCGAAGTCTTGTTTAGTACGAGCCACTCATCGCCCGAGGTGCACTAGTTAGACTGCACCCAATCTGCTAGGTAATTACCCGTATCGTAGTATACAGGCACTCACTAGGGATAGGCAGGTATCCTCACCATGTTTTCTCTCACCGTTAACCACTGTTAAAGTACCAATACCGCATTGCAAACATTGTAAACAACTATGTTCTAACTTAATCAACTTATCGATTAGCTCCCTTCCCTTCTAGGAAGACTCCAATTAATTCCAGCAAAACATGAACGCTATGACTTTAATCCTCCGTAGAATAGGCAGAAGTTTGAAGGGCAACACCATTGGAATTATCTATAGGTATTCGGTATATTTATCTCAAATTAACTCCACGAAGAATTAAACTGAGAGAATGTATAAAAAATATCCAGAGACTGTGACAAAGTTGTTTCTTTTGTAGATAAATGTTCGGCAGAGGTGTAGCCCATAAAGCATAGTGTAGCCGGCAAGAGATGTGTTAAGATCCTCTTTTGTTCTTTTTTAATTTTCAAACATCAGACCAGGGGCCTTACTCCACTAATGCATTGTAGGCACAATATTACTTCAGTATCGATACAGTAATACTTCAGTGGCCGTAATTTGACACTTTTGGTACTCCACTATGTGCCAAAATGTCAAATTACGGCAACTGAAGTATTACTGTATCGATACTGAAGTAATATTGTGCCTACAATGTATTAGTGGAGTAAGGTCCCAGGACCTATGAATAAAATTCGGACGTACTTCTACGTACCAGGTATTCACTATCGAACGTGGCGAGTAGTATAGTCACCACCTTATGTAGATACAGATAGTTATATCGAGAGGAAGGATAGCGTTACCTTACGATTAGTGTTGTAAAGAACTCGAGTCTTTTAGTCTTATTCGATAGACTCGACTCAATTTTCTAAGACTCAGTGAACTAACTGAACTCGGAGTCTTGAGTCGAGCCGAGTCTGAGTCCTATCATGAAGACTCGAGCGCCATTATTGAACTCGAAACCTTAAATAGAACTCGAGTGACTCGAGTCTTATAAAGAGCTTGAGTCTTAAAAGAGCTCGAGTCTTAAAAGAGCTCGAGTCTTCTTCAAACTGGTCTTCGAAATGCTGACAGTGATTTATTTAGAATAAATGTCTATACTTATATAATAAAGCTGAAGAGTTTATTTGTTTGGTAGAACGCGCTAATCTCAGGAATTACTGGTCCAATTTGGAAATTGTTTCAGTGTTAAATAGCCCTTTTATTGGGGAAGCCTATAGGGTATATAATATCACGCTATGACAAATAGTGTAATTTATTGTATTTATTTGTAGCCTTTTATTGGCTGCTTTAAAAAGAATGACTCAAAGCGGAAAAGAACTCGAGCGCGACTCGGCGCGTAAAAAGGACTCGAGCGCTAAAGAAGACTCGAGTCTCGAGTCTCGCGTTCAAGAGCTCATATAGACTTGAGTTCTTTATTCTTAAGAGTCTTATTGTTATGAGTCGAGTCGTGTAATGCAGAGTCGAGCTCTAAATTTAGGACTCAAAGACTCGAGTTCTTTACAACACTACTTACGATACAAATATTCAGACTAGTATTCTAAGGCGTCGGAGTTCTTCAAGTGTGTCAAAATATTCGATGGATTTATGACCTCTTCTCATTATGGAACATTTGACATTACTGATACTAAATCACTATTTGACACTTGACTTTCAATAGGTTAGACCCTTATTTTTTGTATTTCATAAAAACGCTGGCTTGTAACAATAAATTAAAAACAAATTGCTTCCAACAAAACCAAACTAACAAAAAGTTTAAGTTTATCAATCACATAGCTCGTAAGATAATTGTAGATAATAATATACGAATTTGAAATGAAAATGGTTTTTTTTAACACAAATACACAGACAACTTTATTATGTAGATCTTTAATAAGATAAAAGTGTTGTATTAATTCTTTTCTTGCAATACATTTCGAATAGACAAACGCTTTTATTTATATAACCCGTGCTTTATTAATATAATTATATTATTTTATTTATTATATTAATTTTTTTTTATTATTATACTAAATATTTTTTTTCATATACCTCTAAATCCCAGTTCAATTCCAATAGGAATTGTTCGTTACCATATTGTGTACGAAGACAAACGAAAAATCCTGCCCCAACACTCTGACCACCTCTTTGGGTATTATGAATTTGATTGCATATGAAAGGAAAAACCATCTTGTTACAATTGTCAATTGTTCCGCGCTAGTAACGTAAAAACATTGCTAACTAAACTGCCGTTCTTTCCGACATGTCGTAGGACAAGACTGAGGGATTAGGGGTACATGGAATCAATTGGGCGATGGGCTAGCAACCTTGTCTCCAATGTTCCATATGACATCACAACTCTAAAGCTAAAACGTTACCTAGAAGATATTCATGAGGGTGAGGCTTATGTCACCAAGCTTTTGACGACCCCGAAAGGAATGAAAGGACGTGAATGTATGTATATGTGAAAAGGAAAAATCTTCTTGTTACCAACTGAACAGGCAGTTAGGCTACAAAATAATTCTTAGAATAAGCCTTATCTTAAATATTTTGTTGATGTTTACTCCTAATACCCCTTATTCTTTATATTTGGCAAAGATAATCTAAATAAAGAGAGATATTTTTTGTTATCTCAGCCAAGATTATTTACGCACAGATTTAGAATGTGAATTTGTGAGGCAAATAAAACGTACACGATAGTACCTCAATGTAGATACATGTAGTTTACGTCATTATATAATATGGAGTATAGCAATAGTATAGTGGTCTTATACTGAAAATAAAGTAACTATACTTCTCTTAGACAAATATGTTACGAAAATATTTACGAAATAATAAATAAATAATTACATACTAATAATAAGTAAATACAGTGTAATTAATCAATTTGTGGACTGACATAGGCTTATTGATTGAATAATTAAATGTTCTACATACTATTTTATACATTATAAGTACATATTTTTGTAATAACATACAAGCCATTCTCATTTATATACATTCATGTCCTTAATAGCAGCAATAAAGTGACCTATTTAAATACAAAAAAAAAAAAACAAACAAACGCATTCACGACCATTAACCCTTGCGGGGTAGTCAGAGGTTCAGGTGTCCATCTCCACAATTGCGAAGGTAGTAATTCTATGGACACCTCGAACCCACGTGTTAACCAGGTAGTCAGTACTCAATGTGACAGGTGGTCAGCCATGTCGCCATTTACAAGCACTTGTCGCCATTTACAAGCACTATATTTAAATACAATAGTCATAATAAAAATATTAAGCTAATCTTACTCATGTATAAATCAGTCGTCGTGTTTTTTGATTAGGGGTTTTTTCGATTAGAACAAATTTTCCAGTATTTGGTCATCGAATAGTGTAAACAATCTGTCAACAAACAGCCATTGTATTCGTGGCAAAATATACCATGACGTCTAAATTGCTCTCTAAATATATTTTAATACATACATATTCACGTCTTTTAAACCCTTTCGGGTACACAGAACCTTGGAGATATAGTATTCTTAGTAAATTTTTAGATTGGATAGGATTGTAGTTTAACTTTGGTGACAGTTTACTAGCCTATCGCGCAATAGATTCCATTTACCCCTATTTCTTATATTTTTATACATAATAACGTATAATTTTTTCATCCTTCTTGGCTGTCATTAACTGTCATTAATTTCGTGTTATCCTAGAAGGCGACTTAAGAACTTGGAGTCAATAGAATCTATTGGACGATGGGTTAGCAACTTGTCACCAATGTTCAGCATAACTGTCATAACCCTATTAAAAATGCTAAAAGTGACCAAGGCGATTATGATTGTCACGGATCTCTTTTCAACGCAAAAGTGATAGAAAGACGTGAATGAATGTAAGTGTAATATTTATGTAATAATATCATCATAGAAAAGAGGCGTGATTATTCGTGCGAAGCTTCAAAGCATAACGGCACCCTATAGAAAGTTTTATAGCAATTTCTCTTTGACTGCAAGTAGAGTACCCGCCACATAAGGTGGCAGTAGCCAAACTTGGAACTAAATTTGACGTTTCCGCCATTGCGTGTTATTTTGTATGAAAGGTAAATTTAGTATTACCAGCGTTGTGTTTTTTGCCCACTCTTTGTAATTTTTATGTTTGTTAAGGGTGATTATAATTAATTGATTTCCGGAGTTTCTTGTTAGTTCTTCTCCAAGCTAGGGTCTCCGCTGATCTAACCTCGGTACAAAATATGTAAAGACAATGCTCAGTGCCATGTTTGAAATAGTTTTTTTACATACATACATACACATCACGCCTGATTCCCTGTAGAGGGGTAGGCAGAGATCACGGATCCCCATTTGTCCCGATCCTGACAGACCACTTTCGCTTCATTGACATTCATACATTCTCTAATACACTCTCGGCGGTTATAGGTACTCCTGACGTCACCTTTTTTCAATATAGCGTCTATCTGACTGTTACATATATGTCTTATTAGGCCGGCCCCTACGTAACCGCCCTTCCACTTCACTCATATATATTCCTTTTGTCAATATATAGTTTTTTAATTTGTACTTAGATCATAAAATAACTTTCAAAGAGAGCTTATGATAGGGCCTATTTTGAATAAAAATATTTTGACTTTTGACTTTGGTATATTAATTTGTTTTATTTGAGTTTATAGCTCTGCAACCAAAGATCGTTACAAATGAAACCTCAATATAATGTATCGAGCCGTATGGCACCGTGAGTGCTAGTTTTGGCGTGTTTACTGGCAACACTGGATTACGCGACTGTGGCGACGCCTCCAACTGCCACCTTATGTGGCGGGTACTCTATGAATTCCAGAGAAGTATTTTATATTTTATTTTATACATTTGTACTAATGGCATATATGTATGTTACTCATGTCCTTTACTATGCAGCAACTAATGATTCATATGTACCTACTCGTATGCTTTACTATATAGTCCTAATAATATAAATAGCAAAGGTATCACAGGAGAGGATCTCGTCAAGATTCTGCCAAAAAGTAATACCATATTCGAACCTCCAAAAAAGATGTATTATATGAGTGAGACAATGGATTGACAGACACGTAACGAATTTTAAGATATCAAATTTATTAACTAATTAATAATTATATACAAATGGACTGGATTAAACAACAAATAATTGTGTTATGATTTATTTGTAAATTTTGTTTCGTTTTGCAATGATTGAACTAAGTAATTTAGTTAAGAATTTATTAATTTATACATGATAGTGTAATATTGTGATAAAACTGTTACAGAGAGAAACAGTATATATTTTTTAATATATAATTCAACGCCATGACATCAGTGTTTGTAATTTCGCCGACATAATGATAATTGACTGGCTTATATAGATTAAAACAACATGTGCATAAATTCACTGATGCATACGCCTAAATGGTACATCCGATGCCCTCTTTAAAACTATTAAAGGATAAACAAAGGGGTTGCTAAGCAACGCTCAGTGTAGAATATCTAATGTAATATAATGATTCAATGATGCATAAAGTTCATGGGGGCATTTAATTCGTACGGATAGGATTCCTCTTTCATACTCTTTTTTGTAGCATTTACCGGACAAATATTTAATTTTACTACGCGTAAAAAGGGAATTTAGATTTTGGTATAAAATTTATAGAAAGTACTTAAAACTACCGGGCTTTAAGTGGCTCATACCCAACATCCCTTTAAAATTTCGGAGTTGAAAATAACACACAAGTATGTTATGTTATTTAATAATATTCGTAGCTTGTTAGTATTAATTGTGATCGTTTCTTATTGTATATATGTTATTGTTGGCTATGAATAAACCCTCTATTAGTATCAATATATGCGGACATAAGCTATTATAAAAGTTACTGATTACTAATGAACACTGGGGAGTTAAAGAAAGCTTTACGAAGTATCTATAGCTTAAGCTAAATCAACAATTTATTATGATCAATTTTATTTGAATTTATCACAAAAATACGGAAATTGATTTACCGTCTTGCAAGGATAACTTATGAACACAAAACACCAATTCTTATGAACTTTTTTACTTCATAAGGTTTCCGCAAAGTACTCCAGATTGCGAAACAAAACAAACATTATAAAGAAATCCACCTCACGATTTCTCGCAGTTTCTTGCTGCTATGAGTAAGAAATAAATTAAGAGAACTACTAAACAATATGGAAACAAGGCGGACTTAAAATCTTAATAATTGATAGTAGACAAAAAGACAAACAAAGACAAACGTGTTCACGACCATTAAAAGGGGTAGTCAAAGGTTCAGATGTCCATTTCCGCAATTGCGAAGGTAGTTTTATAGTCACCTCGTACCTACGTGTTGACCAGATAGTTAGAACTCAATGTAATAGGTGGTAAGCCATGTTGCTATTTACAAGCACTAACTATTACCTGTTCGGAAACAGGTAGGTTTCCTCGTGATGTTTTCGCTCACCGGAATGTTCAATGCATTTCGTAAATGTAGATATTTTTATTTAGAAATTGTAAATTAAAATTCATTAAACTTCATTTCTATGAATTTCCATAATTTATTGATAGTAATAAATTAATCAGAAGGATAATATCTCAAAAACTCGTATAATGCTTTACAAATATATAACACAATGATAAGTTATTAATAGAGATATAGTTTGCGCCTGTCGTAGTTGCAGAAAAAAATGTGCTATAATTTAACGCTGGTATTATATAAGAACCTATCTAGTGTAACTTTGATGGTTAGAAATTGATAATAAACTAGCGACCCGCTCCGGTTTCGCACCGGCATAAAATATATAGCCTACTCCACTATTTAATGGATGTTATTATACATATAAACCTTCCTCTTGAATAACTCTGTCTATTAAAAAACACCGCATCAAAATCCGTTGCGTAGTTACAAAGATTGAAGCATACAAAGAGACATAGGGACGAAGAAAGTGACTTTGTTTTATACTATGTATTGAAGAAGAAAATAAGTAACAGAACATTCTAGGTATTGGAGTCCCACTTGAATTACACGTCTTTTAATGCTAAGTAGAAAAATACTTACATACACATCACGCCCATTTCCCTTGAGGTGTGGTTTTAGAGGTCACGAATCCCTATTAATCTTGAAAACTTTTGAAAATGAAAGAATATCAAGATAATAAGAAATTCGTTTGTTATTTGCGAATATTGATAATGGACGACATTTTCGACTATCTTGTTTCGGACGAACTTGTGAAAATTGATGTGAATTAAACCCCTGAAACATTATACTAGAAAAACAACAATATAAGCAATGGAAAAAGCCCCGTTAACGATCACAAAGAAGGCAGCGGCGATTTTAATCAAGGGCCAAAAGAAATTGCTTCAAATTAGGTCGCTTAGGAAGTAATCTTCGCGAATTACTTCACGACAGTAAAAGAATTAACTAAATAACATTATTGTTACATTTTAAGTCAAATAAGGAAATAAGTAACATTAATATCGACTCTAGCCATAACAATCTCTATATATTAAAGAGTAGAAAAATTAAAAAATGGTTAGTAGATGCTAGCCTATAATGCATATATACGAGTAATTATAAATATACATTCTATATTCCTTAGTAGCTTCCTTATTTCCTAACATACTACAAGTGCCTATGTTAGTTACAACAAATGTTTATATTTATTTATTTATTTATTTCATTCAAAAAATGTACGTCGTCCTAACAGGCAACCTTTCGATGACGTACTAATTACATGATATAAATTACATAGTATTAAAAAAAAAATAAGAACAAACGTACACAACAGACCTATACCTCGTAGCTCAGGTAGTGCAAGGCGACCCTCGAGAACTCGGGCATAGAACACGCGAACAGGTCGAGCCTCTCGCTGAGCGCGTTCAGCAGGCGTAGGCCCCTCACGAGAGGGGAGGAGCGCAGCAGCTGCGTGCGGCACTGGGGCTCCTGCAGCAGCCGACCCGCCCGCCGGCGGAAGCGCGCGTCCGGCAGCACGAGCCGCAGCTCCGCCAAGACGGACGGCTGGTGCAGGGCGCCCCGCAGCACCCGCACCAGGAAGGTCACCAGCGCCATGTCCCGTCGACAGCCGCGTGTACCCCACCATCCCGAGGACAAACAAGGAGGGGTACATGAGGGGGTAAAAAGGATACACCCCATACAGCTTCTTGTACAGGAACCGCGCGAACTTATTCTGGATGCGCTCCACCATACGAACATACTTTTCCTCATGGGGTGACCATACCAAGGCGCTACTCTCTAGTCTGCTGCGGACCAAAGAGTCGTACAGCGCCTTCACCACCCCGGGACTGTTGAAGTGGGCGCACCGACGGAGAATGAAGCCCAGGTTCCTGTAGGACTGCTTGCAGACTGTCTTAATGTGCTCTCGGAACGACAGACGAGACGTGACATGCACGCCCAGATCCCTGACCCCCGCTACGCGCCGCACACAATCTCCCTCCATCCGGTACGCATACGCCAGAGGCTCGCGGGCCCGGGAGACCGACATCACCTCACACTTGGACGCGTTGAAGCGAAGGCCGTTCTCCGCACTCCACCGCGCGACCCTGTCCATATCGGACTGCAGCCTCGCACAGTCGCCCTCGCCGTCCACGCTGAGGAATAGCTTAAGGTCGTCAGCGAACAGTAGGCATCCCGCATCCTCCACCACGGCGGGCAGATCATTAATGACGATAGTGAACTCCAAGGGCCCCAAGGTGCTGCCCTGGCTTACGCCAGACAGGGTCCTGTATGGCAGCGACACAGAACCCCTGAAGTCCACGTACTGGCGCCTGCCCGCCAGATACCGGGAGAAGAATGTGAGAAGCCCCTCTGTGCAACCAACCCCAGCCAACTTCCTCAGAAGGACGTCATTATCAACCGTGTCAAAGGCCTTCCGGTAATCAAAATACGCCACATCCACCTGCCCACCAGCGTCGACCCTGGGAGCCACGTAATTCATGAAGCACATGAGGTTGGTGGCCACGCTGTGCGCCGGCCTAAACCCGTGCTGTGCTTCACTCAAGAACGGACTCACCTGGGCGAGCATGCTCTGCTGCACGGCGGCCTCGAACACCTTGGCAAACGTTGACAAAATAGCCACCGGCCTGTAGTTCGAGGCACACGTCGCCGGCCCGCCCTTCTGTATCGGTTGACCCTGGAGAGCTTCCAGCATTCTGGATATGTTTGGTGAATGAGCAGCAAGTTGAAAACGTAAAGGAGCGGCCCCACAAATGCCGCTCTGCAGTCCCTAACCAGGTACGGCGGAATGCCGTCGGGGCCACAGGAGCGCTTGGCCGGGAGGCGGCGAAGGGCCGCGCGGACGTCGGCCTCACGCAGGCAATATCATATCAATACATAATATATTCACAACCATTAATATCTTTCGATTTACCTCCTTTGTTCACCTCCTAAAATCTTAAGCATTATATCATTGATACGGTGATCGTCCAATAAATCCCGTCTTCTATCATAAGGACAGAACGGTAGCTAGTTAGCTTTCTTTTTACGTCCCAGAGCAGCATGATATAATAAATTAGGGGACTTAGTAATTTGATGTAACCATCTACTTGATATAGTAATGGGGCCGAAACCTACGGATGCTTTGTGCAAAATATCAGTACGATATCACTTCAGTAACCGTGTGAAGTTGTTCGTAGTGGCTCCTTCGAAATGGACAAGTGTTCAAGTGAGAGTGACAAATTTCGGTATTTTTAAGCCAAAATTTGACACTTTTGTTAATCCTCTACGAACTTCACGCTATTACAGAAGTGATATTGAACTACGATTGTACTTAAACACATTAAAAGACTTAGACCCTTGTCAAGCGTATCATATGATTAAATTAAGTCTCTTAGGTCGTACATTGGTCCCCATTTGCATTCGGTGTCATGTTCAATATTCCAGGGTCAATAATGATACTTTTGTTTGTTTACCCTATCCTATATGGTAATTGTTTATTGTCGTCATGGTAGTATTGAAATTCAATATCTGGAATTCATATGCGTAGTATACAAATAGGTTGTCAGCGATATTACAAAAGCAGACAAATGCGTTCACAACCATTAACCCTTGCAGGGTAGTCAGAGGTTTAGGTTTCCATCTCCGCTATTTCGAAGGTAGAAATTCTATGGCCTCCTCAAACTTACGTGTTGACCAGATAGTCAGTCATAGGTGGTAAGCCTTGTATTATATTATAAAAACAGGTTCGTTGAATTAAAACCATTAGATTAACCATTAGAGTAATATGTAATGATAAATACATACAACTAATACCTATTGGAGTTATCCGTCTACATCGTCCTAAAATATCGTTACAAGTAACATTTGACCACCATAGCTTATAATGGCGGCGTATATGCAAATTTTAGACCTGGGGCCTTAGTCCACTAATGTGTAATAGCAAAGATGCAGTTCAATATCAAATCAGCAAGAGTGTGAAGTTGGTAGTAGACAACCAAAAGAGTCAAAAATTACCTTTAAAATCGGCAAAAGTGTCAAATTTCGCTTAAAAAAATGCCGTATTTTGTCACTTTTGCTACTACTAACGTAATCCAACTAAATCTATATCTAATCTCTATATATAAATCTAGCTTAATCCACTACTAACTTCACACTATTACTGATCTGATATTGGCCTGTTATTTTGCAAAAAGCATTAGTCGCCTAAGGCTCCTGGTCTACATCGGCTGTAAATTGTTTAGTGGTATTTAGTAGAGAAATAATTCGAAATAATAATCTAATAGAAGTTCACCTCTATGAAAGAGACAGAGAGATTTTTAAAATAAACTAAAAAATAAAATACTAACCATCTTCAGATGACAGGTCGCCAATGGATGAATTTTAGATTCGATCTGACTTACCCAAAATAAAAAAACAAAATCTCTTTAAGCTAAGATAAGAAATTGCAATATTATCATTCCAAAATTTTTCAAATTTCTGAAAATCCGTTTGATGTTTAGATAATTTAAAAGCGGAGGATAACGAAGTAATTTAAATACACATTTCTTATAAATTCTTTATTGAGCCTTGCAATCACCGGAATTTTAATATTTTGTTCATGAAATTTAATATAAATCTTTGTGCTGTTTGTTCAATATTCGCTTAGTAATAATAATGAAACTGGTAACTATTAATCATTCACCGACGAGTCAATATGAATGCATATTAATGTTTAGTTTTGAAACTAATGATTTATCATTATATCTACTTATTTTAATAATGAATAATCCAAGTTTATTATTGTTTTGTATTGGTTAGATTTACAATGATTATTATTATTGCCGGTTTCACTTGTAAACATTATATAATATAGTAAATTGCATTAATGTATAGAATCTGGCTGAAATAATTATAATTTGATATTGTATTGGGGTAACCTGTAAGGATTTCAAAGTCAATGTATGAATAAATAATTAATAAGTATGTATAATCTACTTCTGGACATAGGCCTTTCCAAGGACACGATCACTTTTTTATTTTATTCTTTAATAGGACATTCACGACTAAGGTTATATCGGCTCAAGTACAAACACTGATGCCATGGCGTTTGCACTTCTTGTTATTCCGTTGCCATGGTTACAGCGACACTTCAAATACTAGTATAGTATTCTTACGAGTATGTCTGTGCTTCAGGATCGGCAGGGTGTTATTATAAGATTATCCATTATTATTAAGCATATATTATTGCTATCACTTGGTATGTAATTTTTTTGAATACGTAAGCTCGAAGAAAATAACTGATACTATTAAATTACCTAAGTAAGAAGACTAGCTTTGTAGACTTTTGCAGCTCAGAGAAACGCTTACGAAACTTCGCACATTACCTTTCCATCGTACCATCTTAGGTTTCCTTAAGCTAAATTACTGGAAAAGTGATGAAGTTTTGAAGTGCAACCCTATGCCACGAAATAGTTCTATTTAATTATTTAATGTTTCTATGTGTTATGTGTTTCTATTTAATGTTATAAATTTAACATTAACAACGTTTTTAGTAACAGCTTAATCGTGATACTAAACTTTATATTCACTCCTAACTATGAAAAAGGGGTTTTGCGTATTACGTATAAGTAATTTAAATTATTATTGATGGTGACTATCGTACAAAAACTCTTTAGTCGTTGTTTTTCGGCATCTATTAAGTCCCAGATCGATACACATTACATTGACAATTGACGTATATATATATATATATACACGTCCTTTAGTCCGTTTTGTGGTGGACAGAACCATGAAAACATGGTAATATCTCTAGGAAATGCCAATTTATATGCTTATTAACTTTCTTTCTTTGTTACAGTTTTCGGAATATCACTGATCTTATCAATATGTGGATGTGCTGAACCGAACAGTCATATCAGATATCGTCACGATGTAGACTTCAGAACGTGTACCCTCGTTGAGTTTTCAGCATCAGCAAAGTGCGATTTAGATGTTACTGACCACTTGGTATGTCGCAACGGAATTGATGCACAATTGATACAAAGATCACAGTAAGTAAAAACGCTGATTAAATAGAGAAAAGCAATGAAACAATAACCTTCGTAAATGATATTAAGACATCAGGTTTTTTATACGCCCTAGAATTAGGATCTCCGCGATTGCGGAAAGGGAAACCTGATCCTATGACTACCCCGCAAGGGTTAATAAGTTAACGAGTTTGTTTTTTGTACTTTATACGCTAAGCGTGGCTGAAGACGTGTAGATTGTAATGAACAGAAATGTTTGCAAAAGAATTCGTTATCTCTACTTGTTTCACTTTAGGGACACGCGCGTGATGTGTATGTAGTATGAGTAATATACTGGAGTATATTAACTAAACTTATTAAAAAATACATACTCGTTCATACATATTCTCGCGTCCTGGATATACGATAATATCTCCTAGGTCACTTTTAAACATGAATATTTGAGTTCTGATGTAACGTGGAACGTTGGTGACAGGCTCCTAGCCTATAGCTCAATAGATACTCCAAGTCTCTTAGTCATCCTACGACATGTCTCGCTTTTTTGTGTTACATACATATACACAATAAATGTTACATACATATTCAATATAGCGTTTCTATATATATATATAAACGCTATATTAAAACAGGGTGACGTTAAGAATATCTATAACCGCCGAGTGTGTATGAGAAGATCTATGAGTGTCAATTAAGCGAAAGAAGTATGTCAGGATCGGGATACATGGGGATTCGCGATCTCTGCCTACCCCTCTACAGGTAATCAGACGTGATGTGTATGTATGTATGTATTCCTTGTTGATTAATTTCTTGATTCATGAGTGGGGGGCGTTCTTTGAGGTTCTCTACCCACTTCAAAATTCATTCAAACCGTAACTTTCATGTAATTTGATAAGGTTTCTAATTAGGGCTTTTTTTCAGATGGTACGTTACTAAACTGACAGTGATCGACTGGCCTGGGACCTGCTTCAACTTGGCGAGGCTTCAGCAACATTTCCCCGAAGTGCGACACTTGAGTTTCCTTAACTGCACCCTTTTGGACACGTTCAAGGGACACTTCGATCATACGAGTCGGATTGAGGTAATTTATGATAATAATAATATTTGGACATTATTACACCAATTGAACTAGCCCCTTGGAAAGTACATTTAAGACTTGTGTTAAGGGTACTAGTCAACGTATATTTAAGAAATGTATACATATTATATATAGATAAATACATATATACCTTATATAATCAATGACCAGACTGGAAAGCAGTAGAAAAGCGTAGTTCTTATTAACTTTCGCCACGTAGGTCGTCAATTCAGTCAATTTAAACCTTGATATTACAATTACTCATGATTAATAACTAATGGGACTTATCGCGTAAGTTTTTATATAATAAAGTTACCTTTATTATTAACTTTATTATATGAAAACTTACGCGATAAGTCCCGTTAGTTATTAATCATAAGTATAAATCGCGAATCTCATAAAACTATTATGATAGTTACTTTTATAATATATAAACATATCAAAATCTAATCAATCATAAGGTGTCAGTAGCGTGAAGAACCGATGAAAATGCATGAGTAGAATCATAGATCTGAGTGAAGCAATAATAATTTGTCAGGATCATTAACGATGGCGGTTGATAGTTTTTACCTATCGTATTATATAAACGTAGATTCATACATATGTTCACTTCTCTACATCCCCGACGGGATAGGTAGAGACTATTGATCGCCAATTGGAACTACCCTGACAAATCTCTCTTGCTTCACTCATTTCCATTAACATTTGCTTATTATGTATATTATGGTATTCATATATCATATATGTATGTAAATATGAATTACGTACAACTGCCCTAAAATTGACCTACATTAAACATGAGGTAAATTGTTGACATAACCACCCCGGAAAAGGTTGCGTATAACCATGTTATTAGGGTGAAAAATTAACTCTCGAGTAAACCTGAGATACATATTACTGCCTGAAAAAGGATCTAGCTACTGAATGTCATGTCATGACCCATAATTGATCTTTTTTCCTGCATCTTCATTGTTAACTGGCAAAAACGTACTAGCTAAAAATATTCATCGCAATCGAAAGTACTGATTATAAGGTTATAATAAGAATATTTGGACACTATTACACCAATTGAATAATTGAATAGCTCCTTGCTAAGTACATTTAAGATTTGTGTTTAAGGTACTAGTCAACGTATATATAAGAAATATATATCTACTTATTAAATATAGATAAATACATATATAGCATATAGAATCAACGACCACATTGGACAGCAGAAGAAAAGCGTAGTTCTTAACTCTGCCTCAACCGGGACCAAACCTAGGACCTCACGATTAGCGTTCAGACGGGTAACCGATCGCGCCTTGGAGATCGTTAAATTTCAATTATGAAAACCATGACATATTTCTATAATCTAATTTCATCGTATAACTCATTGGATGCAAAATAAAAAATAACAAATGTATTTTTCCACATTTGCGTTGCATATCCCATTTAAATGACGTTCTTTTATTTGATTCGTTGAACCTAATTAAGATGCAGTGTCACACACGTCTGCTTTTCAAATATTCATAAGGGATGTCGAGGCTAGTCAACGCTAGATGCGGCACTCGAAATGAAATTTTGAAATGAAAACTAGGAAATTAATGTTGTGTGTTAATAGACATGCTGCAGTTGTAGGGATATAACTAATTATTATCATCACTACATAGTATAAAACAAAGTCGCTTTTTCTGTCCCTATGTCCCTTTGTATGCTTAAATCCTTGAATCTACGCAACAGATTTTGATGCGGTTTTTTTAATAGATACAGTGATTCAAGAGGAAGGCTTATATGTATAATAGCATCCCTTAAATAGTGGAGTAGGCTATACATATATTTTATACCCATGCAAAGCCGGAGCGAGTCGCTAGTATATGTATATACTATACTCGTCATTCAGAAACTAAATAATATATACTGCTTAAAAACATAAATGAACCACGTTTAGCTCTTTACAAAAATAAGTAAGTCAAGTCCTTGTCATTTTGTCATCATGGGTGTTGTTAGTCTAGGACTTAAATACACACATCACGCCCGTTTCCCTGGAGAGGGGTAGGCAGAGAGAATGCTCATCTGTACCGATCCTGAAAAACCACTATCGCATTATTGAAATTATACAATACATAGTATAATACATAGTATAATGCATAGTATAATACTAACTAACGTAAAGTCCAGTACCTAAGAAACCATTCAGATTTTGACTTTCAATGAGTGAACTGTACTTGTACTTATATTGAAAATATACATTGAGTTAGAGTTTGATTCATTTAGTGCCTAGTTACTACATCCTTGTAAGAAATCACCTACTTACTTTATATAACGTGCCTTACTAGCACGTGACCGTCTATCATTCTTTTCCCTTCTATATAAGATCACGTTTTCACAGAAACTGGAAATGCATGGTTTGCAATCTCTATCAGAACTGCAGGCGGAAATAATCAGTCAAATGCCTGAACTAAAGGAACTGGATCTTCGTGGCAATTCACTTATTCACATGCGAGCGAAGATGCTAAGAGGACCAATTAACCTTCAAAGGGTGTACCTAAGTGGTATGTAAGTACTATGATCTGTTTTTTAAACTCATACTTATGTGCATGCATAATACGATTTAAATTTACGTACATACGTTTCTCTACACGTTAATGGACATATTTCCCGGGTTACGATTTTTTCCCATTCCATTGATTTTGCATTGAGATGTATGTACAGTCAGCGCTAAAAGTGCAGTCTTTTTATAAGGTTTAAATTTATAAAAACAAAAGACAATATTTTACTTTTTAAAACTGGTGTCACTTTGCATTGTCATGGCCACTATACGTTCGCGTGCTTAGAAATGACCTTAAGAAACCTTAAACCTTAAAAAAAATCATGGGCCTGCACTTTTAGCGTTGACTCTACATACACCATACATCGCGATCTATACATATTCGGTGGTACCATACTTAAAGTAAGTATTTCTAACATCACCTTGTTTCACAATATCACATATTTAACTGCTATATTATAAAAGTAAGATTATAGTGTCTGAAACTTGAGCTGCTATGCCTTGATTCTAAGAACAAAAGAAAAGTAGGTATTTCGGAATCTCTAACGAGCAGTTGATTAGGTTTTAATATTAATTATATATTTGCGAAGATTTCATCAATCGCATCTACAATTTCAACTTTCAAAACCGCTGTTAAAATAAACCAAATGAACCATTCGATATTTAAATGTTTACCTTGCTCTAAAGTTGACGCATTTCCATCCGCTTTTATATAAAATCCCTTTCCATATTGAACTTGTTAATTTCCTCATCGATTTTGAAACAAAACAACTTTGAATTTCGATTACTGGGACCCCTATTTCATCTTTATGGACGAATTCCAAATTTAAATTGCTATTATGAATCGCAGTAGCAGCTATCTCCATTTACGGGCTCAATATTTTGTCATGCAATATGTCAACATTTTGTTTATAGCTAAATTCTAAATCATATAAATTAACAGCTTTCTTTTTAATTTAAGAAATGTAAACAATTAATTACTTAAGTATATATAAACTGTGCCAGCGGCAACCAACAAAACTCCTTAGTAAGGAAACTAAACAAATCTACATAAAAAATTAAAAGTAAGCACCCACAATTGAAGGTCGATATAATCGTAGGCTATCAGTGCAAAAAAAATTCTTTACAGTATTTATACAGCAACAATCGTTAGATAGAAATGAGATTTTAACTTATATTTTTAATAATTTTTTTTGTAAATATGTTGAACGAGGCCAATGCTGGACGTAAGCCTTTTGCAATATCTTCCATTGTTTTGTCTTCTAGATCATTGTAATAAATGTTCTTAAATTTTCAGAAAACAAATGGGATTGCAGCGATGGAGGTCTTGATTGGCTAGCAATGGAAGGCGATGATGGACCAGTGAAAAGATCCATAGTCGACTACAAAGTTTTGATGTGTCACCAAAGGCTGTACAGAGGAAAGCCTTTGCACAAAGTCATGAATATTATCAGAGTAGGTATAAAAATGTATGGACTCAGTCAGAAGTGAAAGCTTTGTTGAATTCTTTTGTCATTGCTCTTTGATACACTTTTGAAAAGGGTCGTTGTAAATTTTTTTATTATAAAAGATATTATGATCTTTATGAGTATTTAGAAGATGAATATTGTTTTTGATGCATTAGAAACCTACGGTCAAATATTCGTAAATAAATAAAAATAAATATTGTCTATATTTATTTATGTGTACCAAATGTTTCATATGAAACGTATGTTTAGTGTCTTTTCATAAGGCAAATGGAAATACAAAGTCACTCATTGTTGATCTTTCAAATTTTAATCACTTAACTTTAAAACCAGTCGGCGTATGATGAAGCTTGTGAACGTCTTTGAAGCGAAATAAGCTGATGCTTTGCAATAACGTTATTTTCATTTCATTGACGAAAGAGGTCTGAAGCAAGATTAGTTTGCTGTCCTTGATTTGTAAGCAACTGATAAAAACGTATAAATGTGGTAGATTTTTGATCTGTATAAATAATTATATGCAAATGTTAAAGTATGGTCATGGAATGTCGAGTTTTAGAACAATTATATACGTCTTTACAAAAAAAACCGTCACATTTATAATATAAATAATATTTAGGTTAATTTGGTTTTTGTCTCGTTACGCACTAATAATTGTTCGGCTCTTTGTATTATTATAATTATGTAAGTTCTTTCTTTTTTGAATCAGTTTGTTCAATTTTATCATTAGGACCTATAAACTTTAGCTTGTTAGTTAGGTTGTATTTTATCTACTAAAGATCTAGTCTTACATAATAGCAAGAACGAATCAAAAGTTTAGGCAAAGATAACACCCAACTAAACCTTACAGATGGTCAAACACACGTGTCCAGGACCTTGTAGATGTGCCATGACGCACGTGGTCTCTGATATGACGAGTGCTGACCAGATCAGACCAATGATCACAGTGGACTGTGCTAATCTGGGACTAACAGCTGCTCCTAACTCCCTACCTATCGGCACCACCACTCTGCGACTTGAAGGTAATAAGGTAAGCATAGGGAATATGAGGGATAGTTGTTTTACATGTACACATTTACGTCATTTAATCCCTTTCGGGGTGGACAGAACATCAAAGACATGAAAATGATGGTCACCTTGGTTGAATTTATTTACGTATGGAAACATGGTGACAGGTTGCTAGTCCATCACGCAATAGATTCCATTTTCCCGTACCCCAATGACACGCCGAAAAGAACGGCAGCTAGTTAGCATTATTTTTACCTCCCAGACTAGACTATCTATCTCTAAAATAACTGCAGCACTATACTATATATAGCTATAATATATAGCTTATAATAGCTTATTATAACTAGCTCGCTTTTAGACAAAACCACGTTAGAACTACCGATTTCATTATCTCGGCGTCGCATTTTAATTTAATGCGATTTTAAGTTATCAATGAACAATCTACGATGGATAACAAGCATTTCAATGTTTCCTTTTAGTCTATTTTAAATAAAGACATCTAGTGTTCTTGATAATATTTATGAACGAAAGGTTTACACATCACGCCTAATTCCCTGTAGAGGGGTAGGCAGAGATCACGGGTCCCCATTTGTACCGATCCTGACAGACCACTTTCCCTGCATTGACACTCATACATCTTCTCATACACACTCGGCGGAAAGATAAACATTTGTATCAATAAGCTTTGTACGCTTGATCTATTGACTTTAACCAGAATTAATAATAAAGTAAGTTTGGGATATGACGAAAAATATAGACACCAACAAAATGCCTGTATTTAATAGTGTGTTGTGAAGATCGAAGCGAGTTTATCGCACAAGCACCAAATCATTTTGTGCTTGTACGTTTATTAGTAGTCAAAATAGATTCTCTATTTTGACGTAGGTATTCACAATAATCGCAAAATATACGTAGCTTTTTAACACCTACATATTTTTCGTATAGGGCAATATTTATTGCTTAATATATCTATAATACATTTTGAGGAAACCTACATATTCTAAGAAAGGGTAACAGTTTCCCACCTGTCACATTAGGTACCAACTATTTGGTTAACACGTGGGTTCCAAGTGGCCATAATATCATTAACTCTTTAGTTTCATGGTTATTTGTTTTGGTTACAGTTAATAGTATAATACCCATGAATGGTTAATGACCGCGAATGTTTATGCTACGGTATTGGGTTTCACAAAAATATTTTTTTAAAATTCATGAATAAGTTTCTCAACTGAAACACAGTTTGAAATATGACTACTTCCTTAATAGTAACACAACATACCCACTATAGTACTATATATTGTTTTTGATAGTTCCTAATACCTAGTCTTTTATTGCGGAAGTTGTAAACATTGAGTAAGTATTAAGCTTAGTGGAAGCATTATGTCATTCTCAGAACAGAAGTAATAATAAATACAATATTTTGCTTGGACAGATCGGGTCACGGAAGCCATGGTTTCAAATTTCAGGTTTCAATAATAATTTAATTATGACTGAATTTACTTGTGGTTGATTCTCAGAATGCAAATGCGACTTAATGTTTCTAAGAAAAATGTAAAATGCTAAAAGACTTAGGCGTATTTATGTAAAATTATTGGTTTTAATAAAGGAACATAATTAAATGCGCATACAAACATAATTAAATGCTGAAATATTATTATATATTTATTATAATTATAATATTTTAATTATATATGCATTTATCTTTATATATAATAAGTATAGATATATTTCTTCAATATACGTTGCCTAGTACCCTTAACACAAATCTTAAATGAACTTACCAAGGGGCTAGTTCATTTGGCGTAATACTGTCCTAATTATTACTTAATAAATTATTCTCGTTACAGTTAAACTCAATACGGATGATTCTTCAGAATCCGATGTACAAGAAGATTGTGGACCTGTACTTGGACAACAACAGTATATCGAGTGTCAAGGAACTGGAAGGTTCGGAGTGGTTCAGCTCTTTCAGGGTACTCAGCTTGAGAGGGAACTTGCTGAAACAGGTAAAACATACCTTCCATACAGACAGAAACTCAGAGTCGAAACTATGAAAGATTTTAGCAAAATTAGGTATATGGGTTGTGAAGGAATTTTTATGGAAAATCTATTTGATAGTATGTGTCCTATAATAACATCGAAACTATGAAAGATTTTAGCAATACTATATGGTTTGTGAAGGAATTTTTATAAATAATCTATTTGATAGTATGTGTCCTATAATAACATCGAAACTATGAAAGACTTTAGCAAAACTATATGGGTTGTGAAGCAATTTTAATGATAAATCTATTTGATAGTACATATTTAATCTGTAATTCTTTTTAATGATGATAATAAAGCATTTATTTATAGCTACAAAAACGTACTAAATACAAAAATTTTACAACTTTCAAACTAGGGAGTTTAGCTTGTGCATGTTATTGTCGCAAAAAGGTTCTAACTCAGCTAGGTAGGTTACGTTTGGTGGCAAAGGCAACGCTGATATTATGTTAGAACCAACAAGAGGGCATTTTTGATGTAAAGAACCTCGGATGCACGTTTAATATCTCCTAATTAACTTTTTAGGATGAATATTGGTATTGCAACTGGTTTCTATCTCATCGCGCAATGTATGCCTTGTCCCTTAGTCGCCTGCTTTAAGTATAAGAATTATGATGCCATTGTTATGGAATATTTATAACATGTGATAGAAATAGAAAAAAAGACAAACGCGTTCACGACCATTAACCCTCGCGGGGTATACAGAGGTTCAGATGTTCATCACCGCAATTGAGAAGGTAGTAATTCTATGGCAACCTCGAACCCACGTGTTGACCAGATAGTCGGTACTCAATGTGGTCAGTCATATCGCAATTTACAAGTACTAACTATTACCTGTTCGTGGAACAGGTAGGTTTCCTCACAATGTTTTTCCCTCACCGTAGAATAATATATAGATAGAAAATAATAAACAGAATAATAATGAATAGAAAAAAGCATCTTAAGTGCCTTTTTTATTAATATTATATGATGGTTAAAAATCTAAATAATTTAATAGGGGTCTGTCTTCAGGTCATGTCATGAGACGTGACTAGGAGACTGGAATATGAATTCCATACGAATGATAGGTTGTTAATGTGTCAATAGAATTTTAATATCTTCGTAACTCCTATATACTACTACTGCACCTCTTATATACTCCTATATTCATATACTACTGATGATTAAATGATAATGTCCACTGTAAAACAGTTTTAAGACAAGAAGAATACTCTCTTATCCTTTTAGGGTGGATATAGCTTCGTAGACAAAATATTTCCCTAATCACCTCTAGTCAGTCGTCTATGGTTCGTCAACAAAGTCAACGGCTCAGTGAAAGTTGAAAATACAAATTATTATTTTCGGCTCAATATTTAGTCAATTGTGATGTCAAACTGGCTAAATATGTTTGCTTTGGGGATTATATTTGGGGGAACGAACCGAAGAACAATCAAAAGAAGAATTGCAGCTTCGACTTCATTTTTCTTCGGTTGAAGCGGCTGGCGGCGTTGGTGTAACCATGGCGACTGAAAACAAGAAGTGCAAACACCATGGCATCAGTGTGTGTACTCCAGCCGACGTGACCTTAGTGGTGAATGGTTTAATAAAGAAATAATAAAAAAACACCTCTAGTACTATCATCGAGTTAGACCAATAACATGTAACATTGCTGACAGGCCGTATATACACATACATTCACATACTTTTCAGGATGTACAGAACTTTGCAGAAACGATATATCCTACACATTCACGCTCTTTTATCCCTTTCGGGCTAAACAGAACCTTCGAGACACGATATTATTTCATAGGTCTCTTCTTATTATAAATAATGTTATTATACTGAAAAAAGGGTTTCGTTAGCAGTACCTATAACCGCCGAGTGTGTGTGAGTGTCAATGAAGCGAAAGTGGTCTGTCAAGATAGGGACAAATGGGGACCCGTGATCTCTGCCTACCCTTCTACAGGGAATCAGGCGTGATGTGTATGTATGTATGTATGTTTAATGGGATTGTGTTGTCATGTGGAACATCCAATAGCATACCATCGCCCAATAGATTTCATTTACCCATTGTCCTTTAGCCACCTTTTACGACTACTACGAATGTAACTATCTATTTATTATTTTAAGTCATAAAAAAGGACATATAAACGCGTTCACAACCATTAACCCTTGCGGAGTAGTCAGAGGTTCAGGTGTCGATCTCCGCAATCGCGAAAGTCGTAATTCTATGGCCATCTCGAACCCACGTGATAACCAGTTAGTCAGTTCTCAATGTGACAGGTCGTAAGCCATGTCGCCATTTACAAGCATTAACTATTACCTGTTCGGGGAACAAGTGGGTTTCCGTGGTATGCGACGCATTTCGTAAATATATTTTTATTACGAAAACGTACATAGAAATTCATTAAACTTCATTTCCCATTTGAACCCTGTACTCTTGATACAGAGTCAAGCCCAAAACTGAGCTACGTTGAACTTACGTTACGTACGGTATCAACGTATTACGTTTTGGTATATATGTGTGTAACAAGACCTAACTATTACGTAAGACATGCGGGGAAGAAAGTATTTTCATTCATTTATTACTTTCAGATACCAGTCTACGTATTCGACAAGGCGTTTCAAAGTAACAACAACATTATGCACGTGTTCCTAGGGCTAAACCCTTGGAGATGTGACTGTCACTACATACCAAGGTTCCAAGCCTTACTGCTGAAGTACAAAAGGGTTATACGAGACCTCCCTGACATCAGGTGCTCGAAATCGGATAATAAGGAGACGTCGATGGTACAGGTAATTGTTACTGCATACTTTGTAAGACCCTTTTTCTAGGTGACTGGTTTCAGGTTCGTTAGGAAAAAATCCAAGACTATTCATATATGCGTAATTGGTTAGGGTCAAATTGATAACTAACTATTCATACATGTATAACTGTAGGATCTATCGGGGTAGAAGATGTTGAGTGTCGGCCTTGATTTGTTTTTCTGTGATGGTCACTCGCTACCCACTTTTTACTTGTTAATCGATGTCGAACATATTATTATTATAGTTATTTTTAAACGCTCGCGATTTATACTCATTTTATTTACTATGTGAGACCGGGTCGTAAACGTCGCGTCGGGTGAAATAAAGGTATTTATATCTTTATTAATTTATCGTGATACGACCCGGTCTCTCATAGTAAAGAAAATGAGTTTAAATGAATATAAATTTAACAGCTAAAAAAAAAAATTAACAGATTAAAGTATTGAAATTCATTAAATGAAATAAACATAACACCCATAACATATTACGCTCATTGGCTACTGTAGAGTGTACAGGAATCCGGGTCTATCTGCGAATTTTTTTAGGAATACCTGACTATGTAGTTTTTCTCTTGACGTTTTCCCCCACTATATAAAAGATTAAATGAAATCTCTTTTACAGATAAGCTCTATGCGTCTCGGCAATGTATGCAGTAAAGACACGATGCCTATAAGCAGAATTAATATAGTCAACATAGTTCTCGCAACCCTGATTCTAATAGTCATCGGTAGATTTATCTATGATTGGCGCAGTTTTAAAACTACGGGAAAATTACCATGGATCTCTTCTATATTGCCATGGTGAAGTTTTTGGGAATTTTTATAGTCAAATTGTAATAGTATTATGCATTCACTGAGTGTTGTAAGTGAGTGCGCGGGATTTGTTTAAGATTGACGTCATTCAATACGGTTTACAAACCAGGAATTGATTATGTTTTTGTAAAAAAAATTGTTTTTCTAAATTATGTCTCGTATCTTAACAAGCAATCTGTTGTCACATTGAGTACAATCTGGTCAACACGTGAATTCGAGGTGGCCATAGAATTACTACCTTCGCAATTGCGGAGATGGAAACCTGAACCTCTGATTACCCCGAAAGGGTTAATGGTCGTGAACCCTTTTGGCTTTTTTTGTCTTAACAAGCCCCGCTAGGGAAATTGTGGTACAAGTATGTGAGTATGTCGAGGATGAAAAGAAAAAGGGTCTGCCATTGTTGGAAAGATCGGTTAGATTAGATCTGGAAAAACTTACGAAATTACAATTCAACAATTTCATTGCCATTACGTTAGTAATTAATATATGTTTTGGAGACATAATTTATATGACGTAAATTGCAACATTTTTAATATACAAGCGCGCATTAACTTAGTAAACGTGTAATAGTATGATTTGTATATATTTAGCAAAGCCTGTTTGTTTAGAAAATAAGTTACTGTACATATTGTAAACTAATGTTAATATAAGAGTGTTAATTTAATAGTATCGAAGGATTGCGTCAAGGAGATAAATAAAGATGACTTGCTGCATATTTTTACCCAATGCTAATGTTACTACATGTAATTTTTAATGTTTATAATTATGAATTGTTATGTATTTGATCCAATGTTGTATTTGTCAATAATATACACATGTGTAGGAATGAGAATAAATTCAGTATGATGTGATATATTATGAATCAATTCATTTATAGTAGTAATTGAAAGCATCATGCGTTTGTATAATATTCTACATTTCGATCAATATTGACGTTGTTTCGAAATGAGTAATTGACGTAATTCGTACATGGTAAATGTAAATATCGTTGTAACACTTATTATAATATAAAATGGGAATTTGTAAATATGTAGTTTTATTATCATTAATTTCATCCTTTAAAAACGTTTTCCTTATCAGTCAGTAATACAATCACACTATCTGTCTATCCATAACATGTATGTGTAATAAGTATATACTTGCTCTTATCACAAGTCTTAATTGAACTTACCGTTCAGTTAAGACTTGAGTTAAGCGTACTAGTCAAAGCATATACTTACGAGTATAACATTATAAATAAATAGATACGATAGGGATATAAATAGTACTTTATTCAATAAATGAAATATATGGAAAGCACTATACACTTATATTTACGATTGTTGTTTCATAAACTTGTAGGTAAGCACCATATGATATTTAAAACCTTGAATGATAAAAGACAAAGCTATGAATCCAATAAAACATCTTCAGCAAATACTAGAGCATACTTCAAATATATTAAGTTTGGAGGAAACTCCAGGAAATGAAACTTTGTTACATTTGTCATATAGAGAATATAAAATGAATATATGTACATCGTATCTAATATAACTGCATAACGTAGGTATCATTTAACGACTTTTAATATATTCATTAGTATTTTATGTTGAATTTTTGCTGTAGATTACGTCGTGATATCATAGCAAAGTTCATTAAATATTAATTAATTATTCTAAATTATGTGTTTGGGCTTCTGAAAGCTAATCCAATTAAGCATAAAGGAAACGTTCATGTGCTATATATAGAGAATAGGCGTTGTAACGTGTTCCTGAGTTAATTAATTTGCTTGCCAAGCAAAATTCACTTATTTTGAACAATCAAGTCCTTATTAATATACGTTTAGACACATACCTGATTATATGTATATTTTAATATTGAATTTGGAAGCGTTTAGAATTTTTAATTTAAAATGTTTAAATGCATGTTGTTTTTTATAATTTACTCACATAGAGTACTAACTATCTGGTTTACGGGTGGGCACCTAAAGCCCATAGAATTACTACCTTCGCAATTGCGGAGATGGACACCTGAACCTCTGACTACCCCGCAAGGGTTAATGGTCGTGAACGCGTTTCTTCGTTTTGTTTTTTGTCTTTTTTTATAATGCATATAGTCATGTTTCATTTGAGAGTAAAATAATCAATACATACCCAAATAATGGAGGTGGTTCGAAACATTTTGAACTTTACCCCACATATTTTCTTTGAATTCTCGAGAGGGCTTTTTTATTCACACAATAGCAACTATAGACAACTAAATTGCATAAGGCCAGATTATGACACTATGGCCATTTAGCCATTATCTCATAGCCCATAGTCCCTTGAGCTATTCAATGCCTCGGGGACTCACTTTGTGCTTCACCCTTTAGTTTAAACAAACGTCCGTTGTAAAGGAAGGGATGCGCTAAGCTACAATGCATTAAGCAAGCAAGACTAGATATGTATTAAACTAAGACTAATGTAGAATGTATTTAAATACATACATATATTCGCGTCTCTATGTTCCTCAATGGATAGGCAGAGACACGATAGTTACCTGGAACGATCCTGACAATTTTGTCTTGCTTGTTACACGCATTTCTGTTTTTCACGCTACGTACAACCTTCTTGAGAAGAATGTCTCCAATTTGATCTGTATAAGTTTTACGTGGCGTACTCCGTTCAACTCTACTTTCCTCTTTACCTTTATAAATTCCTTTCATAGCCCTCCTTTCATCCATTCACGCCAAAGGCCCAAACCATAATAACGTACCTCTCCTCTATTTATCGTCAGTGTATTGATAGGCAACTTTCATACCATATGTAGAATTTCATAGGCAATAAACCAACTACAGTAGGTATATTAGTAAATTATTTGGACCTAGTAGGTTTATTTGCTATTCTGAAATAAATTTGAGACTTGGTTGAATAGTGAATGAGTAATAAATGCTCCTTTATTCAAGACACAAGCTTTATGCTCATCCAAAATAAACAATGATTTAGGCTTAAATTACAACACAAGGATAATAATATGTTCTATTAAATCTGATCCTGTACGTAAATGGTGTGCAGAAAAATCGAATCTATCTTAACATTGCCCTCTTTGTATGTATTTCTAGTCGAAAATTTTATCCGAGCGACTACATTACTGAGTGAGCTCAGTAATGTAGTCGCTCGGATAAAATTTTAATGACTGAAATGATTTACAATTCAATACAAATTCAATTCAATACTAAATTATTTACAATCCAATTTTCGTAAGCTCCTTCTGGATCTTATTATTAATCGATAATCGTCGATAGTTTTGTAAACATTTCCCTTTCTCAAACTCTTACCGCTCAAATTATTAAAACAGTATTTCATCATCGGATGCAAATTTTTTTTTATTCTCTCGTTTTATAATTCACTATATTTATAAGCTGCGAATTTTGAACTCTATGCGTTCAAATATGTAGTAGTATTATGAATGATACTTAATTAAATTGAAGTTGTAAAGAACAAAGCTTGCGGTCAATGTGGGCGTTACCTAGGCGAAAGCCTTTTGAATTTCACATTCAATTGTCTTATTTCTGAAAGCAAAGAGTATCTATTATGGCGAACTATTTTCATTAAATATGAGTGAAATATGTTCGATAAAATTAGTTGTTACAAACTAATTTTGTATTATTTTCTGTGCTAGTTTTGAATGTTTAAAATAATAACTAGCTACCGTTCTTGCCAACATCTTGTAGAAGCCTAAATAAAAGGCTCTAAAATGAGTTGGCAATCAGCAAAGAAAATTACCCATTAATGCCATTACAATGCTGATTTTTTGCCCCGTTCTTCCCAGTATGTCGACTAAAGGACTAGGGGTAAATGGAATCTATTTTGGGATGGGCTAGCAACCTGACACCAATATTTCATATAACATAATAACCTCAGTACTCGAGCTAATAAGTGACTAAGGAGATGTTTTAATGTCCCAAGGATCTGTCCTACACGAAAGGGATTAAATAACGTTTTTTGTTTTGTGAACATAATGTTGTAGGTATAAAAGTGCTGACTCATTAACAAAGTATATTTTAATGATTGTTGCTTGTAAAAACTTCATTAGTAAATACTCAAATTACCCATAACACTATGAAAATAAATAGTTTCACGTTCTTTAATCTCTTTCGGAGTGGACAGAATCTCAAATACACTCTTGGTAACTTTTATAATTATATGTGTTGTAATGACATTGAACATTGGTGATAGATTGCTAGTTCATCACCTCATATATTCCATTTATCCTTAGTCCCTCACTCATACAAATTACATATCAATTATTATATACAATTATTTTTAACATCAGAATATATAATCACATCTAATCTTGTAAACAAGGAAATGATCCTTTGAACCATTTAATATTCTCCGAGATAAGAAGTTCTTTAAAAGTCAATCCTGTTTATTTTCAGTTCAATCTAAAATTTATTTTTAGCTGTTTGATAAGAAGACAGAATCCTTTTGAAATCGCTTATCCAGAAAATGACATTTTGATTAGTGAAGTAGATATGGTTACGTGATTCTATTATGGTTTTACATACATTCACGTGTTTAATACTATTTTGGGATAGGCAGAAACTTGGCGTCATAATTATACCAATGTCGGGCGACTAAATCAAATCAAGGAAATCTTAGTAAAGGTTAACTTAACAAACATAAATATTAATAATATAAAATAATGACCATTATCTCTTTTACTTTAATAAAAAAAAATATTTTTACTTTACTAAAACACAATAATGATATGGTATAATAATATGAAACATTGGTTACATATTGTTAAATTAACTGGAAAACTATTTTTATGAATAATTAAATTGTGTAAGTAAAGTCACGTTATTATTATTAATATTCCACGGAAAGGGGTCAGTATTATGTCAACGAGGTATAGTCAGTCATAAATGATAGTAAAGGACGCGGATATATGTATATGTATATTATTCTTTGCAACGATTTGCTAGTTCAAAATTACATAAATTACAAGATTGAGTATTTTGTCTGACATATTGTAAAACTAAAGTCGTAATAAGCTTTCGATGATATTCTACAATTAACTAAATCCTAATAAATCCCTAAAACGTTCAAATAATCCCGTTTTTTATACCAAATGTGTCAGTGAGCTTTTAAGCCACATCGTTCTGTCTATCCATTCATTCAACCATTATTTAAATACAAATAGGGTCCAAAAATATAAAAAATAACCCTCAATGACTTTACTAGGGGTTGTCATATAATCCCTCAATGATACCCCAATATTCTGTGACATTTAATTAAGAAGTCATAATGTTGTAGTCGTATAATGTAGGGATATAAATATGCATCATATTCGTAATCCTCGAGGGAGTGGACAGAACCTCGGGGTATAAAATCGATCGACCTCCTGTCAGTATTCTAATATTCATATTATATATCTATAGTCTAAAATATAGTCGAATAAAAGATCCCCGATAGTGGCGATGGTAACCCTTCTGACTACTCCGCAAGGGTTAATGGTCGTGAGTTTGTTTATTTTAGTTTTGTCATATAAGTGGTGTATCCATGACAGACAAAAATGCGGATCTATGATCACTTTATACCCTTCTATTCTACTGTTGTTAATCACTACATAGTATAAAACAAAGTCGCTTTCTCTGTCCCTATGTCCCTTTGTATGCTTAAATCTTTGAAACTACCCAACGGATTTTGATGCAGTTTTTTTTAATAGATAGAGTGATTTAAGAGAAAGGTTTATATGTATAATAAAATCCATTAAATAGTGGAGTATGCTATATATTTTATTCCCGTGCGAACCCGGAGCGGGTCGCTAGTATGACTATAAAGAGTATGATTAAAAGGCCCATCGTCTAATAAATTTTATTGATCTCTTACTCTTACTTATAACGTCCTAGATTTTACTTATAACATATCGAGAAGACAGGCAACTAGTTTTCAGTAAAACCCTTTGATCTACCTACCCTATGATCTACTGCAAGTCTTTTCCTCGCTGTAGGTTCAGTCAGTCCATCAAGTTAGAGGTCTTGCAAAGTCAGATTCTGCATAATTCAGATTGACCCTTGTCAATATTTGATATAGGTTTCTTAAGTGAAGGTATCTTGGAGTATAAGCAACACGAGGGTTTAGATTTTGCATGGTATTTATTAATACTAATATATTAATACGTATGTATATTAATTTGATTATACATATATTAATGATTTCGTCCAGAGGTTGAACATCCCAGTCATTAGCTGAAGAGAAAAAACATAATAATATAATATTTTGAATTCAAATCGAAAACCAATATATCATCAAAATTCATGATATGAATGAATTTTGTTAAATTCTAATGGTACTGGCATTTAACGCAATACATTACAGTTTTTCTAAAGGCTTTTTGAGTTTACGTATTATATCGTTTTATGGACTTGGGGTACAATTTAGCAAAAATAATACACTGGACGGGCAAAGCCGGGTTATCAAAGTGAATATATTAAATAGGTACACACGCACTTCATATCACGTATGAACCTGATGGATTACCGTGATTTACCATGTCTTATACCAAAGTCCATAATAAGCAAGAAATATTTTTTACCTATCATACACACATACTTATAACGTTTGCATAGACATTATGCTTGATTCTGAATCGAAGGATCTAATCTAATAAATACCTAATCTTATCTCATAAACATGAGTGTTCGAGTTGGTTCTTACTCCGTAGTAAAAATATTTCCTGTATCCTCTAACTACTCTCTTCGGGTTAAGAGTCGTGAAAGTTTATCTTGTTGTTATGATGTTTATATAATGCTGACTTAAATTCTAGTAAACAGTTCCATATTCGACAAAAGAATCACGTTTTGTCGAGTGGCATTCTTAGAAAATGAGGTGAATTTATAATATGATAGCATTGCTATATGCAGTACAGGGTATCTAATTACACTTAGATGCATTCCTTGATAAATGCTTAGAATACGATCTTTATTGCATCACACACATATAAAACATGTATAAATGTATACTATACATACAATGATGCCAGATAGAAGTATCCGAATGTGTATGAGGAGGGTTATGGATATTAACGAAGCGAAAGGGGTTTGATTGAAGGAAATGTCTGGATCGATGAATGAGGATCCGTGATCTCTGCAAACCCTACTGAGGTAGGGAAACGGGTATGATATGTATTTAGGTATTAAGTATAATAGGAGATAAAAATTCCAGGGTCACAATTAGCATAATCGTCAGGACACCACTGATGACATTAATTCGGAATATTGATTGTTAGCACATCACGCCCTATCAAAATCCTTTTATTCAATACTAGATTAATTACCATCACAATTTAAAAAGAAAAAACACAAAATTGGTTAGCAAATGTGCTAAATAAATAAATACAATATTCTTTACAATTGGATAAATTCATTAAAATATTGGTATTTACATTTACTTACCTTAATAATATATATCCGTAATAGTTGTTTGGGGCTTGATTCTGTATCAGTGGGTACAGGGTTCAAATCCCGCTAGAGCATTACCAATGGAAATGAAGTTTACTACTTTCACAATTGCGGAGATGGACACCTGAACCTCTGACTACTACGCGAGGTTTAATGGTCGTGAACACGTTTGTCTTTTTGTCTTTATATTATTGTTTATTAAGACTTGGTTCTAAGAATCGGTGAATCTGTTTAAGCCTAAAAGCAATGCAAATAATGACAGATGAGTTTGTGTCTTTGGTGAAGCTTCGAAGTTACTTATAAATACATTTCTACATGTAAAAATCTATGTAGGTATGTGTTATATAAATCTGTAATATAGAATATGTAATGTTGTGATAATAAATACATATCTTTGGTTAGACGCGCTACAAATAATTCTTTTCACGAACAATTCTGGATCGTTCTATTTCTTTCAATTCAGTTTCACCTGTCAACAACATAGTATCCCGTCGCTTTTCAATACCATTGATAAATCGATGCAATCACTCAATAAATAAACGAAGGATAACTTGAAACAACTGAATGTAGAGTATCTGGTAAAAAAGAGTTTCATAATTATAGCCTTAATCAGTAGCTGAGGAATGTCAATCTATCGCCGACTGATCCTAGGAATAACGGTCGTAATGCTTGTACGTATTTAAAAATAAATATAATAAACACAAACTAGGATATATGTTCATATACTATATAAGTTCATATGTACAAAATATGAATGAATGAAGAATATCAAATAAACCTACTAGGTCCAAATAACCTTATATTCCTACTACTGTAGTAGGTTCATTGCCTATGAAATTTTATATGTGGTACAAATTAATGGCTTCAAAATTTCTAGCATGGGCACTCAATGCTCTGACTACCCCACCACAATAATAATAATATTTGGACATTATTACACCAATTGAACTAGCCCCTTGGTAAGTACATTTAAGACTTGTTAAGGGTACTAGTCAACATACAT
Organism: Leucoptera coffeella; assembly: GCA_030578115.1. Taxonomy (NCBI): domain Eukaryota; kingdom Metazoa; phylum Arthropoda; class Insecta; order Lepidoptera; family Lyonetiidae; genus Leucoptera; species Leucoptera coffeella. Next base: position 322,309 of record JAMBLF010000057.1, on the reverse strand, counting down.
ATATTTGTCGGAGAATGATTGAGGATGGATCAGTTGTTTTAGTAGCTAAGAATACCTAGTTTAGTTTACTGTTTAGATTATAAGTTACGTAAATTCTAGTTGTTGATTTACGAACATTTTAAGTAAGTTAATCTTTTGTTAATTTTGCACTTATTTCTGAACGAATATAGTTTGTTTTGAAACTCGATGCTTACGTCACGCGATCAGGCGACTTTTTGTTAGCTAAGAGGAAACGAGTAGCGAGTGGCGTTATTTAACCTACCAATGAGAGAGCCGGGGCGATATTGTGCCTAGAGTGGGGTCGGGATGCTAGATTGAGGGATTTTCACCAGACTGGAGACATTCAATTTGTGAAGGCGAAGTCGGTGGGTCCTCTCGACCATAGTGTCGCGAACCTACTGCTCTAAGTAAATGTACTCTGAAAGTAAATTAAGTTAATCTCTAAGTTAATAATTTTGTGAATAAACTGTTAAACTATACAGTGTTTCTTTGTGCTTGCAAATACCTACAATGCCGCCCACGGATCCTTAAGATTAACATCATGTTGATGATATTTCTTCGACATATTTAAGAAATGTATACATATTATATATAGATAAATACATATATAATCAACGACCAGACTGGAACGCAGTAGAAAAGCGTAGTTCTCAACTCTGCCTCCACTGGGAATCGAACCTCGGGACCTCGCAAATTAGCGTTCAGGTGTTTAACAGATCGCGCCACGGAAGTCGTCAATAAAAAGGTAGTTTGCTTACACAAGTCGTGAAACGTGTCAACAAAACCAACCACTATATAAAATATTATCTTAAATCTCAGAAACTAGAAAGACCCTATTTCTTAGTAATTATATAGTATCCTAATTCCAGTTAATTTAAAACCCTAAACTCTATAGAATGTTATTCTATGCCCATTCATAATATACTTGGAACTGCTATTTGACTGAAAAAGAGGAAAACATACCTCCTTAAACGAAATAAATAAATAAGTCCTTGAGAAAATATGTTTCTGACGTTTCACAGAACCCTTTTACTTCAAAGAAAGGAACTTTTTCGTCGAATGCCACATTTCTGTATTACGCCCTTTGAGCTGGCATTTCATTTAATTTTACTTGTTAGACGCTGCTCTGGGATTTAAATGGAGAGTATCCAGCTTTCTCGTCGCCTAGTATCTTCATAATAGAAAGGCAAGCTGAAAATATTGAGTGTGCAAATATACAACAAGCTGTATATATATAATATTGAGTGTATAAATACCTTAGTTTCATCTTAACAAATTTACCGATTAATATAATTTATATCAGATAGAGTAATAATGAGGTAAAACGGTCGTGGTACTGGTCTAGTTAAAATATATCTTCTCTAACAACAAACCAAGCAAAAATGTGGAACTAAGTCCCATAGGAATATTATTCTATATGTTTTCGTATTGGCAAAAATAATATAAAACATACTGAAGTTTTTTGTAAAATAAAAAAAATAATAAGCGGCTCGTCACTTTGCCTTATCCAGCCAATATTTTTACAATAAATACACACTTGAGTTTTTAACTTATTTAATTATCTCGTATATTTTTGTTGCTACCCTTGTTCTCAGTTACCCTTTGTTGATACAACATCACACATCCTCTTATCTAACCCTCGAAACATTGTTCCCCATTCAAAAGTAAACAGCCCATGAAAATAATTAAAATATTTTCTGTAAGTAATCATTACTCCTTCATGCTTTGACGCACAAAATATCAAAACAAATAAGTAGGTTTTAATATGTTCGCAAACACGTTCGAAATACAAATAACATGAAGTTTAATATGTAACAAAGTACCAATTAATTTGAATCGTGTAGCTAAACTTGAAAATTACGTGTCGCAAATTTCACTCTAAACAAGCTCTATAGATATTAATTGTTATCTCGAACTCAAATTTACATGTAATTAATTTTCTCTGCACGAGTAACCTACACATATCGAAAATGAACTAAAATGTCTCATATTAAATCAATACACGTAAACAAGAAAAATACAAGTTATAAACTTACGTACTTCTCACAATACAATGCTACTTGGAAACCTTTTTCTGGTCTATTGTACAAATTTTTAGGTTGTATGTACCTACGTGCTTGGAATTAGTTGTACTGCTATACCTGTGCTAATGGTTCAATCTAATAGCCTGTGAGTTTAAATTAATCTTAAGTACCTACTAGTTGAGGTAACGAGCATGTCAAATAAAGTATTAAAGGTTATTTTTCTTTTACCGTCAAAGTCATTAAACACTGGTTACTGTGCAAAAAATAAGTTAAATTAAGTTGTAATTAATTGAACTTATACTTTAACGCCCTTTAATATTATTCGGCCTGGGCAGAACCTTGGAGACAAAAAAACATCCCGTTGATCACTTATTACAATGAATTTTTGGGTTGTAATGTCATATGTAACTATAGTTTCAAGTTGTTGGCTCATCGGCCATTAGTTTCCATTTACGCCTGGTCCCTTAGTCGCCTCCTATGACATTCTGAGACGAACGGCTGCTAGTTAGCATTCTTTTTACGTCAAGGCTAGCATGCGACATTATGTAATTAATTCAATAATAATAATCAATTTATATTCTAACTTAGCAAAATCTAAAGAAATTGATGTATATGTAACGAAAAAGAAATTAAAAAACCACGTATTATAGTTATTTTTAAATATTATTTTTATTAGGTTGTCAGCTGAAGAGAAAATCGAGTCAAGTCATACTCACGCGTAAACCCGCGTTATGAATAATAAATGAGCGCTAGTGGGGATTTCCCAGAAAAGGGGATTACAGACGGAACTGAAATGACGTGTGAAGATTTCTGTATCTATTTCTGTTGGAAATAAAAGATACCATTGATGGCTAGAGTACACACGGTATGAATGAATATAGGATTATGTCAGCTATATTTGGAACAACTGAAGTGACATTCTCATAGCTGTAGCAATAGGTAAACGTAACACAAACGAAAGCAGATTTGTGATCGTGTTATTCAGCAGAATATCGGGCAAATCCATGGGCCAATGTGTAAAACGATATGTACTGACTTGGAATGTTAGAAATGCTGGTAAAAGTAATAACTCTATGAGAGAATTAACGTAATATATTCTATTTGTAAATTAAATCAAGCAGATATTTTGTAATATTGAAAAATTAAAACTTCTAAAGTCATTTCATTTATCTTTGATGTTACACTTATTCCAAGTCGGCGAGTGTGTATGTAGGGATTCAACTCCTGGATGACGCCACGGCACATGTTTTAATCCAGTTTGTACAATAGATAAAATTCTCCATCCGGTATACTGGAAGCATCTTCTATAGGCCGCGAATTCGCCATATGAGGGTCATACAGTTTACAAAAAGTTTTCCTAAAGTACCAAATCACTGATCTGTTTTCAATTAATTTAATATAATGTCAGAGAATATGTATGTATAACTGATCACACAAGCAGTGATGAATTTTACGAAGTTTCCTATATATAGTGATTCTATTGTTATTAACTGTTATCATTGTATTAAAACTCTCCTTCATTTATTTTATTTGCAATGACTCTTATAAGGCACGGTGACGTCTATTCGGGAACTAAAATTCTCCATTCATTTTAAAGCAGGTATCGTTTTTCTTTGGGTTATTTCCTTTGTAACTTTACTCTAGCTCCCTTTTGGCACGTGGTCATTCCAATTAGTAATGAGACTCGAGTGATTATTATCCACTGGAGTCCTCTTAAGGAGTCGGTCCTGGTAACTTTTTAAACATCAAACTCGAGTGTTTATTTTTTCATCTCTAACTAAATGTGTAGTTATAGTTTTAAGAGTTTCGCGATTTATACTCATGATTAATTACAATAACAACAATTTTATTATGGAAATGTACATTAAATTCACGAAACTTAATTTCCATTGGTACATACTCAAGCAGAATTTGAACCCTGTACCCACTGATACAGAGTGAAGCCCCAAACAACTGAGCTACGTCGAATTCAAGTACAGTTGTAGAGATAAATCAATTCAAAAACACGTTAAACGATATTTCACGATTCGGGTTTATAACATTCTTTATGGGTGACGCAATCCATTGTTCTTAAATGGTCGCTTGGATGAAATCTGCCGACCACATGTTTCTTGTTCGTATTAACTTGTATATATTTTTTTATTATTATAATTCATTGAAACCGCTTTCTACAATGGTAAATAATTAAGTTTTTTCCGTCACCGTTAAGTCTATTCTCTCTAGTCTAGTTTTTTTAAAACATAACAAAATATGTATATAAATATGTATTATTAATTCGACGTAGCTCAGTTGTTTGGGGCTTGACTCTGTATCAGTGGGTAGAGGGTTCAAATCCCACTTGAGCATGTACCAATGGAAATGAATTTTAATGAATTTCCATGTACATTTTCGTAATTTTTTTTTTTTATAGTTTATCCAACATAAGTAATTACTGCTTTATTTAATCAATTCAAAATAAAACTATTATTTACAATAATAATAATAATAAAAAAAAAACGAAAACAAATAAAATAAAACTTTAAAGGAAAAATATCTCCTTTAACTCATCGCTGTCAGAGAAAGGCACGGTCCCCAACAAACATTACCTCTCTGAATGGCCAAACTAATGCGTTGGCCAAGGTAAGTGCCAGCCTTTGGATCACCACAGGCCTCGGAGAGGCGAACAGACACCTCCTTTACAAAACGTCGTGCCTCGCCTCCCCACGTGCCAAGAGTTTCAACGGCGAAAGGAATGAAAAAGTAGTCATTGACTAAATTTCCATATTTTCGCCGCTTGAAACTCTCAGCCAGCGCCGCCGCAGCTCCCGCCTCGACCTCAGACTTGGACAAATAGCAAGGCGCCAAAGTGTCGACGCACGTGGCGTCCCAAACAAGTGCCCTGCCATTCTTCCAAGGCATCAAAGACATTCCATCAGGTCTCTTGCCATCCTCACGTGCCAAGCCACACGGCTCAAGCACCGCCGGCACACGAGCGGTGACAAGGGCCCGACGAATAATATCATTTAATGCTGAGTGTTGAGACAGACGACCAGCGCTTCGCTGGCAAGACAACCCGTGGTGGCCAAACTCGTCAACACGTGCCCCACAACCGCAGCGATGAACTTCGTTAATCCTTACGCCGAGCCTCAAACCCACACCCAGACAGAAAGTAGTTCCATCTAGAAGCGTCCCAATCTTCTCAGACGGTAATGCATTCAACCAAAGCCCCGATTCAGGCTCAGCCGCAGCCCGGAGACGCGCCCGCTGTGCAGGACTAGAAGCAGAATTAATTATGGACAATTGAATCTGCCTGCACAGTGGATCATCCCAGGACCTCTGAAAAACGGCCCCTGACGGAAGCTCGGCATCCTGCCCCAGCAGAGACAGCCAAGCAATTCTGGCATCGGACAAACCCGACGTCTGCACCGAACCCAAAGCCCCGTGAATAATTTTTGCGTGCAGACCCTGAGTAGCATGCGCCGAAGACAGAAATGCTGGCAAAGCAACACTGGACGCACTCCGAATCCCAAGACCACCAAACCGAATTGGTAAAGTGGCCTGGGTCCAACTGCCATCATCAAAATTTAAATTTAGAATCTTCGAAAGTGTTTCACGTAGAAGGAAATCTAAATGATTTAAAGCCGATATATTTCGCCAAAGTTCTGAACATCTGAGATAATATGTAAATTTAGGAACGAATAAACAAAATTTTATAATTGTATAAGCCAAATGAGGGTTAATGGATTCTAAAATTGAAGTCTATCCGAGGATTTTTTTCATTTTTGTATCGATTAAGGCAGCGGATGATTCGGAGTTCAAAGGGGCACCAAGGAGGAGAAGCGAACTTTTATCCAATATTTTAATACCCGGTGCTATTGATTCAAATTTTTCAATGATGTTGAGTTTTGTCTGGTTTGGAATGGCATTATTGATGAAAATTTCGCATTTAGATGAATTTAGAGATAAACCAAAAGATGAGAAACTGTTTTGAATTTTTTCTAAATCCCTTAGAACGGCAGTCGCTTCGCCTCCTATAGTACCATCATCCAGATACCACACATTGAAGCCCAACGTAAGAGCCTCAATATGTGGATGGATTGCCAGGCTGAACAAAGCCGGACCAAGAGGGTCACCTTGTTGACATCCAGTACACGAATATATTAAATTTTGATTATAAATTAATTTTGATGGATTTCCATAACTTTGCCAAATGTAATTATAAATGTTGGGTACTTTCTCTTTCACTTGATCCAACAAGGCAGCCCTATCTACCGAGTTGAAAGCATTCTTGACGTCAACCTTCAAAAGGACCTCACCCGAGCCATGCTCGCAAAATGTGCGCGCAGCATGCACTGCAGCTTCACACCCACCGCGTGTGCCAAATCCCAACTGTGTAGGTTCAAAATAAGGCCCGATAATTGGTGCAATATGGCGACAGCAGATCTTTGACACAACGCGGCGTATAGTGTTGCCGACTGTAATGGGCCGTATACCACCATCCTTCTTCTTTAAAGCACACAGACTTGCCCCGTAAAGCAAGTCCGTGACCTCCCCACATACTTTGCCCGCCAGCATGAGGTTCACGAGCCGCGTCAGCTGCGCCAGGAGGGCCTCACCAGTGACCCCGACGGCCCCACACAATAAATCCTTCAGGTGTTGAGGCGTTAGGCCATCGAGGCCACCAGCCGAGCCACTCCTGAACGCAAGGACCGCCTCGAGCACCTCCTTCGCCGTTGCCTCGTGCTGGGGCGAAGAGAAGGCCGACGGATCTGGCTCACCCAGGCTACCCCTTGAAGGTGGATGCTTGTCCTGCAAAGATTGGAGCGTTTCAGGGCAGTCAGGAGCAATGCTATCATTAGAAAATAACAAACGCGCTGCACCGCTAACGTCTCCATCGGCTATTTTACTTTTTATTTTATTTTGTATATTAAAAGGTTTCTGTTTTGTTTTGTGTAAAAGTGGTATTTCCAAATGGTTATTGCAGTTATCTTTTATGGATTGCGTGGCTGATTTCGAATTTGATGCTATATGGAGAGTGCTATATGAGAATAAAAAGAAATTTTTCCAACTATTAACATCATTGTTGTCAACCACGTTTTTCAAAGTATTGGACAATGATTTGGCGACGGATACTCGGGCTCCTTTGGGTATTCTTTTTATTAGAGGAATGGATGATTTCAATTTTCCTAATGTTTTCCAAAGGGTGGATGTTGTATGAAAATTTGAGGAATTGATCGAAGTAGCTGTATTGGGCAATGAACTTGGTAGGTTGTGGAGGTGTTTATGGCATTTGGATATGTGAATATTAAGATCGTGCTTACCTTTAAAAAACCGTGGCTGAGAACAATGGAGGCATTTTTCTAATTGTGTTAGCGGCGCGGGCACAGCTCCTGACAGAGGCTCGGCACTTATATCATTTTTCAACATTAAATTGGTTATACTTAAAAATATTAAAAAAACTTAAAAAAACATAAAGATTCTAAAAGGTAAATATTTACATTATATACAAAAAACTAAAACCAAATATTTAAAAACAAGCACAGTGCGCAGGCACTGACGCAGCTTCAAAACAACCACCAATAGGAATCTTCCAATTTGCTTTTCTCTGGATCTGATTCACTCTCTCATTGGCTGGTTGATATTGGTCAGGCGTCTAGCAACCCCACACAGCAGCAATCAATAATAAACGCTTTTATTTTGTTGAAGAGTGTAGCAAACGCAAATAAAAGAGCCGGCACTATCATGAAACACACACAATAGATGGCAGGGGTGGTCTTCTTAATGTTACATGGGCTTATATTTTATTTGGAGTTATAAGCAATTTTAAAATAATTTTCTTCTAGTTCCCTAGTTACGTTGCTAGGTTCGCTCCTTTAGTCATAATTTGATTCGATGCATTTCGTAATAAAACACATTTACGAAATGCATCGAATTATACGGTGAGGGAAAACATCGTGAGGAAACCTACCTGTTCCCCGAACAGATAATAGTTAGTGCTTGTAAATGGCGACATGGCTGACCATCTGTCACATTGAGTACTGACTATCTGGTTAACACGTGGGGTCGAGGTGTCCATAGGATTACTACCTTCGCAATTGCGGAGATGGACATCTGAACCTCTGACTACCCCGCAAGGGTTAATGGTCGTGAATGCGTTTGTTTTTTTGTTTTGTATTATTATGAATAATCATTATTAATCACACATTAATCACAAATATCACTAAAACGTTCATATTCATGTAGAAACGGGTATCTATCTACGTTTAATAATATAGAACGCGTAAGTATGTACTTATACTATTATTATGTATTCGCTACAAACGGACACTTATGCATCTGTATTCTTGTCTAATTCTTTTTTATTTCTAGCCTTATTTAACACGAATGCGTAAAAAGCCAAAAAGACATTTAAGTAGATAGGTAGAGTAGTACTGCTATCGAAACTTCACTAGTTCTACATTTAAATTCAGTGAGCTTTGTAAATATTTACTGGAGGAAAACCTTGCCTTCCGGGAACGGCAACTATAGGGAAACAAATGCAAACTGCATAGTAATTACTTTACCATTTACTGCACTCTCGGATACTGCTTTTGAAGTCCACTGGAACTATTGAAAATTAGTCGTAGTTACACTATTGACTAAAGGAAAATAGTGTTGTATGCTAAGGATAAATGTAGACATGAAAAGATTTTTAAGCATAAATACAGTTCATTAATAACTAACGGGACTTATCGCGTTATATATAATAAAGTTACCTTTATTATTAACTCGACGATAAGTCCCGTTAGTTAAGTGATGTGATTTGACTGATAAACTATAATAAATACAGATATTTCATAGGGGTTGACAGAGGTTGAGCGTAGTCCATCAACTGAGAATTTTCATAGTCTTTGACAATTGAAACTCACTTTTTACCTGATAATCTGTATCGAACGTCACTGGCAGCAAATACATACATACGCTTCACGACTTGTGTATACACACTCCCTTTTTTATTATGGCGGGGTAGTCAGAGACTTGAATGCCCATCTCCGAAATTTCGAAGGCATGTTAGCTATGGGTCATTCGAAGCTCGCATATCACTAGATAGACAGCACCCAACGTGATAGGTAGTGAACTGTATCGCCGTATATAGGCACTGACTATTACCTATCCTGCGGGATAGGCAGGTTTCCTCACGATGTTTTCACGATGTTTTCCCTCACCGTTAGCGACTGTAACTTAAGTACGTAAATGAAATGCTTCTTTTTAAATTTCATTCATTGGTACATGTCAGAGTCGGGATTCGATCCTAGGACCATTATCATACGAAGTCCGAGGTCTTACCCACTGGGCTACAGCCGCTTCTAATCATCAATCATCATCAATTGGCAGCAAATCATGCCGCTTAAACAATAATAAACATGTACTGACGAATATTTATATTCAGAAAAAAGGAAAATTAGTATTTTTTTAATTTTCTTCCTTATGATTTTACTTATAATGACCATAAATGACATGCAAATAAAGTATTTCGCTGCTTTAAAACTAAACTGAAGAAACTCAAAAAACACTATTTTGCAAAAACGTTGTTTTATAATATAGTTGATATATTTTCGACATTAAATTGCATATAATTTAAAAAAATGATTAAATATAAATACATTTTTTATCTTTTTATTAACTTAATATGTTTTATGTACTTATAGTTTTAAGAGATTCGCGATTTATACTCATGATTAATAGCAAACGGGACTTATCGCGTATGTTTTTAAATAATAAAGTTACCTTTATTAACCCGACGTTTCGGCTACGTTGCAGCAGCCATGGTCACGGGCAGACTGACGACGCATATTTCTTCGCCTCCAACGCAGCGCCCTGTCAGATTCTTCTCCGACTACCCTCACTGCTTCGTTATTATTAAACACACGCGACCTACACACTACACTCACAGTATCTTGTGGCTTCACACGATCATGCTGAACCGAATGTCGATCTATCACGGTATTCCACGCCGAAGACAGTTTGTAACCTCCTTCACGATTGAATGTACTGTGCTTTTTTATTTCAATCGCCTCGCGTACAATTCTACTGTAGTATCGGCGTTCATTAGAGAGCACAGTGGGTTTATGAAACTCAATCCAATGATTTGAACCCTCGTTTAGTAGATGTTCGGCTATTGCTGACCTATTGGTATCCAATTTCTTGACCGCTGCAATGTGTTCCTTCACTCTGTCCGCTATAGACCGTTTGGTCTGTCCGACGTAAGATTTCCCACAGCTGCAATCAATCTTATACACACCCGGTGTTTGGTACGGGATTACATCTTTAGGTGTTCTCAGAAAGTCTGTTACCTTCGAAGATGGAACGAAAATAGGCTTGATCGAGTAGTTCTTCAAGACTGTTCCAACTTTGTCTGTAACACCCTTCACATAAGGCAGGAACACCGGCACGCGATCCACATACGGGGGTTTCTTTGTTTTGGATATACGGTTAACCAACTTAGTACCTACGTAATGACCATTTCTCCTAAGTACATCCCGAACATACTGCAGCTCCTCGTCCATATGCTCAGGGTCGCACAAATCCCTAGCCCTGCTTGTGAGAGAGGTCGCCACAGAAACCATGTGTTTTGGATGATGATGTGAGGATCCATGGAGGTACCGATCTGTGTGTGTAGGTTTTCTGTAGATAGTATGTGAAAGTGTGCCATCAGGTCTCACCATAACCTTAACGTCAAGGAATGCAAGTGATCTATCAATTTCCATCTCACAAGTGAACCTTATATTCGGATGAATAGCATTCAGGTATATCAACCACTTATCTACTTCTTGTGCGCCTCCTTTCAATATACAAAAGATATCATCGACATATCTTAACCACAGTTTAATATTTTGAGCTCCACTATTCAAAGCCTTCTGCTCAAAATGCTCCATCCAAATATTGGCCATCACTGGGGCTACAGGACTACCCATAGCCACGCCATCAATTTGAAAAAAGAACTGTCCTTGGTATATGAAGTAATTCCCAGCCACACAATTTTCAAGCAAGTCAGCATAATGGATAGGAAGATCATGACTCACAAGCAACGTTCTAACAACATCAAGACAATCCCTCACTGGAACGTTGGTAAATAATGACTCGACATCAAAACTCACCATAATTTCATCCGGTTCCAACTTCAGATCATCAATAATGGCGACGAAATGGCGAGAATCCTTCACAAAAGATGGAGTTTTACCCACTAGTGATTGCAGTACAGATGCAACGTGCTTTGCCAAGTAATACGTAGGTGAATCAATTTGACTCACAATAGGACGTAGTGGCATATTCGTTTTATGCACCTTCGGCAATCCGTATAACTTAGGTGGTTGAGTTATCCTGGGTCGTGAAAGTGTTTTAAACTCATCCTCCGTAAAGACATTCTGATGGCACTTCAAAAGTTCACGTATTCGCTTATTTACTCTCGCTGTGGGGTTATACGACACCGACTTATATACACTCGTGTCCGACAACAACTGACCTATTTTAGCGTTATATTCTTCTACATTCATTATTACAGTGGCATTCCCTTTATCTGCTTTGAGAACTAAAACGTCTTTGTTTTTTCTAAGGTTCATCAATGCTTTCCGCTCACCTGCAGTAACGTTTGACTTAGGCAATTTTGATTTTCGCAAGATAATTATGTACTTATTTATATAATCTTTTTGAGATAAAATGTTTTTCGAGTTTCTTCAGTTTAGTTTTAAAGCAGCGATTTATTTGTATATTCTTAGTACGTAAGGAAAAGCTAAGAAAAACTTGATTCTTTTCCCATCAATCCATTAGTGCATAAAGCTCCTTACGAGTAAAAGTACTACACAAGGAGGTAGGTACCTAATCCGACTTTTTATGAAATAATGATTCTCTTGTTTCTCTCTCTATGTTATGTCAGAGTCATAAAGTGAATCTTCCACCCACCCATTCCAAGAATCTTTTGAAGACGCATAATAATAATATAATACAAGGTTGATTTTCAAGAATTACCGAATTAATTGTTATCGGAACTAAGATCAGAAGTCACCGCGTCAAATACGAGGAACAAGAATTTGTATTCAATTGATTTAAGCCCGGTGATAAAATATGATGATTTACTCAGCGAGGTTTTATCAAAACCTAATTATGTCATATCTATATTTTATTATATTCTAGTTCTATTTAGGGTTCCAGACGAGCATAGAACGATATATTGAATTGTTAATAATAATCTAAATATCAAAATCAACAAGAAGGTGAGTTCCTGTATCTATTTATACAGCTTAGTCCGTAGTTTTGGAGATGGAGACTTGATTTCTCCTCAAGGGTTTATAATTTTGAATGGTAATTAATATCTTAAAATTTTTAGTTTTACGAATATTATTCTCTCCAAATGATTAACTATTATGAGCGACAGAAATTACAAATACATATTAATTATTATTTTAGGAGATCTTAGTCTCGGGCGAAGAAAAACATAAGGTCATATTGCCCACGCAATGAAAACAACATTGATTCAGCAGTAATAATTACCTTACAACTAGATTGTGGCATTTCGCTAAATAATAGACAAAATTCAAAGGCTTTCGAAGACCTTCGACCTCGGCTTGATCTTAAATGTCAAATGTTTTCTACTTAATTGTTAAATGTCATAATAATGTTAACTTTTGGTTCAGATTATGAATTTTGTATTAGATTTATTTAATTATAAATTTAATGATATTAGGTGCAAGTAAATATAAAATAAATAAACTGTTATTACTCGTTTTATTTCAGTATTACTATTTCGGGCTTTACTTTATGAAAAGCTGACTCATATTAAGTACTCGGTTGTAAAACTTAAATAATTTGGAAATGAAAGGGCTTTTCACTCATTGAAATGTCATAACAGTAAGTATTCTTTTTTAGGTATTAATAGTATTAATGACCATTGCAGCGTCAAATGAATAAGTTTCATTTGTTTTTTTATCTCACAACTAAACTATATATGCAAAACAAAAATAAACATGTATCACGATATAACCAGAACATAATCCATAAGCCATATCCAAAACGAGTCAATGCAAAATTATAATAAAAAGGGACTATTGTGTTCGACATCACTAAATTATTAACTTAAGTATCATCGTTTACAGACCAACTTTTGAAGTCTTGGCAGGGAAATTGTGAATAGTTTATGATTCTCTCTCTCTCGTAGGAAAATTATCAAATGGAATTTTTCGTAACAAAATGTTAAAGGCTTGTTGTCATAACCCTCTTTGTGTTCCTAATTATTTTTTTATTCTTATTGGTGAGGGGGATAAATGGAAGTTGAATTTTCCATTACCTATGAAGCGTATTAAGAAATTACGGTGATCACCAAATTGACTGGAACTGTAAAAACACATGTAATAATTTTATTAATTTGTATACCTTGTACCTATGTACGTACAAGATACGTAGATGATGTGATGAAGTATCATATTATGGTTGAGTATTTTAGAGACTACCTTGCCGATGGTCAGGGTTGGCAATGCGTGCATCTAAGCTATTTGTGCAAAAAAATGTTGCTTTATAATTTGTTTTTATAACTGGCACTGGGCAAAAAATCCTGTAAGCCGGAGTTTCTTGTTGGTTCTTCTCCGAGCCAGGGTTTCGAACCAACGGTAGAATTTCAATACTAAGAGACATGTGTCAGGCAAATGTTTTGACTTTCAATGAATATACTGTACTTGTACTTATGTGGAATAAAAACATTTGACCTGGGCCCTTACTCCACTAATTCATATTGGCCACAATATTACTTCAGTGTCGACATTGTGGCACTTCAATGGCCGTAATTTGACACTTTTCGCACTCCACTAACAAATTTTGGCCACTGAAGCGCTATCGAAATAATTCTGCGTCTGACGTGCCTCAATATTAGTTCAATAGCCTTCATTTGGTACTCTACTATTGTTTTGACAGCTTTCTTTGTCTATGGTCAATATCTAATGTACACTCACACACTCAGTTAGTAGTTTTAGTTTCAATTAAAAACATAAAATATTTTTTCAGTTACGTTTTTAGTTACGTTTACGTTATAAACTTAAAACTTTTAACTGCTAAATCAATATGCATTAATTGACATTGCTGCATTTTAGTGCAAACAGTTTTTTAAATTGTTGTAATCCATAGACAATAATTTCTGTACTTTGAGTGGCCACTGAAGTGCCATTGACTCGCTATTATGGCACTATTGTGGCTGTCAAAATATTAGCAGAGTGCCACTTTTACGGCCGAGACGCAGAATTATCGCTATAGCGATGTAGAGATCCCGCCACATAAGGTGGCAGTAGCCAAACTTGGAACTAAATTTGACGTTACCGCCATTGCGTGTTATTTTGTATGAAAGGTAAATTTAGTATTACCAGCGTTGTGTTTTTTGCCCACTCTTTGTATTTTTTATGTTTGTTAAGGGTGATTATAATAAATTGATTTCCGGAGTTTCTTGTTAGTTCTTCTCCAAGCTAGGGTCTCCGCTGATCTAACCTCGGTAAAAAATATGTAAAGACAATGCTCAGTGCCATGTTTGAAATAATAGTTTTAAGAGATTCGCGATTTATACTCATGATATAAGATATAAGGGTGTGTATAAGATTGATTGCAGCTGTGGGAAATCCTACGTCGAACACACTAAACGGTCTATTGCGGACAGAGTGAAGGAACACATAATATATGTAATATATAATAAGAAGGATAAGTCCCGCTAATTATTAATCATGTTTGAAATAGTTTAATAAACATATTTTGACTTTGATATATTAATTTGTTTTATTTGAGTTTATAGCTCTGCAACCAAAGACCGTTACAAATGAAACCTATAATGTATCGAGCCGTATGGCACAGTGAGTGCTAGTTTTGGCGTGTTTACTGGTAACACTGAATTACGCGACTGTGGCGACGCCTCCAACTGCCACCGTATGTGGCGGGATCTCTAGTTGAGTGGCTGTCAAAGTTAATTAGTGGAGTGTCCCTGTCCTGTGGTAGTGGCCCTGGACTTTATTGTATTTTAAGAACAATGGTTTAGAAACGTGAAAAAGTTTATTTATTTTTGTATATTATTATTTATTTTTGTATATCACACACACATTCAATTCAATTTAAAATTAGGATAATTATTTCATATATCTTAATAATTGTTATGGACCAATCTAAATCTATAATCAAAAGTTAACCGTTCATGTTCCCAACTCTGGTCATTGTAGGTAATAATAGAACAATGTTTCAGAAATGAATATTTATAAGCCAAGATTGAACCCGGCTCTCATTATATATTCTCAGAGTAAGCTATCTATTTCCATTTCTCCAATGCTTCTAATAAGGTGAATAATAGTCGTTTACTTGAAGAGGTTATAACATAGACTAAACCATTGAAAATCAAAGTTGCATATAAACTTTTCTCTCCTATAATCCCTTGCAGGATTACCTGTGGTTTGCGGGTCTATGTTCAGATTTTCGGATTCAATTATTTAAAGCCAACATCGAACATACTTTTCACTTGTGCCATCGAATGTGACAGGTGATGTGGACTATAGTGAATATACCGTATAGTGGTGCAGTTTTCATATTATTACCTCCAAGCAGTGTTTATTGCGATAATGTATATAATAATATGATGAAGGAAACATCGTGAAGAAACCGAACAGCTAGTAGTTAGTGCTTGTAAATGACGACATGGCTTACCACCTGTCACATTGAGCACTGACTGACTGGTCAACACGTGGGTTGGAAGGTTGCCATATCATTACTACCTTCGCAATTGTGGAGAGGGACACCTGAACCTGCAAGGGTTTATGGTCATGAATTCGTTTTTTTGTTGTATATAAATCAGCTCAAAACTTAATGTATGTTGATACATAGCTCGAAGAGAAGCTAATAACATCAAACGTCTCATGGTTACTGGAAAAGTCGAAGGAAAACGCCCGAAAGAATACCCAAGAGATGGACTGACCGTAACAAACCAGTTGGAATCCAAGTCCACTAATGCTCCTTGCAAAATAGCAGTTCCATTACAGATCAGTAATAGTGTGAAGTTGGTAATGGATTAGCAAAATTGACTAATTTAGCCATTTTAAAGGGAAATTTGATACTTTCGCTGATATCAATGGCCCCTGGAGATGACCATGAGTGTTGCAATGCAGCTCGTGGAAGATTGGTATCATTGGAAGAGCATAGTCCAGCATTGTCAACGGAGTCACGATCCTCAGTCATAAGGGATCGACTGAAGAGAGAAAGAGAGAGAAGGGTTTGACTTTTAATCTGATGATTCACAGTACATTTTTATAACCAGTTCAAAATATTACTTGATATATAAATACATTACCAGAGTAAACAGTGCAGTACATTTTTGCGTTTTAATGCAATATCTAAGTGAAATACATATATTTAAACAGGGTAGACTCATTATATGCATAAATCACCATATTGTAGCATCCCGCGCGGGTGAGTTAGTTAGTTAGTTAGTTTGTAGGGCTCCGTGGTTTCCGCAATTAGTCCCCACTGCTCGACTCTGCATTACACGACTCGACTCATAACAATAAGACTCTTAAGAATAAAGAACTCAAGTCTATATGAGCTCTTGAACGCGAGACTCGAGACTCGAGTCTTCTTTAGCGCTCGAGTCCTTTTTACGCGCCGAGTCGCGCTCGAGTTCTTTTCCGCTTTGAGTCATTCTTTTTAAAGCAGCCAATAAAAGGCTATTTTTGTGAGATATACATACCATACCAAACAAATAAACTCTTCAGCTTTATTATATAAGTATAGACATTTATTCTAAATAAATCACTGTCAGCATTTCGAAGACCAGTTTGAAGAAGACTCGAGCTCTTTTAAGACTCGAGCTCTTTTAAGACTCAAGCTCTTTATAAGACTCGAGTCACTCGAGTTCTATTTAAGGTTTCGAGTTCAATAATGGCGCTCGAGTCTTCATGATAGGACTCAAGACTCGGCTCGACTCAAGACTCCGAGTTCAGTTAGTTCACTGAGTCTTAGAAAATTGAGTGGGACCATTTTGCGTGATGTCGCTGACTATTCCAGCCAGCCCAGCACCCGCCAGAAGCGCAGAAGACGCCTAACGTCTTCACAGGCTTCCCGAAGCGACCCCGGTTTCCCAAGGATTTTAGCCCGTTCTTCAGCCACGGCCCAGCACTCCAGGACAACGTGGCCAATGGTTTCAGTGGAGTCAATGCAGCCCCTGCACAGAGGGCTATCCGTGATTCCGAGCTTGAATAGGTGCCCGTTTAGTCTGCAATGGCCGGTGATATTTTCGGTCATCACACGCAGTTCTCTTCTCGTTAGTTGAAGTAATTTGTTCGTTAATTTGGGGGCCAACTCTGGAAAAACTTCCTTTGAATGGCTCGAGCCATCGAGTTCCCTCCATCTCAAATTTTGTAGTTCCCTGGTCCAGGTTCTTATCCATGATCTGAACTTGCTGAAGGGGAGGGGCAACAAAGGCTCCGGAGCCACCAAGGTCGCCCCCGCGCCCCTTCTTGCAAGCTCATCCGCTGCGTCGTTCCCGAGTGATCCACTATGTCCTCTAATCCACTGCAGTGTCACACTATTCATAATGGACACCTTGGTAAGCTGGAGATGACACTCGTGTATTAGCTTTGATGTTATTGTCGTACTGGACAGCGCCATCAAGACGGAAGCGCTGTCCGAGACCACCTTTATGTGGTATCCCTTGAGTCCACGTCGCAGAACGGCGACCGCCGCCTCGATAATTGCCACACATTCACATTGGAATATGGAGCTGTGGACCCCCAGAGACAGTGATATATTTATGTTGAGATCTATTGAGTATATACCCGCTCCAGTGCCATTATGGGTCTTGGAGCCATCCGTGTATATACGGACGTACTTGGTGTCCACTCGATCTCCGTCTTCCTGCATGTTGATGCTGTAGTTTTTTTGCATCGCCCACACGGCAGGGATTCTGTCACACGATGCCGCCAACAGCGGTTCCCTTGCCAGGGCCCTTTTTAGTATCCTAGTGTGAGGACAGTCGCTGCGAGCCCAGTGGCCCGAGTTATCGATTCTAATTGCGGCCATAGTAGCCTCTTGCTGAATGTACAAATCCAAGGGCGCTAAGTCCACCAGGACCTCAAGGGCAGCCGATGGAGTTGTCCTCATGCATCCGGTTATTGCGGTCGTAACGATTCTCTGGAATCTTTGAAGTTTCTGTACCACCGTGGACAATTCAGTTCTTTGCCACCAGACGACTGAACCATAAGCCACTACGGGCCGGATCAGCGTCGTGTACATCCACTTGGTAATTTCAGGTTTGAGGCCCCATGTTTTGCCTATAAGCCGTTTGCACTGGAAGAAGAGCCCGCAGGCCCTTGCGAGCTTCTTGTCCAAATGCTTGTTCCAGCGTAAGTTGTCATCAAGAATTATCCCCAAGTATTTCACCTCTGTTGCCAGGGACAGGCGCTCGCCAAACAGCCGTGGCAGCTGTAGTGGCGCCCTTTTCCTCCTCTTGGTGAACAACACAAGTTCGGTCTTTGACGGATTCACAGACAGTCCGTTATTTCTACACCAATCTTCGACCGTCCTGAGCGCCATACCCATCCTGTCGCACAATGTGCTCTCAACAGGCCCGCTCAGGAGAATGGCAATGTCATCAGCATAGCCCACGGTGAAGAAGGATCTGTGATTCAGCTCCGTGATGAGCCCATCAGCCACCAGATTCCAGAGAAGTGGCGAAAGCACACCTCCCTGAGGGCAGCCCTGCACAACCTGAGCACGCACAGCCCCCCCCACAGTCACGGTGACGGCCCTGCCCTTCAGCATGCCGTCCACCCAACCTGCGAGGGCGGGCTCAACGCCACGCCCCTCAAGGGCCCGTGCCATGCTCACAAAGCTCGTTCTGTCGAATGCTCCCTCAATGTCGATGAAGCATCCCAGCGTAGACTGTTTGTAGTGGATGGCCTGCTCCACGCGTGCAATTACAGTGTGTAATGCTGAGTCCGTTGATTTGCCTTGAGTATACGCATGTTGGTTTTTGTGTAGTGGTGCACTTATTAGTGTTGTGTTTCTTATGTGTTTTTCGCATATCCTCTCCAGTGCCTTTAGAAGAAATGAAGTGAGACTTATCGGCCTGAAGGACTTTGCTTGTGAGTAGTCACTTTTACCCGGTTTCGGTATGAATATTATTTTGACTTCCCTCCATCGCCTTGGTGTGTAACGAAACGCCAGGCAGCCCGTGTAGATGGAGATGAGATGGCCACAAAGGTGGCCAGAGCACCAACGCATCAGTCCGGGAAAAACACCATCGAAGCCAGGTGATTTAAATGGATGGAAGCTGTCGATTGCTGCAAGAACTGCTTCGGCGGTTATTATGGATTTTGCCGCATCCCAGTCGTTTACATTCGGTTGAAAACCCGGTGCATCGTCATTACTTTCCACGCCAGCACGAATGCTTCCTGGGAAGTGCACATCGAGCAAGAGAGAGCAAGTCTCTTGATCCGTTTCAGTGTAGGTACCATCTGGTTTTTTAAGTCGCTCCGGTGTTCTGGGCGACTCTTTCTTAAGTACCTTGGTTATTCTGCTGGCTTGATCAGTCGTTTCAATGTTACTACAGAATTGACGCCAGCTATTTCTTTTGCATTTTCTGATTAGTTTCTTGTATTTTGCACGAGTGTTGTTATAAGACAGCCAGTCGTCGTCGTCCCTAGTATTCATTGCTCTGTTGAAGAGTTTGCGCATCTTGTTTCTAAGGGTTTCCATCTCCGGACTCCACCATTTTGACCCCTTGTTGGCCTTCCTGTTGGAACCCACGAGCGGGCACGATTCCTCGAAACTAGTTATTAAAGCAGTAGTTATTGCTTCCACGTGATTATTAATTTCATTACAAGTTTTGTATGAGCTACATACGTTTATGTTATTAAGAGATGCCGCAGCAAGCCGGGAATATCTTTTACGGCTGGTTCTTCTAGGGTCTCTGTGTGGTTTACTTACAATAGTTTCCGTTGTCATCTCAAAACGAATCCACCTATGGTCCGAGCACGACGCTTCGTCCGACACGTGCCAACCCCGCACTAGGTCGCCGACGCGTTCGGAGGCCAGCGTCAGGTCTATAATAGTTTGGGCTCTGGAAGTTACATAAGTAGGTTCGGACCCGTGATTAATAATTCTTAAGCTAGTAGAGGACAGAAACTGGACTAATTCCTCACCTCTCCTGTTTGTACTGCTGCTGCACCACAGTGTGTGATGCGCATTCGTGTCCGCGGCAATGACCAGTTGTAGTCCATTACGCTCGCAGTGGCCTGCCAGTTGTGCCAGTTCCGCAGTAGGCATCTCGCCGTCACTCGGCAAGTAGGCCGACGCTAGTATGACCTGCGGGAGCCCCACATCGTGGTAACGTAGTTTAATGGTAGTTAGATCTCTGGAACAGAACTCGGTCATTAATACATGCGATACATGATTTGGAATGTATATACATGATCTTGGGTTGTTTATATTTATGGCTGCTAGTACCTTACCATTTCTGCAAGGCAGTCCTTGTATTTTTCCATTGTTGATCCATGGCTCCTGGATCAGCGCTATGGTATTGTGATTTGCCTCCAGCTCCCTGCGCAAGGTGGTCGCAGCAGTCCGGCTGTGCTGGAGGTTGGTCTGTATAATTTTAATTGAGCGAAGGGGAGGAGCCGACAGAGCCATCGTCCTCGCCGTCCAAAGTGAGGGTGTCTTCTGACAACTCCCCTTCGCTGGTAGTGTGGCCCAGTACAGAGGGGGCCGGAGTGGCGGCCGGCACCGGCGGCACACCCGACCCCGTGCCGCTGCAGCAGGGGTCAGATGGGCCGGGGGCCGAGCCAACCAAAACGTCCTCCCTCCTGTAAGGCCGCGCGTAAATGGAACCAAGAGGCCAGCTCATCCTGTATTGGTTGGTGGCGAGTCTGTTGGCCTCTTGTTCCGGTATTCCTAGGGTCAGGTATGCACCCCCATCATCCCTACGGTCGATGGAGTACAAAGTCCACCCACCTACGCAGTACTCGGGATTGTACCATTTTAGGACCTTTTGAAGGTCAGTGATGTTTTCCGGAGCTTGAGGCACGAACACTCCCAACTTCAACCTTTGAGGGATTTGGGATTGTTGCACCACCCGGAGTCGAGTTCCTTCCTTTGGTGAAGGAATGGTATCTATGTTGCTAGATAACCACGCAAGGGCGTGATCGTCTTCGCACCACATTTTTAAGGCCCCGTCGCTGTGGAAAGTTTTTCCCCGGAAACGGACCAGTTTGCTGTCGGTGGTAGGGGTTATCGCGATCTTTATAAGGCGGTCGTACAGGTTCTTCTTGATGACCTCCGCTTGATCAGCTGATAGTTCGGTGAAGGGCTCAGTGATGACTGCAACACACAGCGGGTTATTCTTGAGCTGCATCGCCTCCGCGTAGGTGGTTGCGCTCTTGTGGTGGTGTAGCGATTTCGGTGTCGAACCCGCTGGTTTGGCGCGCTTGCTGCCAGCTTTTGGCGAGATGGAGTCATCCTGTCTCGCCCTTTTGGAGGGTTTCTCCGTCGCTGGTTGCGCTGGTGGTACTGGAGGAGCACCGGTGTGCTTCGGTACCTTCCTACCTGCACGTCTTCCGCGAACCCCGCGCGCCCTCTTTTTGTCTCCTCCCTTATTTGGGGAGTTAGGTCTAGGGCTAGACGTGGCTGGTGCCGTAGCATTCGCCTGCGCAGGAGCACGCTCAGACGCACATTCGGCAGGCACCGAACCCTTGGCTGCAGTAGAACCGTGGTTCCGCGCCGATTTTTGAGTCCCAGAGTTGTTTGAGAGTTGTTTCCCTTTTTTGCTTCTTTTGCGGTGGGAGACTGCACTCCAGTCGCTACCGACAAAAGGTTCGGGGATAGCGTCGCGGAGGTCAGCGAGGCTAATGCCATCAGCATGACTACGCGCCGCAGGAAGTGTTTGTGATAATTCGTGCGCTACCGAAGTTGCTGCACGGTTGGAGACCAGCGCTTCCGAAGAGGCTGCATGGTCGGATTTTGTTTTTTTGGTTTGGTTTTTTTTGTCATCCATATTATTATTGATTTTTATCTTCATTCCACACGGCTCCCCACCCGCCACGGAGCCCAACACGGGGACGCCACGCGATTCACGCCATGGTCGCCAAGGCTACCGGTGGAATATAGGTGTCCTCCCCAGGAGCCAGACGAGTCCGCACGAAACGAATCAAACCGCGCGCAAAAACCATGCAGCGTGGTGACGCGCCTCGCCGACTGCCCTCCCCCGGTTCAGACACCTCGCCTGACTACCCGCCCAGGACGGTCGTAGTCGAAGCCGATTGATCCTACATGGCTAGTGTAGGACCACCTGTCTTGGGAGAAATCCGGACCAAAGTGGAGTGTTGCTTCCCCCCGTCCGCGGACAGGGTTCCACTCAGCCACCAGGACTCCTTCATCCCCCCGCACAGAACGCCACGCACGGCAAACACGTGGGTGGCTGATAATAACTCTGACCATCGTCATATTTTAGCGATGGTCCGAGGCAATGACTCAGCCACATGATCACTGCAGTGGTATTATTATAGACTACATACTAATATTACATAAATTTTACTTCTATAAATATAAGCATATATATTAGCATATATATTATATAACAAACTACATACATATAAAAAGGGATGCCTGGGAGTGTTTAGTTGCGTCTGTTTCTTATGGAAATAGACCAATAACGGGCAGCACCACGAGAAGGTAACTCCCAGACTTGTCTTGAGGGTCTTTGCAACCTGTGCTAGCCCCAAGACCATCAGCCAGAACATACACCAAATAAGTGTATGAACTAGGTGCAGATCCCAGTACTTAAAAAATAAAATAAAAAGCAAGCATGGACCTACCCCCGCGCGGGTGATTAATATTAATAATATATGAGGGTTCCACATTTAACACCATTATAGTATTAAATCCAAGTCCCCATGGACCAAATCCAGCTAATTAGATCATTAATATTTTACACAAAATGCAACCCCTTAGAATTATATGCCGTGATAGTCGCCAATGTTCATAGAAACCAAGGAAGTAAGTTCATTTCGGACAGGATTGTCGTAAGATAAGGAGGGAATAGTTGTACAGCGAATTATATTTGTGAATGACCAGTAATCTTATTCCATACTAATAATACCACCTCAAACTCGGTAGATAACGTGAATGAATGATTGGAGCTAATATAACTTATTCTTTGTTTCACAGCGCTAAATATTAAATAAAATTTGATATAATTTAAATTAGTGATATAGGTACATAGTAGCATTCGATAAGTTTTTAAACTTATTTCGATTAAAAGCGCCATCTAGTTTAAGTAACCAGAACCAATATAAGGGTTGAATCCAACATGTAGCGTTGTTGTCGGTTTAGGGGAATAAATGACAGTACAAAAGCGAAATTGTTTCCGAGAAGTTATAAAGGTGGAGTTAGTAAGATTTAACTGAAAAATATTGTAGTTTTTTTCAAATACCTCTTGCGTACTTCTCTTTAACTTGACCTAACCATAAAGATGAATAGTACTAATGATAATAATAATTTGATTGAATAGAAAAAGATGCTCGAATGATAAAGCAAAAATAATTTATTTCAACTTAAACGCATATTATTATCCCTTTTAGACTGAGCACAACTTTATAAACTTACTTTATTCGTAACTTTTCGCATTACAATATTTATATTCCATAGTATTATTACCTATAATGAATGATTAATTCCAAAGGCAGTGTGCAAGAAACAGCGTAAGTACATTTTTTCCATTTATGAAATACTTTGGAACAACTCTACTTTGGAGACTTTATTACGATACGAGCGTAAACTTCCAAGCAAGGGGGTGCCAATAAATTGTTTCCGAAGTGATTTATACCCAACCTAGACCCCGTTAGAGACCCAGCCGACTCAATTCAAAATTGATTTGTAGAGACTTGTACCGTTCCTTGAAATAATAGGTGTATCGAAAATTTGAGTTGAGCGAGTTCAGTGTTATTGAACTTTACGAACTGTTGTAATGGTAATTTGTAGTTTACCAAAGTAGTTTCAATCAGATGGATTATATGTTATATGGAACTGCCTATAATGAGTAATGGTATAATACTTTTGACGCTTTTATTTATTTTTGAGATTTTTATTTATTTTTCAAATAAAACGGGACTTATCACGTATGTTTTTATATAATAAAAGTAACTTTATTATATAAAAACATACGCGATAAGTCCCGCTAGTTATTAATCATGAGTAATATATTTCACTGGAATTACCAACCTATTGAATAACAATAACCAATTGAGTTATGAACAACATCCTCGTAAAGTTCCATAAACATTGTCCCCTTACTGATGAATATTTCGAAAATTTTGGATTGCTTTATCCATTGAACAGGTCTATGAAAACCTGCATAAAATCTCTCTCTGTAAAAAATATGTAGTTTATATTGCTATCTGTTTACAGAATGACATACTTGTTTTTTATTATGTTTCATATTCGCGTATTCAGCAAATCGATCACATGTATAGATAATCTGCTGTTATAGTTCATAATAATATGTTAAAGCATCAATTGTTTCAGAATGGCAATTCAATGTCCTTTCTTTATCATTTTTTACAAACAACGGCGCAATTCAATTCTTGATTCAATTCAATTCATCCAACAAAATCAATGCTTTCTTTTGTTTATCCCTAGAATCTCTGGTCAGATGCATGTGATATCCGTAATAAATAGATACCCGATAATGGGCAGATTTGTTTGCGTGTTCGTGATCGGAATTCCTCTATTGTCGGCCGTCTTGAATGCGAGGGGCTCGTGCTATATCTTGTAAAAATGCCAATCGGACAGATCGTCCAATAAATCGCCGGGGTGATATATCACAGAGCGCTGACTGCGTATGTCAGAATAATGGCGTCAGCCTCATCCAGCGTCACAATGCCGTCATTATGCTAACAGCTAACTTTGCTTTGTGTTCAGGCCCGTACATCTACGTAATCAGTCGGCATGCTATCCAATTTGAGCTGGCTTAGCACTGTGCCTTTAATGGAGTGAACCGTGATTTTTATTTAAGTTCAACTACATAAACATAAGGAAAAAGTCTATTTTGATTTCATTTAAATTGTTTTAAAGTTCATTTTTAGTCGTCATAATCTTAGAGTGATCATAGATTATCGGATTGTTTAAACAACAGGGGTTGTTTTTACATCGGTGGCTACCTAATTTTTAATTTAATTTATTACAAGCATAAAGCCTTTGTATGCGTAAATAGTCCTTAAATTTATACGGTATTTTCTTTTCAGAATAAAACCTTTTTGAACTACAGTAAAAGAATATGGTTAGTGTAAATGCTACCTCGACGAGAGCCCGTAAAGAAAGTCTTTTCATAAATCATCTCAACGTAAGCCGTACACTCGCAAATAACTGTTCACTATTCCATTTAATAACGTTGCAGAACACAATTTTCTTTTAAAATAATGAGCAAGGTAAGAACAGACTAAATAGTTCAATGAAAGATCTAAGTTATAGAATTCTAGCATACCTACAATGAAATATACATGCACATATAAAGCTTACCTGTATTATTGTTAAATAATTACATTTAATAGTATTTTCGAATAATTAAACTATGTTTTAGGTTAGAATGAACTTTGTAAACATGAGAGCTAATAATATAAATACTTGTAAATAATATAAAGTTTGACTGAAGCAAGACAGATTTGGCGATCAATAGTCTTCTATGCCTATCCTGTTAGGGAAATAGAATATATGTATGTACAGTCAGCACCAAAAGTCGATGAACAGAATCAACTTAACAAAACACCTGTTCACAATAAAATGCCATAAGTTATAGTCGCAACTAGAAAACAAAATAGCCTGTACACCACAGGTATTGTATGGTGTACAGGCTATTTTGTTTCCTAGTTGCGACTATAACTTATGGCATTTTATTGTGAACAGGTGTTTTGTTAAGTTGATTCTGTTCATCGACTTTTGGTGTTGACTGTACCTAAATCATAAATAAAAAATCGCATAATTTTTTTAATTCTCTAAGCACCGTCGTAGTAAAGACGGTGAAGTCCGTAGCCTCAGATTATCCAGAATTAATGTAAAACCTCTAAGTAGGTCGACAAAAAGGTTGCCAACCCTAACTCGAAAGGTCGAAATGCGTATGTAATGTTATCAGTAAACTATTATGTTTGCATTGATTAACCGCCCACTTTTTTGGGTAATTGATAGCCCAGCCGTGTTCAGGTGGACCCCGATGTACATAAATCATCACTGAATGCCTACCTTGCTATTGTGCTGGATAGCAGGGGGTTAATCTGTTCAATTCATAAAAAACTACGTTGTATGTGAAAGTGGTTGAACCGACAAACTTAATATGTAATGGCCTGTTTATAAGGAAACATTTCGTTGAGCGGCATCCATGCAAAAAACATATTTGCAGTCTTAAACTCCGAAAGAGTTACTCTTCTGTAACAATTTTACCGTTCTTTGGGACGAATGAACATGATATATTGATGAACATGAAATGAAAATATACTTTAACTTACTGAAACGACTGTTCACTGAAACACCATAATGTTTGTCATCATTTCCAAGTCGATAAAACGTCTTGGTAAAATATTCTTCATCATTCTGAGATATACAGATAGTTATCAGCTGGACTTAATTTTCTTTGCAAATTAAAAAAAAAAGAACAGTAATGTCAATGAATTCATAAAATTTATAGCAAAAAATCCAGCCGTGATTGTTCATTTCGCTCACCACTTTTTCAATAGAGTAAATCACCGGAAACTTGAAGACATGTCACGTGTTCAATAAATCACCCCGTGGTCATGCAGACGACATATCACGTTCTTTCGAAAATTCGCGTTAGGGGTCGGAAAAATGCTTCATCAGTTTCATACTTTTGCGGCAATAATTCGGTCAGAAGATCTTATTATCGATATGCTGCATCTTTATATTCTGGTATTGCAATTTACGGTATATTTTGAGAGTCTTATTTAGATTTAACGTCCAGCATACATCTAACACAAAGTTATAAAATTATTAAATATTTTCAACTTAATGTATGTATGTCATAGATTTCTACTTAAAACATACATTGATAACACAGTTCTAATTAAGGACTCTATTAGAATGAAATATTGTTGTCTTCACAACGGCATAGTGTATTTTAATAAGGCACCTTGTCTTTGGGTATTTTTAGGTAAGTATTAAAAAAAATAAGAATACTTAAGTTTCCAAATTTTATATTCAAATATCTGTCTCCAAAACGGTTAAATAAGATAAACACTTTCATATTTTTTTAAGAAATCGTGTTTTTGTTTTGCGCTTGATCGTCTAAATATTGAACACAAGAGTAATTCAATTTTCGCCACATATTCTAAGATCCTATTTCCCGTGACTAATGGGGGTATAATAGCCCGAGGTGCTGTCATATTCGCAGACACATTGCAATATTGAAGGAGCTCGCTTCAGGCTAACAACTGCTAAGTCCTGAGGTAGACATAGAGTGGGTAACTAACGTATTTATCTTTCAGCAAACTCTAACGGGGTAATATTACGCTGTAGATTTTGGGTTAAGCTATATTCTGCTTCTACGTGCATGAAAATTGAGTAGACATTGTATAAGCTACATAGATACGACGTTGTTCCAGATTCTTTGTGCAAGAGCAGACATAGACTCCGGAACTTCATATATATAGTATTCATGTGTCTTCTCTTTTAAATTTATTTACGTACTTACATTTTATTAGACAAAGACAAATACAAACGCTTTCACCATTATGACGTTCAGGGTGTTAATCTTCGCAATTGCGTCTATAAGTTTATGGAGACCACTAACCCTTATGATGACCAGATAGTCAGTATTTAATGTGACAGGTGGTAAGCCGAGCCGCCAGTGACTATTACCAATTTTGAAGGACACTTTTACGTCATAAGTACGTACGTACATATTTTAGTACCTAAACAATTTCGAGCATAACTAGATGAGTGGAGAGCAACCTAAACTTGCCTAACGATGGAAACTTGTAACTGAAATGCTGAGTGCGATCGTTGTCAGAGCTCATCGGGCAAAGTGCATCTTGCACACACGAGTGGATCTGTACCATATTGGACTAATCTTACTACAAGAGATGGATATTAGTAAAGGATATTTACTTACTAAAAATTAATATTTTGGTTGTATAATTATTTTGAGATTTGTAAAATTAAGGGAGTAGAGATGTGTACTTATTATTAAGGTACATGTTTAAGAAAGTTAAGTAAGTAAGCACACCTTTAGTTAACTGCTAACTTAATAGCACATATACGAAATTATCATACAGTGTTCGAGAAATTATGATATATGTTTATCCAGTTATAATAAGTGTACATGTGTCTTAAAAATACCTACTTTGTCTAGTTCCGTTAACACATAAGCCAGAGGTTAGTTCAATTGGCTTAAAAGTGTGCTAAAGATATACGAGTATATTTCGTGCCGCACTGAATCTTGAATATAATATTACCTGCCTGCCATTCATCCCACATCTACTAAGAAGCAACAGGCTGGATCAATGGTATCTATTTTGGGATAGGATAACAATGAAATAGTACTGAATTCCATATTAATGTCATCTAAAAGTAACCAAGGAGATTTTATGTGTCAATCCTGAAAAGGATCAAAAGAAGTAAATTTATGTTCGCAATTACTGACTATAACTATATAACACGAAACCCACACACATCTCCGTTGCAGCCTTAACCAAACTTCCAACAATTCGCATTAAAATTCTCGCATAATTCACATTTCCTATTTTATTCATTTCATCCGTTCTTTCCGAGAGAGAATACAAAACTCATTTTAAACTTACGTATGATCTCGTTGTAAAGTCTTGCTATTAAAAGTCGGGCATAAGTTTTAATGGGCACTCCACTCTTCACCAGTACAGCGTTAATATATAAACTTGTGCAAAAATGTTGCAGCTCCAGCTTTGTGTAGAATGGGAACAGTTCTAGAGAAACTATTAAAAGTCCTTAATTGATCAATACCAATAATTGACCGAAATAAAATTATATTTGATAATTATGTTATATACGGATGTAACTAAAGAACTGATTTACACTTGTAAGATATAAATTTTTGGCGATAAAGCTGTAATTGGTGTGTTCCATTTATCTTAATTAATATTTCTATTGTATAATTTAATTAATTCTGTTGTAAATAATAGAATTTCACAATACATTCAAGTATTTTCAATTATAATATGATTTAAAATATGAGGTGTTCAAGATTAATAAATTATTAACGGGACTTATCGCGTAAGTTTATATATAATAAAATTACCTTTTATTAACCCGACGTTTCGGCTACGTTGTAGTAGACGATTATATATAAACTTACGCGATAAGTCCCGTTAATAATTAATAATCATGAGTATAAATCGCGAATCTCTTAAAACTATATGAGGTGTTGTTTAAATAACCTTGTTTTGCCTTTCATAATTATTTTGTTTGTTGCATTTGAACAAGAATTTCAGTTGAAATCCCGTATTCTATTCCTATATTCCTAAATCGGATCGGATGGCAGTCGTGGTATTGAGCTTATAATGTTTAATGGATTTGTCACTTTCGTTCCGTCATAGCCCTCTGTTATAGAAAATAGGCTTCTACGAAAGAGTTATCACCGTGTTTATTGCCTTTTTATGAGCCCTTATTGGGGTATTACAGCCTTCATCATTTTGTGGGACGATGGCGAGAATATGTTTGACAAAGTGTCAGTAAAATGCTTAATTGGTTTCTCATTGTTTACTTGTGTTTAATTTAATAGTAATAAATTGGTGTTTGAAAAACTATGAGCAATCCCTACTAAAATTTAGATATAATCTTTAAAAATGAAAATTTAGTTGTATTGAATATTTCAGGATTGAGTGTATAAATTAATTAATTTTCATTCATTGACAATTCGAAATTCTGTTTTGAGTTAACAATCAATTCACGATTTTCGGAAATTATAGAATGTTTATTATCTAGATTACTTCTCGTAAAGTAAATACACTCATTCTTAATTATTATGTACAGATGTGTAACAGGCACACAAAATCAGGATATTATTTCATCCAAACATTAAGATTACCTGTGATACGCCACACAAGTTGACATTTATGACGTCACCTGTAAAACAAAAGAAACGCTCGTATATCTCTGAAATTGCTGTTTAGGGGCAAACAGGTCTCATCCAGCATTAACTTTGTGCTCCTAACATTTTGATTAAATAGAATTACACGGACCTTTTTGTTTGCTCGAGCCGCTGTGATGTTTAATCATTTTGCCTCCGCCGTGATTTTTGAGAAAGAGATAAAGTGTAAGGGGAAAATGTGACGTATTTTTTTATTTTTGCTTAAATTTATTCTTAAATAAACAAAATAAAACTAAATATGTACAAATACAATATTATTATGTTCTTAAATTGCGGAGCATATTTATTTAAATGTAAGAGTGATCTTAAAACAAACAGTTATACTTACTATGGTATAATATATAAGAATATTAAATAACCCGACTGTTGTGACTATCTCAAAGCTCATTTAAGATCAGATCAGTTTCTAAATAAAAGTAGAACTAAGTGGAAACTATGTATGGTATATTATGTTTTAGACTACACCATAGTGTAATAAGCAAACAACGCAATGTGTATGGATTTAAATAGTGAATAGAAAATTAAATTGATTTGTCACATAGAGCAGATTGAAGAAAGACTGTGAAGAATGTTTTTGTAACTAACTATTACTTTTGAACGGCTTGGATTCGTAGTATAAACAATAGAATTAATGTACGATAGTTTAATGTTTTTGAGGCGAAAAGGATTTATCAGTATTGACGTAGAAGCGTGAATAAATGTATGGGAGCTTATTCTGCATCGTGTTTGCATGTAACGACCTATAGTATTCATATATTGCTGCGGTTTTCGTGGTATCCTTTGAACCTGTCAGGAATGTTTTATGGTATGAGTATGGTGCCAATGGTTGGTTGTAAAAATGTTGCAGTTTGCAGGCATCAATCTTTACAATTACTGCGGGTCTAGATAACTACTGTTATAGATACATTGTAAGTCCTACGTCGAAAAAAAAGTTCTAGTAATTTAATGTAATTCTTCAATATAATCACCTTATAAGGCGATATGTTTTCATCTTCAATTGAATTATAAAAATACATAACTTATATAATAATAAATCATTTACTTAATAAAAATTAATTCACGTGTCTTTTAACAAAAATTTATTAATGGAAATAGTAGTATATAACAAAGAAGAAAGTAAAAAATCTGAAATCATACTTCGGATCAAATAAAAATGGCCGCCAATATTATATCAAGCAAACTGCCATTAAAACGTATTTCAATAAAAAATAAATAAAGCACGCTACACACGTTACCTGAGAAATGAATGCAAACTGAAATGGTGAGCGAATAGAGAGCCCATTAAAACTTGTGCTTGACATTTTAGCAAGACTTTACAGCGAAATGTAACTTTTAAATGAGTTTTTGTATTCGCTGAGTGAGAGAGGCGCTAAATAAACGAAACACGAATGTTCTGTTTTGTAATAATTTCTAGGAAGAGCGTGATTTAAATTACAATAAATTTGAATAATTTGAATTTAAATGGAATGGTGCTGTGCGGAAATATTATATATTTATTGGGTTAAATGTGTAGGAGTTATTGCGTGTCTCTAAAATCTAAATAAGTAAATAGACTCTTGGGGATTCTTATTGTTCAGTATGCAATAGATAATAATCATTCATGTATGATATAGATATGTATGTTTATGATGTGAATATTAATAAAAGATGATATTAATAAGTTGTATATTTTTGCAAATACGTACACACCACGCACCTATAGAGATATGCAGAGATCATTAATTCCTAATTTTTTTGGTCCTGTCAAATCATTTTCCTTCACTTACAGCCATATTCCTTTTCAAGCTTATCCAGGGTCCAGGGTGGTCTTATACTAATCATATATTACGCCCTATAAAGGAATAGTAATATACAAACCTTCTCCTGTTAATCACCTGGAGCCCAATACTACAAATGCGTTTTAGCTAAATCGTAGTTCAATAACACATCAGTAGTTACATGAATGATGACAGCAAAAGTGTCAAAAATTTCTTTACTGTTGCACGAACAACTTCACATGGTTATTGAAGTTATTTTAAACTACGCTTTTGCAAAAAACATTAGTAGCCTTGGACCCCTGCTAGCTTGCTTCATTATCGCTGTAACAAACACCCTTTTATTCATTAAACAGTTTTAACATATCTATGAATATGTTTGATCTAAAAGCTAAACAATCAATTATCATTATCAATAATATCCACTACCGAAGAGCGACATCTGTGTTCCAATCACCTTAACCCGCCTCATAAGAAACGTTTATCGTCAGCAAGGAAAGCTTAGTATCATTTGCTTTTATTACAAACGTTGTTCATGAGAAACCCTTACTAGTGAAACAATTTATCGAATCATTTATTGTAACGTCCGTAGATGACTGAATGGGATGGGTTTTGTAATACCCATATGGGCAGCGCTCGTTTGGGAAGAAGATATCGTATTCGGAAATACTATATAATAAGTTTATCAAGTTGTATTGCGGGCAACAGAAGGTTATCTACGTATAAAAGTTTACATTATATACTTTCACGTCACAAATACATTTTCATTTACGTGTACGCGATTGAATTGTAATTAGTAGGTACGTTTAAAAAAATCTGGACATATTCATGTGATTAGAATTGTGAATTGTCCCTGAGACTGAAAACTGGTCATGAGCATACATATATCTTTACGTTCTATTCTTTCTGGAATCGAAATTAGGAGTATTTTATCTTCGCTATCACGCATATCCTAATAATTGGGATTCTGTTGCAATGATCTAGAATATTGATAGTTTGCTAACCTATAATACAATAAATTAATATAACCCATAGTTTCAAAAACCTACTTATTCTTTTTAGATACCAAGCTAACACAAGCCCATCAAGCAATTTTCCTTACGAAGCTACCCCACTGCGCCCCCTACCTTTGCAAGATAGAGACTATTTTCCTTTATCCAACAATAACCGATACTGATTGGACTTTTCCGCATGGAGAGGGCGCGCGTGTTCATTTTCAATTGGGAGCGGTTTGTTTTTGCAACGTCTTACTGATTGAGTTACGCTGATTTGCTTTCGAACATTCGATGCGGAAGTTTGAGGTATATGGGTGGAGAGCTTTTGATTTCAAGAGAGCTAGATCTAGGCAATAGACTTGCGATTAATTGAATTTCGAAGGATTTTGACGTAAGTTTTTAAACCTCACATTTATTATTGTACGTTTGCTACACGTTAAAATATAAATAGAAAAATAACTACAATTGTTTAAAGCTACCTCGCTGTTGTCAAGAAATTATTCTGTACTTCCTGAGAAAAAGTTAGATATTATATGTATAATTACCTAAATATAAAACAAATTTCTCAACCGTTAGGCAGATATTGCAGACCTCTATTTTTATTTCCCTCTCTCTTTACTGACCTTAATAATCATAATTATTGTGACAAAACGTTTTAAGTAACCTTGTCTTATATACACTTTCGTCATATATGGACCTTAGACTTACACATACAAATGTGTATCTCCTATAGTTATCAAATGGCCTTCTCCGATTGAACCGTTCCACTTGGATTAGTACACATTGACATAATAGACTAACATAATAGCTATGACTAACAATATCCATTAAGTCTGGTTCATTGAATATAACTAAGCCGATGACATCTTGATCTCTATCGGGTTATCTAGGAATCAGGGAAAACGTCTGAGAAAATCTAGTTATTTATTGCGAAGAAATTAATTATACTTAATACCTGTATAGAAACAAAGGAAGAAAAACACTTTGAGAAAAAAGAGCTGTACAATAAAAGTTTCATAATAATAATATTTGGCATACTATTACATCAATTGAACTATCCTCTTGGTAAGTTCATGTAAAACTTGTGTTAAGGGTACTAGTTAACGTATATTTAAGAACTATATTATATATAGACAAATGCATATATAGAATATATAATCAACAGCCAGACTAAAAAGCAGGAAAAGCGTAGTTCTCAACTCTACCTCCACCGAGAATCGAATCCGGGATCACCATTTACAAGCACTCACTATTATTTGTTCGACGAACAGGTAGGTTTCCTCACGATGTTTTATAATTCGATGCATTTCGTAAATGTGTTTTTATTCACTAAAAAAACTGCTTCAATCAATCAATCAATTAATCAGCCTGTATTAGTCCACTGCTGGACGTAGACCTCCCCAAGGGTACGCCACAAAAGACGATCTTTCGTGGCCCTCATCCAGCCACTACCAGCAACCTTCTTGAGGTCATCGGTCCACCTGGCAGGGGGGCGTCCTACACTACGTTTGCCGAGACGTGGCCTCCACTCAAGAACCGCTTTACTCCAGCGGTCGTCAGTTCTACGACAGACGTGGCCTGCCCACTGCCACTTCAGCTTACAACAGCGATAGACTATGTCTATCACCTTGGTTCTTTGCCGGATAATCTCGTTCCGGACTCTGTCCCTTAACGAGATACCCAGCATTGAACGCTCCATTGCTCGCTGAGCGACATGTAGTCGGTGGGCTAGCCCGACTGTCATGTTCCACGTCTCGGATCCGTATGTCATTACGGGTAAGACACACTGGTTATAAACCCTGGTCTTCAGGCACTGCGGTAGTGGCGACGAGAAGATGTGACGCAACTTCCCAAATGCTGCCCAGCCCAGCTGCACTCTTCTGGAAATCTCCCGCTCGAAACTGTCTCTACCCAACTGCAATACTTGGCCTAGGTAGACATATTCCTGGACAGTTTCGAGCGCCTCTCCATTGATCGCAATCGGCTCCGGGACCACAAGTTCATTGAACATGACCTTAGTCTTGTCCAAGTTCATCCGGAGACCGACCGACCGTGAGGCAGCGTTCAAACTGTGCAGCATTTCCCGCAGATCCTGCAGCGACCCCGCCATCAAGACAATGTCATCAGCGAAGCGAAGGTGCGTGAGGTATCTGCCATTGACATTGATACCCATCCCAGTCCAATCCAGAGTTTTGAAGAGGTCCTCCAGTGCGTTTGAGAACAGTTTTGGGGAGATAACATCCCCCTGTCTCACTCCTCTGAGCAACTGTATAGGACTCGTCTTTTGGTTTTGGACTTGGACAGATATCGTTGCCATACTATATAGGCTCTTCAGCACCTGCACATATCGCCAATCGACCTGGCATCGCTGCAGTGATTCCAGAACAGCCCAGATCTCGACCGAGTCGAAGGCCTTCTCGTAGTCCACGAAGGCAAGGCACAGCGGCCGGTTATACTCATGGGACTTCTGTATAACCTGCCGCACCGTGTGAATGTGGTCTACGGTACTATAGCCTTTTCGAAATCCGGCCTGCTCCGGCGGCTGGAAGGCGTCAAATCTTAAGGCGAGACGATTCGTAAGCACCCTCGAAAACAACTTGTAGACGTGGCTTAGGAGCGCGATTGGTCTATAATTCTTCAGTAGGGCCTTGTCGCCCTTTTTGAAAAACAAGGCCACTACGCTCCCACTCCACGCCTTTGGAGTAGTCCCATTGGCTATGACGGAACTAAACAAATCCTTGAGCCTCTCCAGGAGCGGAGATCCTCCCGCCCTGAGAAGCTCAGAGGTGATTCCGTCCTCGCCGGGAGCCTTCCCATTACTAAGTTGTCTGAGAGCACTCCCAACCTCGTCTACGTCCACGAGTGGAAGATCGTCCGTGAAATGGCGCACCAATGCAGCTCTTGGGTCCCTCGTATCGGGTGGGGGCCTCGTGGCATGCGAGGCGTATAAACGGCCGTAGAAGCTCTCAACCTCGGCCAGAATCCCTGGAATTGAGGTGACGGTCTTGCCCTCTGAGGTTTTCACTTTCGTCAGACCAGATCGACCCATTCCTTTATTGAAGACTTTAGACCCCCGATTTAGCTCAATAGCCTCTTGAATAAGTTGAGCATTAAAGCTTCGGAGGTCACGTCTCACCGATTTTCGGATGGAACAAACTGCTTACAAGCTAGATATGACATAGATCGTGATCTATATCCACGAATGTATATTTACACGTATATACAGTAAATGTAGAATAACAGTGATAAAAATAAAAAGTTCAAGTTTCCTTTTACGAACCGAAATAAAAATGCAAGGAATAATTCGTCAGTTCGTATATTAAAACTTCGGTGACAATCTTCTCTGTAAAACTGTTTTGTTTTATAACGCTATAAGATTTTTTCGCATTACTTATTGGGACACGAGTATTTAAAAAGTTTTATTTGTCAACTTGTTTATGTTCTACTTTCTTGAAGGAAGTTTGATATTTTATGATATTACCTTAATTTTCTGTTTATGTGGGTTCGGAAAATGAGTTGAATAACAGTATGAAATAATTGAATTAGATACATAAATTAGTCCGCAGTACTATTCAGACTGGAATTGTGATGCCATCCGCCTGTTTTTTTGATTATTTGTTCATATAACATTTGTTTAAAAATGATCATCTTGTGAAACTTATTCTTACATCAGATTAATTTATTTCTTAGTACAACGATCAACGATTGGGTCACTATTGGTATGAAAATATCTAGTCGTTTTTTCACGAATCTGTTATATTATAGCAACTATTATTATTATATTTATTATTACTCTTATTATAGCAACTAGTTATATTCACAACTGCGACTTAGTGGGCAAGACTTTTAACTTCATTTTAGAGGTACTAGAATCGAATGCGGGCTCGGGTATGAATCAAGGAATGAAATTTAAAAATGGATTATTCATTTATGTACATTATTAAATTTATTATTATTAAATGTTAACAGTCGCTAACGTTGAGGGAAAACAGTGTGAGGAGACCTGCCTATCCATCGGGATAGGTAAAGGATAGGTCGGCGATACCGTTCACTATCCATCACGTTGAGTGCTGCATATCTATATATACCGCGGGCTTCCAGTGACTCATATCTAACATGTCTTCGCAATTTCGCAGATGGGTATTCAAGCTACTGAATATCCCACCACAATATAAATGGGGACTGTGTACACAATTAGGGAAGCGTATGTTTTGTTGTTGTACGTATATTCATTCCAATTGAATTATCATTCATGTCATTTAATTTAGAATACCACTTTCCTAGAAGTATACTTGAAAATCTTAATTACCATATTTGTTGGTTATGCAATATTTGAATATCTGCTTACTTGCAAAATCTGAAGTAGTATTCAAAATCTGATGAACAATTTTAATTTATGACGAACTGGGCAATTAATAATGAAGACTTTCGGTATTCAGTAACGTTCTCATGAGTTCAATTGCTCTTGATTTAGGGTTTTTAAGAATGTATAGGAGGTGAATAAAAGCTTTATGAGGGATTTCTAAATAATATTAATATACCATATCTATACATAGCCACCAAACACGAGATCATTATTAATATCATATCTGTATGGTATATGATAGTCAAAATAGTTAGATGTATTTCTAACTTTATCTACTTATTTATTATCTGAAAGATTAATGAATATATCAACTAAACTCACTCTAAAAATTAGTTTTGTGAGTAGTTTAGTATTTATAATAAATACTGTTTATTTGTTATAAAGCGGTTTTTCAAAATCCATAAATATTCGTAGTATTAGCCGTCATTCAATCTTCTTACCAGTGACACATGCTTAATTACCCTGTGTGTATAAGTATCAATGAAGTGAAAGTGATTGTCAGGATCAGAACAGATAGAATATATATATATATATATATATATATATATGATAGATGATAGGAATTCGTGATTTTTACCAACCCCTCTATATGGTAACGTTTATGATTTGTTTGTATGCACTGCCCAACAAACCAACGGTCCTGAAGCAAATGTTACTGTGTTGTACAACGTGATAATTCAAGCCTGAAGTAGTTACGTTCGTATGGCAATATTGAGAGAGCGTTGCTTCAGGCACTTAGCAAGTTCTAAGGCTCGGAGACAAAGGGAATTTAACTATCTCACTCTCTTAGGAAACAAAAGTGACTTAAGGCGTTTGTTGCTGTTGTACTATACAATATAGAGGGAATTTCTTATTCGTAGTTGGAAAGGTTCATTATTTGGAAAAGAGAAATTTCGACTATAAAAATTGAAATAGTGAGTGGCAGAAACTAAAGTTTACACTATCGTAAATAAGTTTTAAATGACTTACATAATCTAACATAAAAACCATTGACCACTTAAAGTATATTTGGCTCCAACTACATAAATTAAACGACGGGCTTCGTGCTAGTACTAATGTAGTATGAAATGCGCACTTTTGTCATTCAGACTTAGGCCTTCCGAATCCATTCTGTATCTGTTCACAGCTGCAAAGATCGTCTGATAACCTTGTATAGATAGACGCTTAAATAAACATTATGCTGTCTACATGTGGGTACCTTTCTAATCATTCATTCATCCATTCATCATCATTCACCGGCCCTACACATGACAAGCTCAAACCTACTCACTCATTCTAATACTCCCATCACATACATTAGCTTACCCATCTACATCTGCGAAAGCTAATTACACTGTGTCTACAAAGACACTATATTAAAAAAAGTTTCCGTTAAAGCAACCTCCTTTGTGCAAATATGAAATTCATTTCGAAGTTCCACGTCACCTGTCATTAAAGTGTGGCAGAGGCAGAGCGCAAAGTTTTAATGATCAGCAGGCGCTTAAGCTCTGTATGAACGGCACCGAGTGAGTTACATTATGACTTATTACTGGATGGAGAAAGGTGTTATAAATAGTGCTATGTGCGTGTGAAGTACAAGACTAATATAAAAAAATATAAAAGTTACTTTACGGGAATCCGTGATTTCTGTATAGCATTTTAAAGATGAACTTGTGGCTATAAAAGGCCTGAGTAACGAAATTTTACGTATTTTCAGGAATTAGAGTCATACGAGTACTATATGTACATTCACGATCTGTCATTCATTTCGTAGTGAACAGAAGCATACAGATATAAAATCTCCCAGGTCACTTTTGGCATGAATATTGGGATGGATTGCGAAGTCACAATGGAACATTGGTAACAGGTTGCTAGCCCATCGCCTCAGAGATTCCATATACCCCTAGTCCCTTAATCTTAGGAATAAGAGAGAATATACATTAAGTAAATTGGGTATTACCATCATCGTCAGGAATAATATCCTTTGTACATATTATTTGAGTTAAGTAATCGTAGTAGCGACGTATATCCAAATCTATATTATATCATTTTAAAATTCTTAAAAGGCATCTACTCCAAGTATTATCAAGATAATTAAAGCAAGTAGAGCTTGCTTAAGTTCCTGTAGCAAGATCAAGCTAGAATCCTCTGGATAATTGAATTAGCCATGATGCTAATCCGCGCTGAATTGTAAATGTAATCTGCTGAAGAACCGATTGATGTCAGAGGAAATATCAAGCAGAATATTGCTTGCCATCTGTGGCGAAATCGTAGCAAATGTAAGGTTTTATTTACTAAAAGTTTTGCTAAATTAAGAAACACCATGCGTGACCATATCTGTCGTAATTACACAGTTTTTCGGAGAGTTAAGCAGATTTTACACGATATTTTGCGTCATCGGAAAATAACTTATTTATCAAGTTCAACATGTTGAAAAGTGGGCTACATATGTCTTAAAACCTTCGTAGTGACGATAGCGTTTATTATAAGTCATGTATGTAAACCCTATGATGTATCTCTGAAACATCAAAGTCACATAACCAGATAAGGAAACAAGGTATATTTTTTGCAATTCGCGTGTAACTCACGAATGAAAACATACACACAAAAAGTAAAAAGGGTTTATCATGGGACAAACATTTGCAGAGAAAAATGGACTCACCCTGTCTGCCATTAACTTGGTACGCCTAATATTTTGATAAAATTTAATTGCATAAACCTTTTTTTGCTTGAACTTTTGTGTGGTGCCATCACACAGAGCCTTTTACCCCAAGGTGTGGGAGATAAAAAATAGCCGCCATTTATGTTACGTAATTTTATTCCCTTTCTGGAGTTGAAATTGTCTCATCAAAGAGTTATTTTCATTTAGTATTTATGACATTTGGAAAAAATTGCTTTCATACGTTCATGTCTCTTTCTAAATAACACCAAGCACACATGTATATAGTCATCAACTCGGTAATTGTAGATACTTTTAAGTAGTTAGAATTGTTAGTTAATCGTTTAACTTGTACATACAGACACATCGAGACAGTCTCTCTACAGAGAAGCTTGCAAAGATTAAGAGTACCCATCTTTCCCAATCCTGGCATACTACTTTCACTTGATCGATATACATATACATCCTCATACATACTTATTCATGTCATTAATTCACATCGATAAATTTATTCTAAAATTTTATTATTTATTATTCTCACACTGTAGCTCTATTGGTTTTGAATGCTTGCGCATCATAGAGCCCCTATTTTCGCATCAGATGACCTAATTCCCACTCATTTCTATTCTCGCAATGCTTGGTACAAACGAAGCTAGTCTCCCACCAAGCATCCTGTGAATACTGACAATATTTCTGATTGGATTTAGAATTGTTTGAGACGTTTTAATTTACTCGCTTCTCTGAGAAACGCTGCTTACAATTCATGTTTTGTATGTCATATTGTGCTGGAGTAGAATTTTTAATCTAATTCAATACTGCATGAAGCTTTAGTAAAATCTAACTAAAATTTGTTTTCCCACTAATTGGAATCCTGAAGGTTTTACAAGGTTATAAATCAGGGGATATATAGAGGTACATTATTATTACATAAAAACACTTCATGACCCCTATACATAATTTCGTTTATTTTTGTCTTGACGACCTCCGTGGCGCGATCGGTTAGACGCCTGAACGCTAATCATGAGGTCCCGGGTTCGATTCCCGGTGGAGGCAGAGTTAAGAACTACGCTTTTCTACTGCTTTCCAGTCTGGTTGTTGATTATATATGCTAAATATGTATTTTTCTATATATAATAAGTATATATTTCTTAAATATACGTTGACTAGTACCTTTAACACAAGCCTTAAATGTACTTACCAAGGGGCTAGTTCAATTGGTCTAATAACGTCCTACAATATTATTATGTGTTTAATTTCTTTTATAGCATCATCATTTACATGTAATTTTAAACATAATCATCCGTACACTTCTCAACGTATATTATAAACATGTAAAGTATTCAATCCTAATATACATATTAACAGTACAAATAAACTATAGTTACTCTAGTATGTAGGTAATAGAAATATCTGCACAATGCTTTCCCTTGCAGCACAATAGCACTAAGTTCGGTTAGAGACGAGTGGTGAAAGCAGGTGCACGAATGTTGAATAATTAACTAATAAATAAGCTGCTCGGCGCAAAGTGCTTTTATACGTTACCTTTTAAAATTGTTCAGTTGTAAAACAAACTTCGGCCCCCGAGAGCACTTTTGAGAAAATGTGAATTACGCTTTTGGACCGTCTCGCCTTTGAATTAGATGTGTTTTTTGTTTGCTTAGGAAGTGGCTATGGTTTTGCATTTGCTTTTTTTGTTTTGAGTGTGTTGGTAGTTAAGCTTTTAATTAATATGAGAATCGTGTATGAAATTATTGGCACCTAACGTAGTTACTATAGATTAAAACATTACACGGGAATTGCCTAAGGCAGACTTTTGTAAAACTTATACAAACAATAATAGAACGATAACTAACTTATGCTTTGGGATCACGTGTTAGTTCCCTCTTTATACGGCTCAATGAATGTTCTATGAATGTATTAAAAAGTTGGTTGTGATATACAGAGGTGTAATTACTTGACACGTTAAGTACATTATTATGCCATAAGTCGCTTAAACATGTTCCTATGGCACCCCTTAAGTTAATTTTATTTTAATTACTAGAGATCAGGGGTTCAGTTAAGTGAACATGTAAATGCTTTTGAAAGTTACATCAGTAAAAATGAGAGATCTATGATAATGGATTAATAGTCAGTGTCTCAGCAACCCATTTTATATATGTTATGAGTAGTTATGAAGTTCCTCTATATTATATGTAATTATATCTTATACAGTTTGCAATTGGTGGCATTGTATTAGCAAACCGCACGGAACACCATTGACAACATCGAGTCTACTGGACTCTAAAAACAAGCCTTATTGCATCAAATGGGAGTACATTATTATTATTATATATTATTTTCCTCTTTCGAACATACTACTGCAAGTTTGGAATAAGCTACACTAAAATTAGCAAACATGAATAGGTAGCCCATGAGCCGTGTCATGACACCGAATGTTTCCGAAATTCATCCTTTTCATATAGCTTGCGTCACGTCAGATCATAACATCCATTTATCTTACCTGAACCTCCCGATAGTAGAGATGCAATCGACCAGTGTTACAAGAGCTTTTACTACGAAAATTTTAGCTTGTACCAGGTTCTGTCTAATCTGGTTGAAACTATTTATCGGGCTAAAGGTCGATGTGGCGCAGGAAGCAGTATCATCTGTCACGTTTGGTAGACACAGCTATAATATGAAGGATTTAGCTTCCACCCAGACTTATTATGATGCAGCAATTTAAGTATGAGAGCTTTTTTAATTAGGTACCTTTTTATGAAAAATAAAAAGTTACAGTTGCCTTACACATTATTTTGTTACTTTTTATAAATAGAGAGTAGGTTAAAAAAATTAATAGTTCTATGTCATTTTTGTTTAATGCGCTACGCTTTTGGCATATCAATAGGAAATGTATGGCATTAAAGAATGATTGTAATAAAACTCAACAGCAAATATAATGATTAAACCTACGTAATTAGTAATTCTAACAATCGACTGAACGGAAATATCATTCTACCGCTTCCACCATGAAGGTTTAAAAATTTATGAACTCCTTTGACATATAGCTTCACAATAAACCGTTAACAACAATTCCAGCCCGGCATATAACTTCTTTACGAGGCATTCAATAAGAAAGCAAGGAGGTTTAATGTGCCGTTACAATAAGTTGTACAACTTTAGGGGTCGAACACGGCTCTCGACTTGGCATTAAATATTTAATTTTCGCGAAGTTTTTATTGCGGCCTCCATGGATAGATGGGACGTGTCTTGAAAGTTTTATTTGCAGTGGCTTGAACGAAGGTTCTAGACATAGTTAAGCACTAAATTCTAGCTAGGAATAAGTGTGTCCTAAATGCCATTACGTTGGCGACGAAAGGGCGGAATTCTTGACGATTATCTGTAATTTATGAACTTTATTTAATATGAACATTTGGTAGAATTTAATTATTATATAAAAGAATTTTTCAATATAATTGAAAGAATTTATTTACATACATACATACATACACATCACGCTTGATTCCCTGTAGAGGGGTAGGCAG
Organism: Leucoptera coffeella; assembly: GCA_030578115.1. Lineage (NCBI taxonomy): Eukaryota > Metazoa > Arthropoda > Insecta > Lepidoptera > Lyonetiidae > Leucoptera > Leucoptera coffeella. The sequence continues at coordinate 278,864 of JAMBLF010000057.1, read as the reverse complement.
AGATCACGGATCCCCATTTGTCCCGATCCTGACGGACCACTTTCGCTTAATTTAAGAATTTATTTTGTTTCTTATAACAGTATTGTTACATTATGTAAATGATATCAATAAAAAGTATGTACAAGCATTGATTATTAAGTGTAGTAATATAAAATCAAATAACCTAGAAAAACGAACTGACCAATTAGTAACCGGAACTATTAGTAACCTAACCTGACTGATAAAATATTAAACTTTACTATAATAACGATCTTTTTTCTGTTACCAAGTGAAGTTTGAGTGGAAAACTAACAATGCTTTAATTTAGCTTTAACACATTACAATCGTACTAAATCCCTAAAGTTCTACAGCTAGTTGGTTTGGCGTGAGTTGTATCCGGGTATGAATATTAAAATCCTACGTGACACAAGTTATATGAGTGGGCTGAATAATGAAAATGGTTTGGGACCGTCTGGTTTGTGCTTTGAGCATTCGAATCTGACGTTTGATAAATAATGTGGAACTTGACCTGTGCATATATTTGTCTTTCAGAAAACATGACTCATAAATTAAAGTTTAATTATGCATGCATTATTCTAGATATTAAAGATAAAGGTCGTCGTTGAAGTAAGTTTAAAATATGTACAGTGTATTTTGTCTTTATGTTGTTTGTAGTATTTTCACGATTTTGTTTTCCTGACTAAACATTTAACATAACAGTTTTAGTAATTTTGTTAAAGTTAAAAAAAAGATGACGAGGAACCCGTTTAAACTTGAATCTTTCGGGGCAATTATATATTTGGGGACATCAAGAAGTCAAATCAAAGATTCAATGACAAAATCATAGGACTATACACACTATATCAACAATTGAAAAAACCTTGATTCTTACGTTACAAGTAACGCAATTTTTTATGCACAAATTATTAATATTACTCTTATATAGTAACCTCTCTAGGGCTCCAATATTCCGCTGAAGCTTTCCGCATAAATTGCCGACTGAAGTTGCTACGTGTATCCCGGAATCTCTAAAATTAATTTTGCACCGCGGATCCAAATTCGTGAGTCGTGTTTGGAACGCCGTGTTGTCTTAGCAGAGTGTGACACGTCTTCATGCGCTTTTGGTTCCGTGAATGGATTATGCCGTTCACGTCGCTGACTTATCATATTCCCCGTGGCTTGAGCTATTCAATTATCTCAGTGTAACTCAGTTTGTTTTTGTAGCGAAACACTTTAAACACGTGCGTGAAATTAAAATGAGTAAGTTGTAGTTGCGAAAAGATCGATGAAAGTTAAATAATTCCAATGAAAATAAAAGAGCACAGCGAACTTGTTTGGGATGTTCGTAGTATTCTAATAAATTGCCTTTCTTCTTAGCATGTATTTAGGATGCAAATAGAGGATATATACATATATATTCACGCCTATACGTCCCCTCGAGGACAGGCAGACACTATCGATCGCCACTTGGAACGATCCTGACAAATCTCTCTTGCTTCAACACAAATAAACCTTCTCATACATGCTCTTCTATTCTTCACGCTACGAACACCTACAGTAAGAAAAATATTTCTAATTTCATCTGTATAAGTTCTACACGGTCTACCCCATCCAACTCTACCTTCCACTTTATAGGTTTTAATCTTGACTCAATGGAACAGTATGCTATTGTTTAATGTAACTATATCTCTTTCCTGTCTTATAATATTAAGATATCCTCCAGTGTACTCTGCAATCTTGTAACTAATTAGCAATGAATATTAATGAAAACCGAAATTTCGAGACGAGGAGTTAATAAGCGAAGATACCGTGATGCTACTTTCTTATTAATTCGGTCTTCCCTCATCAAAGAAATTGGAATCGAGATTTGAATGCCTCAGAGGTTTTAATTTTCACAGAAATTAAGTGCAATAAATAATCATGATGTCTTAAAAATGTCTACCGGTAAATTGTCTATGGATTTCTTCTATCTTACAAGTTATGACAACTTTAACATCGCTGATAATCTACCAATCGATTCACAGTATTAAGAACTCAACCAATAAGTTACTCATCAATTCTTTTGATAACAATCCTTTTTGCTTCCCAAAATAGTCCAGAAAAGAGGTCAATCAAACGCCAAATCCCTACTTTGTCAGCATCGAGTGTGTTGTATTGTGTTAGCTAAAATGGCCCGTATAAATGGGGCTTAGCGACAATGGATGAGCTAATATTACGAAGCGACGGCCAGGCGCTTGTATTAAGGCTATGATCTATTGTGACTTCACAATGGCTAACTGGGCTACTACGTGGCTCTGTTTAGTATGAAACTAACAGGTAAAGGTAACTAACCTAACTAAATGGGGATACAGTGATATTTAGTTGTTAGATTTCTGTAGCTATATTACATTGGGTAATGACTATTTGTCAACAATTATGATGTTCAAGATGTATTAGAGTTACTACCACCGTAATTGCGAATATGGTCAACCTGACCATGAAAGGGGGAGTATTTTTTCATTCTAGATGTTAAATGTTTGTGTCAATGTTGTTTAATGCAGTGTATAAATTGTTATCTTTCTTATTCGACTGTGTTGATCTTGTTTTGTATTTCTGTATTATGACTCAATATGCAAGTGTGAAAGGTTTGGTCTAATTGGTATCAAAAAGATGGGTGTCTATAGAACTGTAACTTTTAAGTTCGTTTGGTGCATGGGTATCTGTGGAAAAAGCGTTTATTGGTAAATGGTTAGACTCCAAAACAAAACCATGCACCTTCGTATATTTTAAAGGGGTGGATAGAGAGGTAATATACAAAGTCAGAGTTACAAAGAGGTTCTAAAATAACAGAGTGCTTTTTTAATATATAAATGAAGTTTTTTAGATTATTTACTACTAAAAGTTTGGGATGTATAAATATTAAACCTTTGTTAAATTTAATTCCACTACATACTTTTGGAACTTATGTCATGACTCATGAGTATAATTTAATAAAAAATACCTATGGATTCGTAGAAAACGTCATAATGAACTTTAAATATTGATATGCAATCGCAAACGAACGAAATGTAATGAGTTCTTCATTCGCTGTATTCATTTCATTAATGCGCGTTTACCTTTCGAATTTTTGATCAACTGCATTTCCAATGTTTTCGTATTGATGTTCGTTTTTCAACAGAATGTCCACTTATGGGTATCCAAAAGCCTTTATATTATATTACAGAATAAAAGGCAAACAAGAAATACGCATTCACGACCATTACACCTTGCGGTAGTCAGAGGTTCAGGTGCATATCTTCGCAATTGGAATTTGAAGATAGTAATTCTATGGTCACCTCGAACCCACGTGTTGACTAGATAGTCAGTACTTAATATGACAGGTGGTAAGTCATGTCGGCATTTACAAGCACTAACTATTACCTGTTTTCAAGGCATTTCGTGAACGTTTTTATCACGAAAATGTACACAGAAATTAATTAACTAAATAGTAAAATAAGAAAGGGATAGGTTGTATGTAAATGTTGGATTTCATTTTGGTTGTCTCCATGCTAATTTCTGATTATTTAATAAACAAACATACATTCACGTCCTCTAATCCCTTTCGGGATGGAAAGAACCTTGGAGACGATAATATTTCAAAGGTTTTTTAGAATGAATGACATGACAGGTTGCAAACCCATCACCACACAAGTGTCATTAAAAGCTAGTCCCTTATTGATTAGCATGTAAATATTAATTTATAGAAGGTGTGAGTGAAGCAAGAAATATTTGTAAGTATCATCAAACGTGGCGTTCGATAGTCTTTACCTATCCTTTTAGGGAAGTAGAGGCTTTAATGTGAAATTATTGTTGGAATAATGTACTTTTGTATACCAACGAGTATTTTAGTAACATCTTTTGCCTAAATAATAAACCAATGAATTTGTATAACATTACTAAAAATATTTCTATGAATTCCAAATTTATAAATTTAAATTCCAAACTACGATATTACAAACTACATGTATATGTTATTCATATTTTATCACAAAATATCAAAGGTTATATGTGGGGAGAACACTTATTAAAAATTCCTTATAAGTGACCTTAGACATTAGAAAATAGTTCAGATTCCAGAATGCCCTTAACATGCATCGCAGGGCGTTCGTATCGACAATGTAGATGAAAAATATTTGAAGCAACATACATGAAGGAGGGATAGAAAAAACTACTATGAAATTTTAATTCCTATAGATTCAATATTGTTTCATTTTGGTGTGCAGCGGTTAAGGCGCAAAAGGAAAAATATTTTTATGAAAAAACGTAGTAAATTGTAAGCATATTTGAAGGCTTCTTTAGTTGTTTGTTATTTGTCATTGACGAATTCCTGGATATGTACAGATTTTTTATTTAATATGCACTTTTTACAGTCAAGCATAAATTTAACTTTTATAAGTATATTATATATATATATATATATATATTATATATATATATATTATATTTATAATATTATAATTATTATAATTATAATATAATATATATTATAAGTATATTTATATACTACCAATCGTTCCGTTCATTTTAAGAAGGTCGGTTAGAGACAGCCAATTTTATGCCGTTTTATCTGAACTGATGCATAGACCTCAGCTATAATAAGATACTTATAAAACCCTTGTAAACTATAATGAATATCTGACCCCTACGTCACTATAACTACCAGGAATTTCAACCATCATACGCTACAATTTTATTCATGATATATGCCTATTTCACACTACCGCCTTCACACCACAGCATTCACCCAAACAGCCAGCCTATTCAATAATTAGACAGGCTTAGTCCTCGATTACTTCGGTGTAAATGAAACGCAGATTGGCGTTGACACGAACTAGGACCAAAGGGGGGCGAGGGAGGGGATCAGTGTCCAGTTGATCCGATCGTTGAGCTGGACACGCTGATTGATGACACCGATTAGGGATGGCCTCTACGCCCCCGGCAGTGCTTTGAGTTTTTGTCCAAAAAGGTTTTTTATTATCTGAAAGGAGGTCGTATGTGCAATGCAAGTATGGTGTGTCTATGGGATATTAAATAAAAAAAAGTTATTATATTGTATGTTTCTAATAACAACCAGGAATTAAACCTATATTTACTGTGTAGCATAGAGGAGTAGGCAGAGATCACAGAAGTTAATCGATAACCTGAAACAGGCAATTGATATCAGTAGTCATATATTGATTTGATTGTGAATGTTTGCGTTTCCAAATACGAGCACTTTATTGATATTAAAGATATACGTTCGAAAAATCGAACAGTTGCACTTTACTTTAATCTAATCAAAATCAATCACATGCATCGGACATAAAACTTAGTACACCAAAAATCCCATTCAACTTTGAATTACAAAAAAGTTACTTGAAGATTCCTAAAGGATTACTTTTATTCAATATAAGTAACAATACCTATTGAAGGTAAAAATATACTCCAAGTTTGTTTGATAAACACTGCATAGATTTATCAATACTTCTATCACTTTTTCAACAAAGGAACTTTAGTCATTCCAAAGCTGGATCGGATTTGGATTACGGAGAGACGTAAAAATACATACTTCATCAATTCGTTCCACTCTGTTGGTTGCCGACATTGAAAGGGAGCTAATTCTGATAATTTCAAAGATATTGAGTTTCCAGTTTTATCTGGCTATTGATTTTTTACTGAAAATGAAATTGGAATGCAATTGATATCACAGTGTAATGAGAGTGTTGCATTTCGATTGCTGTCTGCTAATATAATTAAGCAAATGTGCTTTTGCTGCAGCGGTTGTAAAGGTATATCAGTGAAGTAAAATTGATAAAACAAGACACATATATTATTATATTATACTAGGATATCAAAAATTAGGTTTTTCTTGACAGCTTACATAATTGTGTATTCCAACATACAGTCACGCTATATATTGTACGTATTAAAATTGCACATTACTTCTTTAAAAAAATATGTTTTAGGATGTACAAATAACGATTGAAAGTCGTAAAAAAAATAGTTAGATGCTATTAATTCATACCTTACAGTATATAAAATCTAGAATATTCCGCACTCGAAATTAATGTATAAGCACGTTTAAAAACGTATTTTCTAACAAACGTTATAAATATCCTATTCTGTGAATAATACCCGTACTAGCTGAATCGGTCCACTGCTGCACTCTAGACTGTCGGTGATATGTCACTAACAGTTTCTGCTCGATAACGATTGCTAAACTCTCCAGCTATGAACCAATCAGTTAAGTTAAACCCATATATGTTGTATGGAGGACTATGAGATGTATTACCTACGCGGTTAGGTTAAAAGTCGTATATCGGAATATCGTCGTTTTACAATACAGTTAAAGATAATTATAGTCATTTAGGTGTGATAACAAGGCAAATTAATGAGTCTTAAAAATAAAGAATCTTTATTCACATTAAGACTGTTGTTGAGAATAATCTTTGAGACCCGTAGTTCAAACATATTCCGATAGATGCCGCTGGTTATAATTATTATCTGAGACCGATAGTGCAAACATATTCGAACACCGTTGACAAAAAAAAATGTAGGTTCTTGGGAATATCATGTAATATGTGTGATATATTATTCCAGTTATACGTATAATTGAAATATCAGATTTCCTGTTGTACAGCCACTCATACATGCCTATATTCCCTGAATCCCACACTAAAGCGTCCGTACATACATGCAGAAAATCTTCTATTCAATATTCCTAGAGCACAATGTGCAGTGAGATAACGAACGCAGACAGTGGTACGTGCTTTGTCTGATTCCAGTTCCAACTTGGATTGATTACTTGTCGAAGATTTCAACACGTCTGCCTCAGGGCTAGAGGTGTTCAGAATTTGGGCCTCGCTTTTATTAGCATTTCAGACTGGGTGATTGAATACCCATTTTGTGTTATGAGCTGAGGGTGGGAAGGTTTTGAGTGTGTAGAGGATCAAACAGGTGTTTTAGGAAGAGTATGGTTTTATTCGTTATAATTGTTAGTTTAATATAGTTGACAACGTAGTAGAAAAAAGGTCAATAACGTGTCAGTTTACATTATAAGTTGATTATAATGATTTTATCAACCACAGGTTTATTTATTTTGAGCAGCTTAATTTCAAGGACATATTTGAATATTATGCGCAATGAGGCTAGTATATAGTATTCTTTAATCTCTATTCTGGATAAAGGATTCTTATATCACTTTATCATGGCAATTGATCACCTAACAGTCCATCTCTGTTATAATAAATTTAACAATTACTTCTAAATCCCTAAGTTGTCTCTTACAAAAGCAACAAAAACGCCATCTGTTGACGTTCCATTCCAGTCCCATATGCTCAGAATATACTTTATTTAGCACCAAATAGAACTTCAGTAATTTCCCCGTTCAATTTTGCTTTTAGCTGAAAAATACTGCACATTTTGCTTGTCGCCTCGTCGCCGTATCAAGGAAAAATGTAGATCCAACGGCAGTGACTGTACAAAATATTTTTTCACGGTGATCCCCGATAACCGTCGTCTACGTGATTTAACAAGATTAGTTTAATCGAAAACGGTTTTTTCGCATGAGATTATGTTGACGGGGAGGGGATCGTGTTCCTGAATGAAATGATTTGCTCAGATTAACGCCTGTGTTTAGTGTGATGAACGAGTTTAGTTGACGTTATTTCGAGCTGTTTGAAAAAAATAAGGGAACTGGCACAATATATTTGAGATCATTCAAGAGTTGAGAAGTTTTGTGATTTAAAGAAATCGGACTATTTTTTCAATGTCTATAACAGGTATGTGGTAGACAAGTGTCAATAATTTGTATGTGTTAGAAGATAGCTTTATGTGTTAAGTTATACATGAAAGGTTTGTTGATGAAATATATGTATGTAGGAGACAGGTAGATTGTGGGAATCAGCTATTTATTATGTATGAGGCACAATAATGCTATTTATAGGCTTAATCATGTCGTTATTCTTGACGGCGTGTAATTAACCCAACTTTGAAAGGGATACAATTAGTTACATATCTTCACATCTATTTATACTTTGTAATTATAAATTTTGTACATTTTCAATCGTTTGCAATAATAACAGTTATTAATTATTTGAAAATATTAACAATATACTTAAGGTAAGTAAAATCACAATAAAAATAAAAAATAACTAAAAGAAGTCTTATCACTGTAAAAGAGTTCCCAAAACACTGATAGTATTTCCTCTCTGAACAAAAATATACTTAAATATATCTTCATTCAAACATACATGTTATATAGTACATTTTAAACGCATTAGACCACATCACTCGATCATTTCCAGCATATTTATCCCAGAGGGCGCCCCATTGAAACGCGGCGTTGGGCACAAATATCGCTGATGTAGTTGTTCGGAGATTATCCCGATGCGTGTTTGTTATTGACAGTCGGATGAAGTGGGAAATGATTCGCGAAAACGCTTAGAATTTCCTATCGCGTGCTGATGTTAGAAAGGGGAAATTAAGGAAGGATTTGTATACTATTTGGGTTTGATATCCCTCCAGGTTTAGAGGTTTCTTTGTAATGGATATTTCAGAGTAGTAGAATAGTCGATCAGCGATTGAAGTTGTAGTTTAGTGTCATGGTGTAACACGTCTTTAGTATTTATAGTAGCAAGGATTCCAGAACAGCCCAGATCTCGATGGAGTCGAGGCCTTCTCGTAGTCCACAAAGGCAAGACACAGCGGCTGGTTATACTCGTGAGACATCTGTATAACCTACCGCACTGTGTGGATGTGGTCTACGGTACTGAAACCTTTTCGAAATCCGGTACCTGGTACTACATGGTTTTTAAGTCTTTTTAACGATAATTCATATAATTTGATTCATACTAATTAAAACAATACACAACATATATTACATAAATAGAACACGTATTACATGACAGATCTACTTGAAAACATTTTATATTTAGATGATAAATATATTAATAATAATAAATATGCTATCAAGAATTAGTGCGCTTCTATTGTTTAAATTTATCAATCTCTGTCTAAAACGTAAAAAAGTCAAGTTCACTTATAATACCACAAACTTCACCATAAACATTTCTGATTACACAGTAACACAAGACGAATGTGGTCCAGTCACGTAGATACAAGCACCTTCCACACTATGTACACGAATAGTACAAATAACATTCCGCTTAAAAGAAGCGCACGTGGTCGGCATAACAGAGCATAGCCTACTTCTGCGAAATGTGAAACATATACAGACTACGAAATTCTTCGAAGACAAGATAGATATCAGATATGAGCTGATAGAATCTCTAGTGAGTATAAAATAATAATTGAAGCAAGCAGTAAATATGTATACTTAGAAAACTTTATGATTAAGGCTAATAATCGTAATCTTAAAGGGTATTTTAAAGTAAAGATATACATATTTATAGTACTTTAATAGGAGGAAGGAAATATAATCTATCTGATCCCAAAAATGTCTTAAAAGATATCTATTTTAAGATTTATTTCAAGATTCGATTAAGAAGATGTTATGCACCTTTAAAGCACGAGAATGTTAGTATCTCTCTGTAATTTTTTAAATCTTTTAATAAAAATAGCACTTCAGACATTAATAACTTTTCAGACATCTGAGAAATAGTGTGGGTCTACACTAGAAAATGATGGAAAATTGTAACTATTAACTAACTCATATCAAAAAACTTCAACAAGTCACCTTGCACGACATAACAATTCCAAAGGCAGTAAACATTGTTTTGCAAACAAACAAGTGTTATAAAAAATCAATTTTGTGAGAAGTGGGTGGCTCAAACCCTTTAGTACTCCGAAAAGAGAATTTAATTACTTCTATTCGTTAGCATTTCGTAGGAAACAACGCGGGTTCTACCCACGTTCTTTTTGGGTGATGTATTGGAAATTCTTTAAATATTTCATGAATGCTTCTTTTGTCTATGCTTTTTTGAACGATTGTAAAGAATTGCAAAGTATATTATAGATTTTCAGGTGAGAAACAATTAGACAGAATATCCTAAGCTTAACTGATATGGACTGAATAATACTGAATCTTTAACTGGACTGGTATAGTTCTGACCTTCTTTTTTTCAAAATCTCTAACCTTATACGTATTTCTGTTTTTATAAGTTTTATTTTTCTATGCTTAATTTAAAGGAATTATGGCCCACTATCACAACTTTCGAGAAATATGGATTGTACCTATGATTTTATGAACTTATTTTGTTTTCGATACACATTTGCATACACTAGCCATACACCTCATGGTTGTCTACATATGCGCAGTTATCAAACTCACGCCTACTCTCCCACTATAAGTTACTTCTAACCCCATAAGCCTACACATATAATCCATATTATCCACAATGAGCGCCGGAGCCTATTTCATTTATAGCCTCCCATTTCATCCCGAAGGATACGCGATAAAGTTTATTGCTCGAAACAACCAAACGGGTGAATATGCCCTTATGAACATTGATATTTCTGTTAGTCACGACTATTAGGCCTGGTTTGGTGCTTCAGGATAATGTAAGGTAGGTGATTTGCTATAGGTATTTCATAATAATGTGTAATTATAAAATAATAATAATATGTAATTGGTCATAATAGAAATAAAATATTATTTAAGGAAATATTGCAACCATATGTATAATTTCCTACTAAAACATCCTAATACCCTGTAGCATTACATTCCATCCTATTGAGACTCTAAAACACAACTAAACAGTCTTTTTACAGCTTCAGTATCTATTGGGATAAATAGAGTTTGAGGTGACAGCCATGTTCAATGCAAGTATGGAAGTAAGTAAGTACAACCCATTTCTTACCCTAATTGTATTTTTTATTTTGAAAATTATATAAAAAATACAGAAAATAATCATTAGTAATGCTCGGTAAACCAATTTTGGAGACCAAAGCCACAACCGCTCAGCTAACCCACTTGACACTGAGCTATATTTGCCTACACAAAACATAATAAAACATTTTACTTCCCTTTCATAATGAACTCTCAAAACTTACCCCACCTAATAGGAAAGTTATGTAACTGAGTTCTAAAAAACGTACCTTTCACCTTTCTAAGCAAAGTGTTGCAAAATGTTGTGCTCATGAACTTTGTTATTAAAACTTTGTCCCAGGTTCATTTGGCGAGCCAAAGTTTTTTACCTTAATTGGTTTCCTGGCGTATATTGGGAAATATTAACACTTTCTTCTTTAGAACTTTTCATTCTGTTCTCGCCTTTTGATATAACACATTAAGGTCGAAAAGCATAGAGAAGTCTGGTGTCCAGAGCTGCTATGGCAAATGGTTATTTAGAGAGACTACGACGACAAAAAATAAGATTTGTTATTTTTCTTATTCAGCCTAAAGATACTGAAACGCCAGCGGTACACCTCTAGGCATGCCGTAGAAAGTTCACCATACTGGAAGGACCTAAAAATCGCAACCAAACACCATACGGTCCAGTCGAAACCACGACCTATTTACTGAAAATAGTCTCCAAATCCGCCATTACCCAAAGATGTTTATCGAAGAACAGAAAAAATGCTAATAGATTCAGATCCACTAGCGATTGCTTCACGTGCCCCGATCCAGGCCATAAATATTTTCTTTATTCAAATTATTCTGTTAGGAATGCCTGGGGCTGCTAAATAATTCATTAAGCGTACACCCATGACCCTTAGTGTCTGCACAATGTCGTACTAAGGTTACTTGGCCACTCGACACGTAGCTCAAGGCGTCCTTTTTCATTAACTCGAGAACGCAGCCAAGACGCCCCTCTGCCATATAGTTAATCAATTCCTGGAATATTCTTACCTAGGTAAGTCACTTGTTTGACAGTATTTTAATACTAGCGTCAGTTTACCACTCATTCACAAACATATTGCTGATCGCTCTGTACAGGCATTATAAAAGTAATAGTTTATTAAAATAAAAATGTAAAATGTAACCCGAGATCAAGGAAAACATTCTTCCTGATCTTGGCAAGTCAACACCATCCCTTTGTTGACATCAATAAACATACTTATTAATCTGACTTAAGATGTAATGTCGCTGCATCGAATACTCTTGAGACACATATTCGTTACTAGGTATTTAAACATTCTTCATCGTTATATCATCAGAAGAGACTAAAAGTGCAGTATTTTCCTATAAAAAGAGGCTTCATTGAAAATGATGCGGAATTTCACAATGAATAATCTGTACATAGATTGCACCCTCTACATATACACTCGTACATGTATGAATTGACTGCCTGCGGTTGGTTAATCAAAAACTGTAATAATTCAAAGGCAGAAGCGGCTTTGTTGAAAGTTTTTATTTTCGACGTCATTGCCTCGTTAGGCTGCGATGTTGCAGTCTAAAAATAGGACTTTTAACAAAGGGCCTTATATGAGAAAATATTGTACGTACAGATTGATCTATAGGGTTTATACTTCTTACGAATATATACGTTACGTTGTGCTATATACAGTTAGCTTTATTGAAAAAACTTGCAAGAGTAAGTGAATGTAAATAATAAAGTTACAATCGCAATTTGTGATATTGAGAGAATAAAGATATCATATAAACAATAAATAAATATAACACTGAATCCCGTAGTCATGTTTCCACACTAAGCAAATGTATAGTTTGTACAGTTAAAAAGGGGATTTCCGACTGTAAACTATCGAAGAAATTCAGTAAATGTAAAAAGATAATTAACAATTGTAATTTATGGTAACAAAAATAATTTAAGCCCATATTTCTTCACACACAATTCCACACCTAATCCCACACTCCTACCAAGCAGATAGACATATAGTTAACTTCCATTCGCTAACCTAAACTGCGATTTTAACCCACCAACTTGTTCATACTTAAAGGAAACCGTCTGCGATTCAGAAGACTAGTAGCTCCCCCTGTTGAGACCAATTTCAATTTGCGTGCTTTGAGCGGCTGTTTCCGTTGGATTTCTTTGAACTGCAAGCGGATTGATTTAAAGGATCGCTCTGCATACAACTGCGCTTTTGAATCGAACGAGTTGAGATAGAAATGCGAATGTATGTACGTAGATAAGAGTTTTACATGTTTATGTCAACTTTTTGTAGAGTTGGAGGATATGAAAATAAACTTTGCAGGTTTTACTAATTACGTAAGTTGTTTGTTTTTATCTGGGGCGTAATAATCTTTCTGGTTCATCAGCGACCAAGGATTACTGAAATTTATAAGGTGATGGGCTAGCAATCTGTCATCAGTATTCGATATATATACCAGTAAATGTTCCATGTGGCGATCGATTGTCTCCGCCTATCCTGTTGGGGACGCAGAGGCGTGAATATATGTATGTGTGTATGTAAATAAAGGAAACATCACTCTAAGGTCCTGTCCACTATAAAAAGGATAGCAGAACGTGATTTATATGGAATAACGTAATTATTTACCAGTTGGGCAAAATATTTCAGTACAATATTTGAATAAAGCAATAAAAATTAATATCCCGATTCCGTCCCTGCCTACATAAACTTTTGCAATACCAACTTTGACAATTTAATGTTGTAACTTCGAAGATATTTTCGAATCGGAGTGAAAATGAGTCTGCTATTATATTCAGTACTCAGGCTGTATTGTTCATTAGGTATAATTATTATTGTTTGAGACAACTAATTTATAATATTATGAAATGTTGATAGTTAGTTATCATTGTTATTACGTCTTAGAAAATATGGAGTTATTTTGTAATAATATGTAGTTAATATAATTAACAGAATAATATTATGGCCGAAGTTTTCTATTTGAGTATACATATAGTGTGTGATATGGATATACATTTTTTGACCATACTTTTTATTTATAAGCTCTAAATAATAAGCTCTGCTTGCCAGTTTCAGGAATTTATGATCTTCATACTTATGTACCTAAATCTTGAAAAGGAACGAAAGTATTAATAAAAGAGAGATGACAAAAATCCAAATCCCTTTTGCACTCATCCTTATTTATCCATTACATTCAATTCACTTTAGATTTATGAATTATTTATGTTTTGCTCCAGAATCCTACTTTTTAGCTCTTGTTCTAGAGCCTTCCAAAATAAGTAATAATGGATTTCTAAATCACAGCCTGCAGTTATATGTAAAAATAAACTGATTATAGTATTATTACATGTTAGTTGGGACGATATTAGAATAAGATATTATACTGTATTAGTACTGTTGCATATTATTTGACGTTATTAGAATGCCATTAGCTACTTTCCTTCGCTGCGATTAAGAAACTAAGTGATTTTTCACTATATTTAATTTACATTTATTCTATCAAAGCTATATAATATAAAACCCATAGCCACAATAATAATAGCTAAACTGTTATGTCTTCGAGGTAACTGTTCACTACAAAAGGGAAAAACGATCAAATATTTACAATACTCAGAACAACTACCTAGTCACTAACTTGTTAGGTAATGAGATACATAGAATAACTATTTAACTAACTAACTCATTTCAACCAACGGTATACACTAATGTATATATCATACGATAAATGAAAACTATAAATAATTCCAATGCTTCATTTTCTCAAACCCACAATAATTTACGGATATCCTTCAATTCACTTCCTTTTCACGGAGAAATGCAATTTAAAACCTAATATGTTTTTAGTGAAAACCCTAGACCGAGTTCATTCATCTGCCGTCGACTGATTGAGTCTATCGATTTGTTTAAGTCGCGGTGGGGCTTCGGAGCTTTTCCACAACGCCAATAAATCTTTTCAAGTTCATTGAAATTTAACGCCCGCGGCCGCGCAAGGAATCAGGGAAAGTAGAGCTCATAAATTAACCGGAAACACGTGTTTGAGGGTTTTTAGGAGGAATATGCATCTAATTTTATATAAGACGATGAAGAAGTGATATTGAAACTTTTTATGGCTGTTTGAGTGAAAGGTACATACAAGAGAAGTCATAGTTACTTTGATGACTGGAAATAATTTAATTTATACTCATCTACATTATGATAAACATTAACATATTATGTAAGTTTAAAAATTATATTCTTTGTAATAGAGTTATAATTATTTTCTTAATAGGATTTTAAATGACACACGCATCTTAGTTCTAATAATTATATAAAAAACAATATTTTCCTTGAAAATAACATAAGACGTAGAAAGATTTCTAAGATTTATTGAGTGCAATCCATATTCGAAAACCGATTCAGAAAGCATGTATTTTCTTCTATTTTAAAATAGCGTCCAAGGCATAAGTTCTCAGAAGCAAGACAACTCTGAATTATTGAAATCTCTTGAGTACTTAGTAAATATTTGAGTGTACTTTCCAGTTTCCAACCTTAGAAGTAAACAGGATTCTCTCTGAATAATAAATATAGCATTTATTAATGAAACAAAACAAAATAAGGTTCGTATTCTAACCGACATGATTTGGTAACCTAATTGAAGAATAACAAAAAAGTAAATAATGTATCTATTAAATTTTTTCCTTGACTTAAATTGAACCTATAAAGGTGTTTGACAACATTATAGTGATAATATTATCTTTATTACAGTTATTATAAAAATAGCTAACCCACTGTCACATTAGGTGTTGACTCTCTGAATAATCCGTAAAGTACCAATACGAGTAGAGTGACTAACTTCGTTTTTATGTAGTTAAACACTTTGAGTTCCTTTCAATAAATATTGATGAAAATTACAATAGATAATGTAGAGTATTGGTAAAGGAAACATTCTTAATTTAAATATCATATATATTCATACATTCACACATCACGCCCGTAGGTAGAGATTACGGATCGCCATCTGTCCCGTTCGTGACAAATCACTTTCGCTTCAATGACATTCATACACACTAGTAGCATTTTATATATTATTTTTAATTCACAAAAAATTGGCATACAATCTCCATTATGACAGAAAAGGATCATGTTTGGCCCCATACATACGAGGAAGTATTAAGGAAATGTAGACTAACAAACTGATGCTAAAATTGGACTGAAGCCAGCTTTCCGTTACCAATGAGAGCTTTACAAAAATCTGTTAAAGCGCCATTTGGCAAGCCCATCAACTAAGAAAAAGCACGTAACCTCGTTACTTGTGTACTGGGGTGCAATATTTAGTTTAATTTAGTAATGTTGCAGGAGACATTTCGTGTTTTCTTATGAATATTAAAATGTTGTAAGTTGATGTTCTATTCAGCCATCTAATGCATGCCTCATAAGAGTAGGATCTTAACTTGTATGACAGAAACCTTCTTATTTTATGTACAAATAGGTGAAAGAAATGTATTCGGTGAAGGGTGAGGCTAACCTGACCATCTGTTCAGTTGGGTTCTGACTATTTAGGCAAATGTTTTAACAAGTAATAAACTTTTATAAGTTGTGATGGTAACCAAAGCCCCTGACTACACCAAGGTATTAGCGTTTGAGAAGCATATACAGATGTACGTAGTATAAACAAGCATTTAAATCCCTTTCCAAAAATAAATAGGCTTAACTTCCGATCCACGTCACAACACTTTTTATCACGAGGAAGTTTCTCAAGCTATCGCCATGGCAACACGGATGTCGTTCAATAAATCATCCCAACATGACAGTTTTCCGCACAAAATCCCGGATCATATCTTAATAGTTGATGTTTTTGTACAGACCAGCGGTGCAAGTTTCGGTAAATATTGCCGGGAAGGTTCCGGACATTCTGATACGGGGTTAGAGATGGGACTCGGATGTCATTTTGATTCGGATTATGACGGTTAAAAGTCGAATTTATTGACGACTTTGTCTGCTGTACTGTTCGTAAAACATGCTTTTAAAAATATTGAAATAAAATATATAATTCATAATCAATTAATGTTGTTGCAAAGCTTTCTGTATTGAGTCGTATTCAGGAATTATAAGATCTACAGTACTTTTCACCAATCATGGTAGACAATATTTTCGTGTTTGGTTTTAACGAAGAGAATTGTGAAATAATTAGTTAATATTATATAATTATTGTTTAACATGTTGTGTAAAGGTAATAAAATTTTGTCAGCCTGACACAACTTGATACGAATATTCATTTTGTGTAGTCCAATCACTAACAGGTCACAGAAACATTTTATTGGTACCCGGAAAGGAACCCTGTAGTGGTGTTGTTAGAAATGTTTTATTTATCACAACAAGGTTCCGGATTGTGTAAATGTGTACTAGTATTGGGTAAAAGGGAAAGGAGTGGCTATATAGGAAGACAATTTATTTGTCGTACATTGACCGTAGTACAGAAATGTATCAATAATGCCCCAGTTGGTGATTGCTCGGTTAGTACTAGTATAAAATATAGTACTATATTATCTAGAGTATCATATAAATATACTTTGACCGTTATCCCTTTCGGGGTTGACAGAAACTCGGAGACACGATAATATCTCCTTGATGACTTTTTAGCATCGATATTGGGGTTGACATTTAATATGGAGCATTGGTGACAAGGTTACTAACCCATCACCCAATAGATTTAATTTGCCATAGTCCCTTTTCGCAACCTAAAACATGCCTGGAAGATCAGCAGTTAGTTTGCATTCTTTTTACGTCTCGCTAGCATAGGACTAGACTACCAATAAGCTGTAATAATACTAACACTATAACCTAACTTTACCTCTTTATAGATATCTTTCCAACTAATCTAATCAAATGACTGTAACATAATAGATTCACCAATCGTTTTTACAATTTTTTACGCCATCTTGGAGATTTTAACGCCCAGAGCAATCAATGTTTAAGATGTGTATATAATATTTTAATCTACATACAGCCAAGCTTATAATCCGACCCTATCTTCCAAAGCGATCGTAAGTCAAGCCACGTCATACATCACCAGTCTTATCGGAGACACGTTAATTAAAGGAGGCTGTCGCTCCAAGAAGGTGCAATTAAGATAGAAAGTGTGAAGATGCCTTAATTGGCTGATTGTGTTAAGATTAGACGCTGTTTTAAGGTAGCGTCTGGGAAAACTCTGGAGAAATTCGTTGGAAAAATTTAATGATGAGGAACGCAAGGTTTTTAATTTTTAAATGATGTTTACTGTAATACGAGCTTAAGTTGGTTTTCTACGAATTAGTAAGTATCAGCTGTGTAGTTAAAGGTAAGAAGTTATAAGTTAATACATTTTATTTTAATTTTGTGTCTTAAATGAAAGTAATATCTGAAGTAGGAAAAGCCCATTCAGCTACAAATTTCATAAATGTTTGTGGTGCAGATTTTTTAAAGTTTTCTTCTGAGATAATCTTCAGTTAGTGTTACTATTTATAATTAAGATTCAATATGCTTCAAGCTCGAAACAACGGTAAAATGTTAATATTATGGGGCAACTTTTATTATTATTATTATTACAACTAGTGTCAGACAAATGTTTTGACATTCCATTAATGTATTGTACTAGTACTTACATTAAATAAAATATTGAAGTTTGAGTTTATGTCTGTCATTAAATATGCCATGATAATATTACATTATATCTATCAAAGACATATCAACTTAAATAATATAACATTATTTCGTTTATTCAGAACTAGGACATTGAGGAATAAATATAAACAATATTTGTTTCTTTAGATCCTTTGTATTTTCCTTCAGGTAATAAATATCATTTCATTTTCAATTTCGTCTTCCCCTTTGTCAAATCGTAGATATAAACGGCTCCCCTCAATATGTGCGCTTAGGTTGCATAGCGCGAACAATATATTTTATCTTACCCATTTCAAGATATTTACCCTAAAGTATCATGAGTTTATGATGGAAGGGTGAAATTTTAAGATTCAAAAATATTGGATTAGACCAGCTTTTTATTTATTTTTTCATTTCACATCATGATTGCAGTATTATGGAGTAGTATATAGTACCTCTAGTGTTATAGTATATAGTTATATGATTATGGAGTATTATATTTTTCCTTTTGCAAAGATAGTTGTAGGAACCGACTAAGGGGTTCAATCTCGAGATGATTCATCTCTCACAATGGTTTGTCGAATTTAATTGAATTTAATCATTGCAAGAACTTTATCCATTCAAACATGTCTGTCTTACATGACAGGTCATACATATCTCATTCACAACAATACGCTTTTCACGATCAATCAACAAAAACAAATGAAAAACACCTAAATAATTGCTTTCCCAAATTCCTTTTTCAAACAAAGATGCCAAATTTTTGCTCTGACAAGAACAAATAACGTATCCATTTAAAAATGTGTACAATTCAATAGGGTTTTGTGTGGAAATGTGATTTTTCACAGCTGCTCTTGTAATCGGTAGATAATAGCCGTGGATTGAATGATAATCCGGCGCTGTGTGGAGGCTAGGGATTGAATTACGTGTTACCATTAGTCAACGTTTCATACCCTATGCTGCAATTTATCAAAGCTCACTCTGTATTGGCTGTGTACTTTTGTCTATCAACAAATTTGTATAGTAAACAAGGCATTGTATTGATTGTTCAAACAAATTCGACGTAGCTCAGTTGTTTGGGGCTTGGCTCTGTATTAGTGGGTACAGGGTTCAAATCCCGTTTGAGCATGTACCAATGGAAATGAAGTTATATGAATTTCTATGTACATTTTCGTAATAAAAACACATTTACGAAATGCATCGAATTATACGGTGAGGGAAAACATCATAAGGAAACCTACCTGTTCGTCGAACAGGTAATAGTTAGTACTTGTAAATGGCGACATGGCTGTCCATCTGTCACATTGAGTACTTACTATCTGGTTAACACGTGGGTTCGAGGTGTCCATAGAATTACTACCTTCGCAATTGCGGAGATGGAAACCTGAACCTCTGACTACCCCGCAAGGGTTAATAGTCGTGAATGCGTTTGTTTTTGTTGAATTTTCGATTTCAGTTATATCTATCTAGGTAATCATACGATATGTATTTAGGTAAATATTTCTACTAACTTCATAAGGGCATGGGAGTGATAAATGGCGAAGAGCCTACTGAGAGTATTGATAAGTAATCTCGTTAGGAAATGAGAAAAGTTCGTTTTATCACAATTCGGTCCCGAGGAGCATATTAGGAACTACTAATTGTCTTTTTAAAAGCATCATTAAACATAATATATAATAGTCATAACAGTTGTAAATACTTAAGGAAATATATTTATAGTTTTAAGAGATTCACGATTTAACGGGACTTATCGCGTAAGTTTATTTTTGTCTGCCCGTGACGATAGCTGCTGCAACATAGCCGAAACGTCGGGTTAATAAAGGTAACTTTATTATATAAAAACTCACGCGATAAGTCCCGTTAGTTATTAATCATAAAGAAATTTATACTCTTTATTTTCATGATACTTACATTTTTTTATTCACTCGGCAAATATATATGAAATATTAGGAACTACTATTTAATTAAGGAATTTAATTTTATTAGAAAGCAGCGACGCTGTTTTTGTAACAGTGAAATATTTAGCTCCATATTCAGTGATAGTATGAATTCTCTATAAGTATTTGGGATTAGTACGAAATTAATTAACAAATTTAGTTGCAGCGTCTGATTGTGGTTAAGTCACAATATTAACTAACCGCATTTGGCTGAAATGGAAATTGGTTTGATGATTAATATCCGAGTACGCAACTATCAACAATAATCACTAGGACCCTCGCTAAGCAGGATATAGGTATAGTTTTTACTCATATGTGTGGAGATAATTTTAAGTCTTCCGGAGTATGCAAATGAGAATCGAGAAATGACACTGCTCCGTAAGAGATTGTAGTCTTGAAGTGTAAGTTTAAGTATGTTTCTATTTATGTAGTTAGTAGTTAAATGCCAGTTTCGAAACATGATCTAACAACGGTGGGCCTTGGTCCTGACTCTTAAGTAGAACGTTCGAAGTATATCATTCATTTCCATTTTCTTGAAGACTGAATTGATTATGGTTAATCAACGTCTATCTACATTAAGAAGGTTCACAATAATTAGTATTTATAGTTTCATCAGCTATA
This sequence comes from Leucoptera coffeella, assembly GCA_030578115.1. Classification (NCBI taxonomy): domain Eukaryota; kingdom Metazoa; phylum Arthropoda; class Insecta; order Lepidoptera; family Lyonetiidae; genus Leucoptera; species Leucoptera coffeella. The sequence continues at coordinate 257,925 of JAMBLF010000057.1, read as the reverse complement.
AGTAAATTGATAGTGAATAAACTTTTGATTTTAATTCAATTTACTTCTCCTTTTTCATAAAAATTATACATACACATCATGCCTGATTCCCTGTAGAGGGATAGGAAGAGATCACGGATCCCCATTGGTCCTGAGCCTGACAGACCACTTTCGCTTTATTGACACGCCTACGTCTTCTCATACTCACTCGGCGGTTATAGCTACTTCCAACGTCACTCTTTTTCAATATAGCATCTATATGACTGTCATATGTCTTATTGGGCTTGCCCCTACGTAACCACCCTTCCACTTCAATTTTAATTAATACTTATTCGGGAGGCGGGCATCATACCTCTGTACCTTTTACAATATACTAGCGCCATAGGAATTTATCGATGTACTTTTTATTATATTTTTTCGACGCGATTTCGTCTCCTAACACCTATTTTTCCTCGTGCAGAATCGGCCCCAACCCCAAACATAATTGAATGCGTACCTCTCCGTATTGAACAATCGGTCATTTTTCACAACTACCCTTGTAATCTCCACATAATGGGTTTTGGATTGAAAGCCTTCCGTCCTACTGAACGAAACCTCCAGGGATTCTGTAAGGGAACGGTTTTCAAACGGTTTTTATCGTTATTTTGTATGTAATAATGAAGGTTTGGTTAGAGTTTTAAAAAGAAAATGAACATTGATTTTTTATATCTTTTCGAGAGAGATAATAATGATGTATGGCTAGTCTTGATCGATCTATGCTGTTTATCATACGTATACATAAACAACCAAAAGAGACGTGTTTATTGTGTCACATTTTAAGTTTTAGTACTTTAATGCGTCGTTTTGTATGAGCTCATCTGGAATTGCCTCTCCTTCAAACTTAAAAATGCACACATATGTAGGTATGATAACACATTTTTTACTGCCTATGATTTAAAAAACAAACCTCACCATCTTAGTTAAGGTATTAAATCACAATCAATGCTACAATAAAAAGTACATTATCTTTTCGACTAGACTCTAATTAGTAATTCCTGCCACAATTACCTTACTCCTCTATAGTGAGAGGGCTTGATGTATATAGGCTATACTATGTAACAGCAAACTCAAAAGACCAACATAGTCTTTAAAGCCAGTCCTCAGCCAATCATGCATTCATTCAGTCTAAAGGACTAATGAGGCCAAAGTAAGCTTGTAAATCGATGGCTGAATTGGCCAGTCTCCAAACCTAGCTCACCAATGCAAAACACTACCAAATCCGCACTGCTTTTTGCCAAGTACATTAAAAACAAAAGTACTTGGGTTAAACACAGTGCTATAAAAATGCCACTGCCTTTTTGACCTATTTTAAGGTAAGTAAATGTCTTTTGTTATTGATTTAACATTTTTTTATAATTCTTATTTGTAATTTAAAGTGTATCAATTGAGCCATACGTGCGTTTGCTGATTTTGAATTAAGAACGGTATTTATACACTGTCATTGTATTTAAATATCCTTGGGACAATTAAAGTGAATTTTAAAAAAGAATACTTTACATGGATAGATAAACTTTGTCGCATTGATAACAGTAGTACAATTTACATACACTTAAAGTATTTTCATTTAAATTCCAATTAAAAGTTTCTGTTCAGTGACCTTATACCTCCCTTTTTACATTTCAACAATTTTATATCCTATGTATGACTTATAATTACTCATGAAAAATAACTTCCATCTGCTCTTATTTAATACTTTCAAACATATACACGCTATAATTATGATAAACTATACCTGCCATTACCCCTACCACTCAGAGACGATCGTAGAAAACACGAGAAGAAAATTTCAGTGAGTTATGCAATTTGATCTCGCATCATTAGGTACGGGATAGAGGAAGCGATTTCTAACTCACAATGCATTGGCTCCGCCTTACATACATCACGTATTTTATCCTGAATGGATGGGTAGGAACTTGGGAAAAACTATTCTACTGTTTAGACTATATTTTAATCGAGTATATAAAAGCTGCGGTGAAAATTGTGTATGAATTTTGCTGGTTAATAGTCATTATCAAAGGCTATTGATAAATGTGGTTAATATGGTTCTTTTAACTACATAAAAGGGTCAAGTAGTTAGAGACCTTAACAAAAATTATTGTATTTTTTAGAGACATTTCGGAAGAGACTAACATTATTTTAGATACGAGAATATTTGCCTGTAGAATTTTTATGCCCAAGTTAGATACAGCAAATTGACGTAAAATCGGTCCATACAGATTATATGTTTAATAATTCTATTACGGTCGCTTTATTAAGACAATGGATGCTCAAATATGAGAAGTAGCGTGGCGTTACCTACATATAAGTGGTTTGTATTTAAGCGGAGGAACTTCTATGGATATCAATGAGATAAAAGGTAATAAGTAGGCATATTTAACGGTTTTGGTGGAACACAACAAGTTGCGCCCGTCTCCGTGTATAATGGTAGGTTGTATACGCATCTCTAGTTTTCTCGATCTTCCAAGTTAATTACATTTCATTTATACACCTTCTGTAAACGGTAGTAAAAGCAAGTATAGTAAAGAGGTTGCATCAAACTTATTCTCTCTTAGACAGACTAGATTTAATTACTCGTCCTTTTCAATAAACCAATTTCCTTTGACATGAAAAACTTTAGAAAGGCTCTGAATGGCTTAATAAGCATCGCGTCTATTGAAAATATCTAGAGCCTGTTGCTCGGTGTGAATGGAAATCTATTATAAGATGCAAAGACATCTATAATTCCTATTATTTGCAAAAAGGGTCAGGTACTTAGAGCTGATTTGAAAGGCTCCTCTTTGTGCTCATTCCTTGATTTTCTGCCAAGAACAAAGAGATTTAATCTATTATTTTAAGGTAGGATCTTTTTGAACGTTGACAGCGTGGTATTGTTCTTGTTCTTGCGAAGAATAAATTAAAATGCTCCACGGTTTGACGTGACATTATTAATTTGGTGTTTTATTCGTTTTGTGCGGTAATTTTCGTAGAATTAGGTACTTAGAAAAAATATGTATTTAATTTAAAATAAGTTTACCACTTTCACGTGTAGTTTGTTTCATTAATATAAATACAAGACACATATAAATCTCTTAGGTGATGAGCTAGCAACTTATCCTAAATATTCTGCATAAGAAATGCCATCACATGTAATATTTTTCGGTTCAACCGAACCTTGGAGACACGATAATATCTTCTAGATCACACACAGTACAGTCTTAACAAAAGAAAAAAAAAACTACTATAAATCTTATTCCGTTCACTTCGTAAAAACCGTTACCAACTTTCAGTTGGAGCTTAATCCGTCCAGAGACAAACTAAAAGCGGCTTTCGGCTCATTCCGCCTGTCCAGCGTTAATGAGTATTTTATAATACCCTCTGCAATTCGCTCTAGTTCCGACTGAGAAGGATTCAAAGTGCTCTACGGTCAGTGTGTAGATGAATTAATATTTGAAATATAGTTGGATATATGTACATAAATATTAATAATAAGGTGAAAACTATGTTGAGGCTCATAGAAAGCGTACGTGTTCATAATTAGGGTAGGATAGATGTCATTAAATCTTTTTTGGGAAGAACTGAAACTAAGAATGATTTTATATGAACAAGTTAAGAAGTTATTTATAGAGTTTGTATTAGTGTCGTAGCGTTAAAAGTTATAATAAATTTATTTCATAATTATTGTCTACTTCGACTAAATTCTTTAAAGGCACTTATTCTTGAGGCAGGTGCGAAGCGTGAAGAGGAGAAGAGCCTGTATGAAAAGGTTATTGGGTGTGAGTGAAGGAGGAAAGATTGGTCAGGTTCGTTCCAAGTGGCGATAGTTTCTGCGTTGTCGTTCTCGTTGCGGACGTAGAGATGTGAATATATGTGTATGTATAATATTTTATAAGCTAATTGCACAGTATTAAGTAAACCTCATATAATATGAACATCATATAAGAAAAATATGAACGCTCCTAAGTAACATAAAGGACATATCATCAAAGTCACTGTAACAAAAGTACTGAAGAACTTTTCCATTACCATCAAAAACTTGATCGGGACTCATAAGAATGGAAATCTTAAGATCTAACGCTACAAAGTACTTGACTCAAGTGTATGGGTCGATATCCCTAAACAGATCTTGAGAGTTGTCTAAAGGGTCCTATACACCTTAGAAGTTAAAGCTCTTTGATCCTGCGATGTCACAATGTTATATGACATTTTGGTCTACAACACATACATAGAGTTTCGTACTTACTGGTTTTCGTCAGGTCTTACATAATTGTTATTTCATGACACTGTTTCTTCTGCTGAACATTAATTGAAATAGAGACTGCTAGTACTAGTTTTTTCATATCGTCTTTTTTGAACGAATAGATTTAAGGCTTTTCTTTCATACTCTTTATGCTACATGAAATACCCATTTAATTCACGTTTAAAAATGTCATGATTTATCCTCATTCTAATTAATACACACAAGTCGTTATGTTGATGGTTTTGCATAAGCTTTACAATATAAGCTCACCCTTAACGTCGATCTATCACGTGTGAAATATTCCTAATACCATCCATTCCCGTATATTACTTTCAACACGACCCACATTGTTTCCAACATAATACATTCATTACGACGCAAACGTCGAAAAAACCTAATGCGTTGAAAACGTAAAAAGCTCGGACATTTAGAAAATCGCCGGCGCGCCTAATCGTATCATCAATCAACGCGTCCAGCTCATTGATCGAATCAACTGTCAAATGCCCCTTCCTCGCCCCGCGCGCTATACGTCACTTTTGACACATTGAAATGTCATTGGCTATTGGGGCTTTTTCTTTATTAATCGTCATATTATGTTGTATAGAGTCTGGGTATAGAATAGAGAATTACTATGTACTCGAGATGTTGTATGATTATTTTGAAATGTTTTTAGTAAATAATAATAGTTGCCAAAATAGACTAAGACTAACGCTGCCATGACCACTAATCCTTGCAGGGTAGTCAGAGGTTTGGGTGTCCATCTCCGCAATTACGGAGGTTATAATTCTATGGCCACCTAGAACCTACATGTTGACCAGATAGTACTCAATGTACGCATATGGTAAGCCATGTCGCCATTAATAAGTCAACATAGACTTAAGAAATATTTTTCTTTACCCTAAGATTTCATTTCTATCGCTAGTTATCTAGTACTCACTGTTTATATATTTAATTCAACATGAAAATACATACAAATACTATAAACAATACGCAAATACCTTCACTAACAATATTTCAATTTTAAATGCACAACTTATTGGGCTCAGGCCTATAAAGGTGTGTAATTTATAAGGATAAAAGACAAAATAATCTTGTGGCATAACGGCAAAATGTCCGTTGCCAATAAAATATGATGTGACAGGATTCTCCTGTCAGAAAATAACAACTAATAAATTCGTGTTTCCACCGTAATTTCGCAGCCTCATTTTAATTGTTATTTGGGGAAATGTCTACCCATCCCCAAAAACTAAATAAATGCTACCAACAAAACTAACAAAAACCTAACCTAACCTATACAGCCTCCACCTTATTGACTCACCCTGAATACACGTCAGGCATCTTTCCCAAGGCATTATCGCAAGGCAGATCGGCTTTTGTGTCGCTCCATTAGACTTAACGAACTTGATTAGCAGCTAAGACGCGTCATTATTTGTTTTGAGCTCATTGTCTGTACCTTTGTGCCGAAAAGATGGCTGGTTCCAGATAGGGAGGTGAAAAGGTATTTTGTGGGCACTAACGAAACGTATGATACTATTCTACAAGTATAGGTTTAAAAAAAACTAAAGAAAAACATTAAAATTGATTTTGGAAACGAGAGCATTATTTCAACGTAATGAACGAGGTCTTAACAAATTGACAATTAGAAAGTCTCGTGTTAATAAGATATATAGAATGGTACTTATTGATGTGTAGTGTCCGTTCTTCCGGCGTGTAACAGACAACTTGGGTATTAGATAAAATGAGACTTCATTCACCAATAACTTAGGTACTAGAAGCAAATGAGATTTCAGACAGTGATGGACTAGAAACATGTCACATAATACATACATACACATTACGCCCGTATCCCTGTTTGGTAGGTAGAAAGCTTACTCTTAATTAACTTAATAGCTTAATTAACACTTATACACCCCTTAACTCGGCGGTTATAGGTTCTTCGAACGTCATCCAATATGTTACCTATATTCGACATTAATGCCAACACGGCTCCCATGTAATATTAAAATTACCAAAGAGATACTCTATATCGACGGTTTTGTTCCCCTCGAAAGGAATTTTAAATGTTTATATGTATGTGAAAATAGATACTTAAACGTATCTAAGAGCCTCATTAATTAGATAGATTAAATAAGATTACAGTAAAGCATTGTTGATGTGTAAGATTAGAGAAGAGTTAGGGAAGGTATCGTAGGTGAAAATCATTGCTAAGGGAAGTAAGACACTGTAGTTAGTGGACCCACCTTCCTACATACAAATCTGGCTTACGAAATAGCCTATCAAATATACTCGCAGTTAACTATTGTTCTTCAGCATTCGATATTTTTAATAACTTGATAGGCTTTATATTTACTAAACCTCTAAGATTCTGTTTAGAAGAAGTTTACTATTTAATTGACCAAATCATATTCATTCACGACATTCCTTGGATAGACTCTTAGATCAATTTTTAGCATGAATATTAGGGTTGAAATGTCATATGGAACAATGCTGAAGGGTTGCTAGGTCTTTCATTAGATAGATAAGAATCAATAGATTCGATTTACACCTAGTCTCTACTACGTTTCCTACTACGACGCACTAGGAAGCACAGCAGCTAAAATCTAATTCTTTTAAATATCTATCTTTATGGACCTTTCCTTGTGTAAACTCACACACTCAGCCTCACACACACACAAACGCATATATATATATACGTGTAGATATAATGTGAAGCGTACCTTTAAAGATGAGCCTGTGAAACTGAGACCCTGGTATCTTAAGGAAAAGATCGAAACAAATCAGTTGGGAGAGTTATTTGTTACCCAGTGACGGTTTGGACAGGTTTAGTTGTTTCTTTGAGGGTTCACTTTACCAACTTTTGCGGTCAAATAAAAGTGGGTACTCTGATTTTTCTATACATTGCATAGGTAGGAAATGAGGTACGCATCATCGCAATGGTATTCAACAAAAATATATATTTGTTTTTCAGTTTCTATGTAGTTTATAAAGTTTATAAATTAGGAGTGCCTAAATCATACAACTCATTGTCCATTATTATTGATGATGATTTTTGAGTATACGTAGCTTTGATGACACAAGCGCTGCGTAGCGTATACATTTAAATGTACCAAGACCAATCTTTGAACTTACAAACCACCTATTTAAGCAGAGCTCTCAAATGAAATTTACTGTAAACATTAAATTGAATTCCCCTTACAAGCTAATGATGCGAGGGAGAATTGCATAACTTACAACAATTTTCCCCACCAGCTACCACCTAACCATTATAACGCATCATTTAGTTTCAGCGTCTAGAGAAGCAAGTCATGGTGGAAATTTCCATTGCATAACACTTTCTCGGTATACATAAATAAACATCGTTAATCTGGGGGAAATAAAATTGTTTATAATTATGTAAACTTTGTAAGTTTTTATCATTGATCATAGATTCACGGAGAGTTTTGAATGATGATTAGGGATGTATATGTCGTTAGGTCACAGATGAGACACTAGAATTACTAAGTCACTTTTAAGTAATTGTAAGTTGTCAGAAAGTGATATTCATTTGGAGTTTTAATAGAATATGTAGAAACAGACACGATAAATTCAAAAGTTGTTTAGTATTACTACAAGTATACTGTAATTTACTATTTTTACAATCAAATAATATGTATGTAATATGTGTATGGAATTTATAGCGACAATATACATAAAATTACAATTTAAAAAAATATTAATTTATGAATGTTAAAGTTTGAGGTATTAAAAGCTGGAAATATTTTCAATAACTATACTCATATTAGTAGCTAATATTATATAATATGGATCTACAAAATCGTTTGTTCACAACCCTTCCAAGACCTGAACAAACCCTAACAGACCTAACCAAGGGCTTTCACTATTCCCTGAAGGAAGCTTTTGAAATAATGTAGATACGTGCCTTTTTATTTCCCGATGGGCTTGCCAAATGGTGCTACAACAGATTTTAGTAATGCTCTGTATTGGTAGCGAGGTCTGGCTTGAGGCCAATTCAGACATCGATTTATAAGTTCACTTACGTCTAATACGTCCCCATATGTAAGTGAAAATGCAGACTTTCGGGCACCTAGCGAGCGCTGCAATTCATGAACGAGCTTTGTAACCCCCTGGGGAAAGGCTGGTATGTTTGACATGTCTGTGTAGTGTATGTGTGTCTTTATTTATAGTATCACAAATTGTAAGACGGTAAACTGATTGTAAACTACTACTATATATTTAGTTAAGTTCGCTAGCTAAATTGCCAAGTGCCAGGGTGATAGAAAACAAAATTAATAAATTTGACGTATGCGTTGACGCTTGACTGACAGAGCGCGTTGTTATTTTGTATCAAACTGACAATTCGTTAGATTTCTATCACCTTAGCATTAGGCCTCATAGGAGCCTAGGTCTTTATATACCTTTATAACGATATGTATTATATACCTATACCTATAAGTGACATTACCGGTCATAACAATGATGTAATGTGTCTCGTGCTACCATTGTTCCATATGACACCACAACTCCAATATTCATGCTAAAAGATACCAAGCAATTGTTTAGATGTTTTCGAGTTTCCCCCGAAAGGGATTAAAGGACGTGAATGTATATGTACAAAAGTGTCAAAGTGTGAGTGTAAACTTCTAATATCAGACCGTCCTACAAATATAAAGTCATCTCAATGCCGAAGTAGTTAACTAAGTTTCGTTGTGAATGTACGCGTATGTACATAAATAAACTAAGCGGAATATCCCTAAATTTCATAATACACGAGCAAACTTCACACGAACTTACATAAGCATAAACTATAATTTATATAATAGGGCACTTAAGCCGTTTATCTATTGAATTCACGTTCAGGTTTATGGAGGCCTGGTAATGCCGGTCGCTTTTCGGACACTTTACAACGGTTTGACGGGGGATATTGCCCAATAGAGGCTCCGTATCAATTATGTACACCATTGCTACAAGGAAAACGCATTAAGCCTCCATCTACGAATTAAATAACCAGACTACGGAGCGAAATTTATATAGTTATTATAATTGAACGAGCGTCAAGCTGAATAATTGGAATGAGACAATAGTTTCATTAGTGAGTTTGAATTGAGTGAGAGAGTATTTAATAGTCAATGAATCTCTACATTATTTTTTATTAAAGCTAGTAGTCTTATACCTAGGATTAAAGGTTTATTTTGTATAAAAAACTATAATAGTACAAAGTTTTCACTAAGGAGTTGTGAGTATCAATATGAAACTAAAATAATATTCTCATAATTCATAATTCTCATATAAAATTCTTTATGCGTTTGGCATGATTAGCTTGTTGAGGTGTATGTTTAGTAAAATATGTTTTCACTAAAAAATTACAAGTAGTACTCTTATTATATACGTATATCAACACATCCACAGTAACATATTAATTATAACCCTATACTTTTAACTGGAGAATAAAAAAAACTTCTAGATTCTAAACAAATACATATTTTTTGTTATTACAAAAATCATATAGAAAAACAAGATCTCTTTCGCAGCACCTACAAGTTTACAAGACCCTAAAACTTTACTCCATAAAAACGGATTTCTAACCTTTGTTTTTACGCAAACGCAGAAAGGGGCGTTTCATTCAATCTAACTTGGGCAATGACTGGATAATATGGTGTTACATCGTCATTTGCGGCAAGAAGTGTCGGACTCAGATTAAATATACGGGGATTAACGCTCCCGAAACACCTTTCTGTGGTCGACACCGGCCGGGAACTCCTGAAAAGGGAAAAAGAATATTGTATAAAGGAAAGATTTGAAAATGTTATATTTTGTAACTTAATTAGGTAGATTTGAATGCGGTTCTATGTTCTTTGATGCTCTTACATATTTAGATTACAAGTCTACTTAACACGACTTCGTATCTTTTTTCTGACAAATCTTAATACCAAATGCCTATAAAGTACTGTTTAACAACCATCATCAGCTGTATATAAAAAATAATTTTATGATGTCAAATGTCGATTTCTCAATCACAAAATTGAAGTAATTTTTTGGCGCTAAATTTATCATTTTTGTTTGTATGTCAATGTCAAACAAATTACAAATATAATAAACAACACCTTTACATCATAAGGCAACGATAACTTTACTATTTCAGCCGAAACGAAACGAAAAGCGACCATTTCAGCCAAGCTGCAGCCAGGAAGCCGGTACTCCGCCAGCGTTAAATATTTAATTTTTGAGAAGATTTTATTGCGGCGCACAAACGTGAGCGCTATAAAAAGACGGACGTGATCCGAAACTTTCATTTGTAGCCACTTTAATCGATCGCCACGGCAGCCGAATTTCCCGAATAAGAATAAAGCTGATCTTACGTCAAACAGATTTTGTTTGTTACAATTCTTTCATTGATATGTAAATCTGTATGTAATGATATGTACATGTACGTATATCTATAAAATATAATATGAAAAACGAATATGCGTTCTTAATTTACTTTGGATATGTTAGTTTCACTATTTATTTATCGTATATATAAATTTGCCGAAAAAATTTAGGTAATGAAACCTGTCCACTCTCCAGGTAGGAAATTTTATTATAATCAGCGTCACAAAACATACTTGAAATGTCTGATTGGGTAGGAACTACAATACCAAATATACCAATATATAGAATTATAAAGTAACAAAGTTCAATGAACAGAAACACAAACCCACCTTTGGGAGACCTTTTCGAGCAAATCTACTGATCACTTACAAAGCCAAGACGTAGTGTACAATCAAAATAGTCTTGAGCTTTATTAGTTCCTGTTCTTATCTGTTCCCACAGTCTTAATAGATTATGGGATTAATAGCATGCTTCCTTTGGCTACGGAGCCCACTAATACAGTTTAGCCACTGAGAGAGCTTTATTTATGGCCTTAACCTTAACTAATTTAAGTTAAAACTATGCTATAAACTAGACTTACAAGTACCTTGCTGGACTGGCCTTGAATCATTTGTCTAACTACGATTTGAACAAATAATAGCTTGTGAGAGAAGGTTAAAAGCGAAAATTATACTTCGAAATTGGGTAGTAGTCTGTATACGTGTACTATAATTTTATTTTTAAAAAATGTTGAAATATAATATAACAAAAAGACTATTCTATTGATCTGGCTTTGAAAAGAATGCTAACAAATACCCGATTATTCAAAACGAACTTTCTAGTTCGATGCCAACTCAACATTGTAAAAACATTTTATAATAATGTCGTCACATCAATGGGTACCTCTAAAATAAATAATATGATCGACTACGAGATAATGAGTTTCAACGGTTTTGTAAATAAATACCTAAATTTATATCTAACACTAAATCTTGAACACATACACCTGTGAGTTTTTATATAAAATCTTCATACTTCCATTTACGTAATCATAATTCCACTGTGATCGACATACATTCAGTTTAATCCCACTGTTTCACCTCATAATCTAACGTAAGATCTTATGTTCATTACATATTTACCCTCGAAGCTTCGAAGTTCTTATTTCCAAAGATAAAAAATCAAGCTCGCACCCTAAAAACAAATTTGACCTTTATTTTAAGCAAATACCGAACGACGTTTTATTCAATCTAACTTTCGCAATGACTGGATAATGTGGTGCTATGCCGTCGTTTGGGGCTGAAGTGTTGGGGTTCAGATTAAATATTCTGGAGACTTCACTTCGGAATACTTTTTCGACGTGACAGTCTCAAAGTTGGGTAATAGGTAATTCAATACAAGAGGTTCTGTGCTTTTCTGAGATGCAAATAGAATGCTGGCGCGAAAATAGGAGTAAATAATGTAAATAATGTACCTATTGCCTATTGTGCCATTTATCTGTCTCTGCTCATGTGTAAATGTAGCGTGTGCAATAAATAATAAAATGTTACATATAAATTCATAGACGTTCTCGGAGAGAAGATAATATCTCCTTTGTCACTTTTTGTATGAATTTCGGGGTTGTGATGTTATGAACATTGTTGACAAGTTGCTACACCTTAGCCCAATTTACATTTTTTTCAAATTACGCCAAGAAGACCGGCAGCTAGTTAGCATTTGTTTTTCCAACCCAGACTAGCACGGGATTGCAATTATATTAAACTTGTTGTAACTGTGGTAGTTGTGCTAAAGGTTACCGTTGAAATATCATATTGTTAAAGTTCTGACTACTCTATTATTGGTACAGAACAGTAAAAGTATGTTAACACAAAGCTTCTATCTATCCCGCAAACTATTAGGAAAACGTAAATTCAGAAAATTTCTATCAAGTTATGAAAATAGTACTTCAGTCCACGTTATTTAAAAGCCAGACGGAAATATTGTCCTGTAATGGTTCATGCAAAGGGGAATTCTGACAACTGTCAAAAGGCTTGACAAATACAAGCTGGTTATTTTAAATCCCAATTCAGTCCTGCACAAGCCAGAAAAACCATTCTATTCGTTTTATTTTCACGCGGTATAGCGGGGAAGTCTGCTTTTTGCTGTTTTTGTCGTTTTAAACCTACATATGAACTAGGACCGTTGTTCTGAAGATTTGAGTTAATAATTGTTATCGTATCGTCGAGTAATCGTTATAAAATAAATTTCATATTATTGTGATTAACTACATAAATTCACGCCACACCTGTTTCCCTAGAGGGGGTAGGCAGAGACTATAGCTCCTCACTTTTCTCAATCCTAACAAGAAACTTTCGTTTAATTCATATCTTTAAAGCTACGTACATAAGCAGTGGTTTAAGATTCCTCTAATGTTAGTTTTTTTAGTTTTTTACGTATTTGATCATCGTATAATTAAGAAAATGTTTCGCAACTGTTAACCTTTTTCGATGAATTGAAGTTTTTACTAGTATTTCGTACAAATTTTTATACGAATACAGTTTAAGAGGTTGATTTAATATTTACCCAAACATTTATTTACCTTCTTGGGTTTATAGGAATTATTTTTAAACATGGAATAAAGATACATATAAGTACATACGAAAGCACATTATTCCCTGTCATAACACACAAGAAGCTTTCAAGCTGCGCATTCAAATAGAGTATTTCTTTGAATTATTCAATGGTTTTCAAAGTATGCGAACTTTGAATTCTTTTCATACGTATATACACTTGAAGCCTTGAAAGGATGACACAGACGACAAGAAACAGAAACGTCATTCACTTTGTCAATTTAATTAAATAAGAATTAAGTTTAGTTGTGATCCAAGATGGACAATCTCACAGACGACGAAGCAATGATGTTCTTTAAACAATTGTAATTTATTCAAAACTGTTTTTGTTTCTGAACATGTTTACTAGATATGTATTGTTAAAGTCTAAGTCAAATGTTTTTATTCAATATAAGTACAAGTACAGTACATTCATTGAAAGTCAAAACATTTGCCTGACACTGGTTGTCTCTTGGCATATCTGTTGTAAATTATAATGAAGACTCTTCTTAATAATACTTGATGTATATATTTTGTGTATTTATTACGAATAAGAATATAGTTTGTGAAAGTTATTGACTCAGTATAACTTGTTATTAATAACTTATTGTGTTGCGTTTGCACAAAATATGTATCTAAATATAAATTATAAATAATCTCTTTACAACATTTATATTACGGTTGGAAAAACAGATAGAACGCGAATAAAAGTCATCAACCACCGAGGTTTCAAGCATAAGGCCATACCTATAATAAAAACGAGCTGTTTTCAGCTTAATGAGCTTTTGCAAGTCTCCCAAATATAAATAGACGGCTATTGTCTCGTATACTTGTGAGCTTTGTACTTTTGGTGGTAAAATTCATATTTTGGGATTGTGTAACTTTTAATTATATTAAATTGAACTTTTAGTTTGAAGATCATGTGTAAATTCATACATGTGTAAAAATGTAAGCTACTTTTACACATATATGAAATTACACAATGTGACCACACACATGTGTGATCTTTAAAGATTATGTCATAATCTTTAAAGATCACTTGTGATGTGATAGAGACGTGTAAGATGCGTTAAGTAATTTTACATGAAACATATGATAAGCCATCAACACCTGAAACATAATTATAAAAGAGTAGCTTACAGCAAAACACAATACAAGATAGATAAGTTAATTATTTCAGAATTGATGTTTTACTTAGTATGGACTACATCTATATAAATGTTAAATATTGTTTCATTGAGACTCTGGTACATTTAATACCAAGTTCTATGCAATAAAGACTCTGTATTATTAGTGCCACAAGACTCTGTTTAACCCACTGAGCATTAATAATATTAATATAAAATTGCTATAATTATGCCACTACGTTAAACCCTATCATTTAATAATGCATGTACGTAAAACACGCTAATATTGGCGTTGGCTAAGCCATTCATATCCGTTGTGCAGTCACAATAGATCATCGGATTAATAATGGCGATCTCGGATACGGTGTACCACCTCAGTCGCTACTAAGCTTTATTTATGACCCCTATTTTAGTAAATTCCATTCCACTCTTGTAACATTATTCGCGTACACAGATAGACATGAACATGGAGCAAGCATCTTTTCGTTTCTTTCTAACTTTATAGAAAAAGAAGGAGAGAGGAACTAGAGTACGAGAGCTATGAGTTTTAATTTGTTGAATCAAGTAGGTTTATATCTTAGTCTTGTTACTGTTATAGCAACCGCTTTCTTTTACTGTAAGGTTTTTCTACTATATTATTATAAGCTGTTTATAAATAACTCTATTAAACATACAGCTCAGTCATTTTCACATTATTGCAAAGAAAAGAAAGTTTACTAGGTACAAGACACCAGTAAAATGTAACTGTGTTTTACATATATGTGGAATATCTATAATTAATAATACATAAAACATATATTTCGAAGTATATGATAATTACTATAAATATTCGTGATATGTAAATATCATAGAACCCTTAGATGTATGCAGCTATCAATTGGGACAGGCAAAACTTTCGCATCCCTGCTCAATAAGACTCCTCAATGACGAGTATCAGTAGACAAAACTTTACCTTCTCTACAATAGATAAGGCTATGTACTAGTAATGTATTACCTAATAACACCCTAATTTCTTCCATACCAGACGACAGGTCACTTTTCAAGATTCCCAATAAAAGCAAGAATGCCTAGATGTTAAGCCTAAGAAAAACGTGTCGCAAATCTGATCCGGCCCATTTGTTGATCAGATGAGATTACTATGTCAACGTTCACCGACCGATGTTTAGGAACAAACATCGGTGATTTTTCTCCTGGCTGGTTTTATTTATTACCCAACATTAAGGTGGAGAGGCTTGATAAGATTTGGGACATTGAAATATCGGTGTCATTTATTGAAGAGCAATATTGTTTGAGAGGAAGTCAACCAAATGCTTGGGGGTTTTTGCTGTAAGTGATCGTGTAGATGTTAGAGATATGATTGAAATTTGTAAATGTAAGTATAACAAAACATATTAGATTAATACAGGAATATTAAGTTACTTTTTAGATTAGCGTTTTTGTAATATTATAAAAAATAGTAGTACCTTTTGCGACTTAAATGTACCGAAGTCACATTCTGAAATTACTTTTAAAGATTCTCAGTTAGTCATAAGAAATAATGAAAAAAACATAATAAGTAGTTACTAATTCATAAGTCTCACCATTTTTTTAGAGTAGTTGTAAGAGCTTGACTGACCACGGCTATCATTGCGAATGTGGCTACACAAAGCCTATGTTTCAATAGAAAACCTGCACCCATTGTGAGAGATGAGAATGGCAAGTCCATTGCTCTTACATTCATGTGCATTCACGACCAGAAAAGCCTTTCTAGGTAGACAGAGGTTTGTTGTGTTCTTTGGTCGCTCAATTTTGATACTGAGAATCTGTATCAAGTGGTTGGTGGTAAACCACGCCACAATAATGAGGTATTGATTATTATTTATTTCTCGAAATATTCATCACGATGTCATCTCTCACCGAATGTGACATTCTAGGTGACCTATCCAAAACCTGCCCACAAGAATAGAAGTAGAGGAATAATATTTTTAAGAGATTTGTCATTTTGTCTGAGCGTCTGAGATAATAAACTCTTAACTAAAGCCATTGTAACATGGTCAATACGTCGGTAGCAAAGTTTAATACTATGTTTATAATAGTAATTAACGCAAGATTTTCTAATTTTTCGACATCTGACAATATTAATTCCCGACCTCCTCCTCCTTTACTCACGTATGAAGTCTCCAATTTAACAGGATTATTGAGAAAGTACACAAAAGTCACCGCACAAGAGCCTCGTCATATGTTCAGCTGAGAGGAAGCAAGATCACCTCACAGTCTCCGAAACTAGCGCTAACGATCAGAACTTCAAAGAACTTTAAAGCACAGTTTGATAGTGATTAAGTCTCAATTAGTGATCGTTCTATACGTACGCTTCATAACATATTGCGTTTTGCTTCTTGGAAATTGCAATGGGGTGAAGTTTGTAGATGGGTCGTGAATTATTTTGTAATGAGAAAGCATGTTAAGTATATTGATATTGGCATAAATGATAAAACAAACAGAACCGTCTAAAATAAGAAAAAATGTTGGTTGAAGATATGTGTATTAGTTAGATTTTGTGATATACATAATAAATATTGGCATAATAAATACTATTCAATAAATTGGCAATACATCTTAATTCTGTAATAATAATATTAGAAAAAATATCCTGGAAAACTAAAATAAGTTTTGTCTTACTAGCTATTAAAAGTATTTGCTAAATCATTTCCGAAAAAAAACCGATGTACTTTCCTACTTTACCTGCTTAGTACGATGTTAATTATTATTATACTAGCTGGTAGTTCGTTACCAAACAATACTTTAAAATTTCTCTGTCAATGTTATTTCGCACAGATCCAAACCTTGAGTATCTCTACTACTTTTCCTTCCAGATCTATCTATACTAGTAAACCTTGCTCAACCCCAGAGCAGTCGAACTATTTGGCAAGTAATCAGTCCTACGTTCGATGGAATCAGAGGGAACGCATTTTGGTTAGTTATCTTGTTTGCACAGCACCCCTTTGTTCTAACGGGAACAGCAGACAATTGTTGCACGAGCGAGTAAAGTCATTTTGTTGTTTACAGTACTGTAAATAGGAATTTAGTAGTGTGATGTTTACATTAAAACATACTAGTTAGGTTCTTTTGTCTGTTGAGAGATAGCTCGAGAACTATATTTATACCTTATATTCACTTTTTTGTTCATTATTGTTTCTGGAACAAGTAATGGTGCTAGTAAATGGCGACATGGCTTATCATCTATCACAATGAGTACTGACTATCTGGTCAACATTTGGGTTCAAAGTGGCTATAGCATCACTACCTTCACAATGGACACCTGAAACTCTGACTACCCCGCAAGGGTTAATGGTCGTGAACGCGTTTGTCTTTGTTTGTCTTTTTTTTAAGTCTCTTTTCAATGTATTTCAACAGTGGTGGAATCGATATTGATGGAGGATCCATATCTCCGTATGCAGTACTGATCAAAGGCATAAGTATTTAAGTAGAATCCTTGGTGTCGATAATTTAAATATAACTCTGAGTTATAAAAACAAAGATGGATAAAATAATTGAAACAAATAAAGTTAAACCTATAAATATAAACTAGTAAACCGTAAAATAGATCAAGTCAATGCAACACTTTATTGACGTAAACATTGCTTACATCCTCTATATGAATAAAATATCCCCAGTTTTCGGTCCCTCAATGCACCCGATCCAACATTACAGCCAGCTAATCGAAATCGCTAATGATTCAAAGGCCAGACGGCTTTGTGAGAGAAAGCTCCTCTTTTTTCACTTTCGCATCGTTAGTGAGCTTTGCTTCCCTTGTGTTGGATGCACAATAATATTACCAGGAGTGGCTGCTGTGAAGGGTGGAGTGTATACTGTTGTTGCTTTATACTATGTTACTAGTACTATATAGTTTACTGTGTTTTTTATATACTACTATAACGCATTACAGAAGTGACAGATGCGATTGCACTGTTTCTTATAAACTTACTGCTATAACATATTACAGATGTATGTACATTACAAATGCGATTTTTTGCCCCTTTTGGAATAAAAAATTCTATAATGTATCATATTTAGATTGTATCTTTATTGATTCAGTCTTTAAAGCAAATACGAGTAATATTCTAGTAGCAGATAATAGGAATACGAAGAGTATGACCACAAATAATTGAAGCTTTGAGGTTTTCACCTGGAAGTACTTTGTCAAAAAGGTGTAATTCATATTTTCTAATAAATGCATGTACCATGATTAATTAATGTAAGTGAGGTGATAAAAATTTGTTTGGAGTCTTCGAGGTAGCAATCAATAATCTGGGTG
This sequence comes from Leucoptera coffeella, assembly GCA_030578115.1. NCBI lineage: Eukaryota > Metazoa > Arthropoda > Insecta > Lepidoptera > Lyonetiidae > Leucoptera > Leucoptera coffeella. The sequence goes on along the minus strand of JAMBLF010000057.1, from coordinate 239,334 downwards.
TATCCCGGTGAGACGTAGAGGCTTAAATTAATATAAATATGTGTACTTAAATATGAAGCAAGAAATTTCTTACAACAAAAAACTCAAAAAAAACTCAAAAAAAAACAGAATCCTACCTGAACAGTATTTGCACAATTAAAATAAATCCTAATTAATCAAAAAAGTTTACTATTGAAATAAAATTCACATATTTAAAAACACGAGATTGGGAAATAAATCCAAAGTATGCATAAAACAGTCACAAAACTCCAATATTAATGAAGACAAAATCGATGAAGGTTTTATTTTGTCCATTATTAAGGGACTTGGATACTCATTTTTCGGACCCCAGCCTAGTCTTTATGCTCCATCTTTTGATCGCCACAGACAAAGAGGCTTACATCTTTCATTTTGAGAAAAGGGCCCTCTCAATCATGGAGCACTTTGTAGTATGGAAATTGAAAGGTCAAACGACGGAATTTCCCTCTACCTAACGAATAGGCCTTGCGTTTGTTTACTGGATGCAAATATATAGATTAATTGAAATTGTAGGACTTGTTCTGTATTTAAATATGTAACATAGCCTTATATCATTGCCTTCGAAGAAGGGCACACAAGCCTCTGAACACGCCATAATAAAAAAATAGGGAGTGTGTATACATAAGTCGTGAAACGTATGTAAGCGACATGTGAGAAAATACATCGCAAGGAACTTATGACATATAATAACCTGTATCAGAAATAGGAAAAGAACTTGTCACAATAATTTAGAACAGTAGCGAGCTGTAATGTGGCTTTAAGAAGCCTTTGTAGGATCTCTATAATAATAAAAAAATCTCAAATAACACTATTGATAGTAAGACTTTTGTATCAAAACAAAATAAGTTAAAAAAATTGACTAAACTTTCTTGTTTTGAGATAAAGCACTTAACTGAATCACGTCCGTTCTTCAAAAATACTACCCTATTTGCTCAACATACCCATACAATACGTAAAACCATAATACAACACATCATAGACAGTACAATCATACATTTTCTATGAACCCTGACGTAATTTGTACGAATCCAAGCGTGTACGGGCCGCGCCCTGTACGTGACCAGCACGCACGGGTCAACCCGTTCTTAGTACAACAAAGGAGGATTTAACCAACCGATGACAGCCCCCTAATTGGTTTTCCGATTCAGTTGACATCTTTTCGGCGAATGACAACTAGTCCCTCGGTTTACTCTGTGACGACTTCGTTAGCCCACATGTCAGAATTGAGACTGGAATTTAACTTGACTTGGGAGTTGAGTTAAGGAACAGTTACACGATAGTAACGATTGTTGTTGGATATATTATTTGACGTGTGTGTGGTTTGTTCCGTGATAGCCTGGTACTTAAACAGAATGCTAACTAGCTGCCGTTCATCACGGAATATCTTAAGAAGTAATTAAGGGCTAAATAGAATATATTTGCAGCTTAACTAGGCTAGCTTTCACCATTGATGTTCCAAATGACATCACAACTCCAATATTTATGCTAATAAGTGACCTAGGAGTTATTATATCTCCAAAGTGCTGTCCATCCCAAAACATATTAAAAGCCTACACACCTTAACCGGCAACCTATAGATTTTACCTATTCTGGTGTGAGGTAGAGACGATAATATAATACTATGCTATTATAATTTGCGTCAAGCGTAAATACTACAAAGCTTTTTCTTACATAATCAATATTCCCGATGGGTATACAATTATTGCTGCAAATAAACATGCTTAATTACCTGTTAGCATATTTCACTACATTAACATATTCATGTATTGGTTTCTGCTCGACTTGAACCCTAATGGTAATGCGAATTTAGTTAATATCTTCAAACTAATATATCCCTAACGGCATAGGCAGAGGCTACCAATCGCTACCTTGAACAATTCTGACAATTCTCTCTTTTTTACCCTTTAACCTTTTCATACGTTCTCTTCTGTTCTTCACGCTACTTACACGCTACTCACACGACGTGAGAAAATTATTGATAAATGTCTCCAATTTGATCTGTATAAGTTTTACGAGGCCTACCATAACTAACTATACATGGATGTATAAAATTTACTTGCAGTAAGTGCATTGGTAGGGCATAACGGTAAAAGATGTTTGAGGTGGTTTCTCAGTTCTTTTAGTGATAAACGATATTATTTTAAAACTTATTATCCGAAAGACTAACTAAATAATAAGCAGCTTACTAAACTTACCATCAAAGGTTCTAAAATAAGCTTCCAGATTGTATCAAAAATAGTCTCGTTTTACAAAGAAAATATGAAGCGTAACTATGCCTATCTCCTAGCTAGAAATATATCCTAGATCGTCATATATTCTCGAAGGTGATTTTCTCCATATTAGTAGCAAGCCAAACGACACTATCAAACTGTGATACATTACAATCCGCACGAACAAAAGTTCCAGATTAAACTGCGAGTTAAGAAGAAGTTCGCCGAGGATCCCTAATGGGGGTTTGTTTGTCAGATCTTTGTGGTTTTGACATATGTTTGCAGGGACGTGATTCACGTGCAAACTATAAATTAGGGAACGGGGAAAAGTTTGCATGAAAATGGTTCTGCCTAGATAAAACTTTGCTCTTTTGTTTCAAATTGTAAGTGAATTACATGTTCCGCTCTAAAATTATGTTTACTGACCTTGTGTGTAATGGTTAGGCTTGGAGATCTTTAATTTTGCAGCTAGGATATAAAATTATGGTTGTATAGGTAGGCAGATATTACGTATCCCCATCTGTCCCGATCGGACAAACCACTTTCGCTTTATTGACACTCATACACTTCCTCATATACATTATAATTAGATACTATTGTAGATTTACAATAGGAATATATGTACGATGAGTGGAAAGGCGGTTACGTAGGGGTCGGCCCAATAAGTCATATGACAGTCAGATAGACGCCCAAATTGAAAAAAGGAAAAGACGTTAGATGTACCTACAACCGCAAAGTGAATGAGTGATAAAATTTATATATATATTTTAGTTCAACTCAACAAGATAAGTAAAAAGTAGTATAGCATAAGTACAATAATTATACTATGAAATAAATACGTATACAATAGAAGTACAGTCAGCACCAAAAGTCGATGAACAGAATCAACTTAACAAAACACCTGTTCACAATAAAATGCCATAAGTTATAGTCGCAACTAGGAAACAAAATAGCCTGTACACCATACAATACCTGTGGTGTACAGGCTATTTTGTTTCCTAGTTGCGACTATAACTTATGGCATTTTATTGTGAACAGGTGTTTTGTTAAGTTGATTCTGTTCATCGACTTTTGGTGCTGACTGTACCATGTAAAGCGCTGCGCGTTCAATTTAAAGAACACATAAGTCTCTCTAAAGAGTTGGTGGAGGTGTTTTATTTAGTCAGTGTGAAGTGTAAGGATTCTTACTTGTAATGTCTTAAAATCTACAAAAAACGAAAAGGACCTTGAAATAGGACCTCAATACATGACAGATTGGAGTCATAAAATAATCAAATACCACATATAATCATGAAAATTAAAAACAAAAACAAAACAAACGCATTCACGACCATTAACCGTTGCGGGGTAGTCAGAGATTCAGGTTTCCCATCTCCGAAATTGCGAAGGTAGTAATTCTATGGACACCTCGAACCCACGTGTGAAAATTAAAAACATTAAGACATTAAGCATGGTTTCACATACAGTTTAAAGAACACATAAGTCTCTCTAAAGATTATGTGGAGGTGTTACATTCTCGTTAGTCAGTGTGAAGTGTAAGGGCTGCTAATGTCCCAGGCGGATTCCTGCCCTTTGAGTCCCGTTTCGCTTCCTTCCCGCAAGGGCGGTGCGGTAATTGAGATGAATTACTACGAATATTAGCGAGCGTTGAATTTAAACGTGTACGTAGCTTGGAATTTTCGTAGCAGTGAGTATTGTTTCAAATTAAATCAGGGACTGAATGAGGAAAGTGGTATTAAAAAGAATTTAGATAATATAAAATAAATTTACTCAGTGCCTGCTAATAAATACATATAATATCATTAAATACATACATACATGTAACGCCTGACTCCATACACTATACGGGTAAGCAGAGTTCATGGATCCCCATTTTTCACAATTTTTACAAACTACTTATACTTTATTAACACCCGTGCACCTCCTTAAACACACTCAGTGGTTATAAAGTGAAGGATTCGTGAACTGGGCGTGATGTGTATGTATTTTTTGTTTATAGTTACTTTCAAGAAGAGTACGAAGGTATGTACAGTCAACACTAAAAGTGCAGTCCCAGTAACTGTTATAAGGTTTACGTTTATAAGAACAGAAGACAATATTTTTCATTTCGAAGCACGCGAACGTATAGTAGCCATGACAATACATAGTGGCGCCAGTTTTAAAATGTAAAATATTGTCTTTTGTTCTTATAAACTTAAACCTTATAAAAAGTTACTGGGACTGAAGTTACTACACTTTTAGTGTTGACTGTACTTACGTCACTAATCGTATGTATGGTAATATATGAAGTATGTAGTAAGATACACACCAAACAGACAAGTCAAAGAAGAGCAGTGTCAAAAAGGCAAGGAAATGAGCTCGGAAATGGGAATGTCATATAAATATGTACCAAGTTGAATGTTTGTGAGGTTTCCTTTGTCATGTACCAAACAGCTAATTAATATGCTTCTTTTGTAATGAAATAAACTTTTATTTCATAAAGCTCGTTTCTCAACAGTAGGAAAAGGAAAGATCAAAGTTTAATATATGTACAATCCTATCAAACTTCTATAACTTCATTGACATTCATAAATCTCCGCATATGTGTTTGAAGGATAGTCAGAAGTTCAGGTGTCCATCTCCACAATTGCGAAGGTAGTAATTCTATGGCCACCTCGAACACACGTGTTGACCAGATAGACGGTACTCAATGTGACAGGTGGTAAGTCATGTCACCATATACAAGCACTATTACCTGTTCGACGAACAGGTAGGTTTCTTCACGATGTTTTCCCTCACTATTACGTATTCGACGCATTTTGTAAATATATTTTTTATTGCGAAAATGTACTTAGAAATTCATTGAACTTCATTTCCATTGGTACATGCTCAAGCGCGATTTGAACCCTGTACTCTCGATACAGAGTCAAGCAACAACTGAGTTACGTCGAATTGAGTGCCACCAAATGGCTTATATTTTCCTCTAACTTGAAATTACCTAAATTCCACTCAACGAATTTGAAATTGTACAAAACAGTAGCCTGTAAATAATATATTGGCATGTCCTTTATGCGTGGTTCTTCCCTGTTGCTGCGCTAAATTTCAATGACAGCTGCCTTACAGTACAAGTACAGTACAAAATGAACCTTGTTTCTTGTTGCATAAGACCGCGTTTCGAAGGCACACTTGGCAAACCACTAGGAAAGATTTATAATCCTTAGCAAGAAACGGAGTTGAGTAAGTTATGTTCGAACTTGGCAGAGCGATAACTAGGGACACAAGTTTGCTACATCTTATGTAGAGTACTAATCTTTCATTTAAAGTAGTCGTACTTCATATGTATAGGTAGAGGTCTTATCTTATAACTATTTAATTAATTCATTGCGCAGTTATAAATTGCAGTCATAATTTACAGTCGCTGACGGTGAGGGAAAACATCGTGAGGAAACCTGCCTATCTTTCAGGATAGGTAATAGTCAGTACTTATATACGGCGATACGGTTAACTACCTATCCCGTTGGGTGCTGTCTATCTAGTGATACGCGGGCTTCGAATGACCCATACCTAACATGCCTTCGAAATTTCGGAGATGGGCATTTAAGCTTCTGACTACCCCGCCATAAAAAAGGGTGCTTGTGTACACAAGTCGTAAAGCCTATGTGTCATTGCGCAGTTAGTATGACGGCCTCCATGGCGCGATTGTTTGAATACCTGAACGCTAATCATGAGGTCCCGGGATCGGTTCCAGGTGGAGGCAGAGTTAAGAACTATGCTTTTCTTCTGCTTTTCAGTCTGGTTGTTGATTATATATATATGTTATATGTATACATTCTTAAATATGCGTTGACTAGTACCCTTAACACAAGTCTTAAATGAACTTACCAAGGGGATAGTTCAATATGTCAAGTATGTGGTGTAATAGTATGATATTAAGTTAGTATACGGAGTTAATATGATGTTTAGGTACATGACAAAATACGACGCAATTGTATTATTATTGATCTGCTTATCTCCCGTTGCTATTTTCGGCATGGCAACAGAAATGAAGAATAATGTGCTGGGAAATTATGAAAATATATGGTAAATAACGTTTGCTAAATTATTATTTTAACAGTATCTTTATACCTACTGGATAAAAGCTTTCATTCTGCTATTCATTACCTACCGGTAAATAGATAGACCTGTATTAGGACATAAACAAATACTAAAAAAAAAGCCAAATATCTGATTTTCTTCCCGATATACTAAGGGGTTAGGGGCATACCATCCGACATCATAAACCCAATAAACATGCTAATAAGTGGCTTAGGAGATATTATCATGCCTCCCAAGTTCTGCCCAACCCGAAAGGGATTAAAAGACGTATATGTTTATGTATGTATCAATACCATTATAACTGTAGTATATCTAAAAGCAAAACTTATTGCTGTAAAGAAAGCAATGTGTTGCATATACTGTTTGTATAAGTAAATAAATGATTTCTGACAATCAGTTATTATCTATTTAAAAAACAAATGTCCATCAATAAATTCGTAGCACATTAATGAACAGAAATTTAATAGCCGGCCACGTAGTACAAAAATCGATAAACAATTTGAACGAGTTCTCTGCTGGACTGTACTACGGGTACGGTTATAGATGCATTACATTTAACATGCTGTAATATTGAATGTTCCACGTGTCATCACCCGTTCAACATGAATTTCGTTTGTTGAAATGTGTCGCGATTATTGATCCGGATTTTGTTAGCAACGTTTACCTACTCTGTTACTTGCTAGTATTTAGTAGAATAATGGCTTGATGACTAATTGCACTAATTAACATAACACTAATTGGTTCGATACCTAGTGTCTTACTAATTAAACTTTCTTCGACGACTTAGTAAACTAACTTATTGTTGACGGTTTGCATGTTTATTGTGTTTTTAATTTTTCTATTTCGATGTAGAGTAAGAAATAATGTTCATCTGCACATCTAACACAAGTCTTGAATAAACTAATGAATAACTGTAAAACATAATTGCATTAGGAACGAACTAACGAACCATTATCAAAAAACATCTCATGAAAAAGTACCTTATATTATGAAGACGTGTTACTTCCTTGATTTTGAACCATCCATCAATTATTTACATATTACTTAATCTCACCCATATAAATGACAAACATGAACAAGAAATCGTACTCACTGAGATTCCTTACAATTCTTTAGTATATATGTACTTGTGAACACAGTTTCGAACAGGGCAAAGTTTTACGCAGTTTTACAGAAACAATACATAAAGTTCAGCGACAAGAAAATTTACAACATCAAACTTTATCCTGAACTTTTCAATGAAGAAGTCGCAATTAATTTTCGATAAAATTTGCGTCGTTAATGTTAGGGAATTGCCAGGCGCCTTTGGAAGCCGTGTAATTGAAACGAACGAGCTGTTTCCATACAAAATAACATTGTATCTGGGTAGCTACTTAGAGTTTTATTTAGTAGAAAAAAGGAATGTTATGATTTTGTTATTTAGGCTTCATGCATTTTATTGTATAAAGTATTTTAACTGACCAGTGTTAGTCTGGCACGTAAAAATAATGCCAACTAGTTGCCGTTATTTCCGACATGTCGTAAGAGGTGACTAGGATACTAGGGGTCAATCGAATCTATTTGACGATGGCCTAGCAACCTGCCACCAATGTTCCATAAGTAATACAATATTTCCGTGGTTCTCGTATCGTAGAAGATTACCAGGGGAATTTGTGAGGATTTAAAAGTCTAATAGTAAGTTAAAAATCTCTTTTTCGGTGGCCATGAATGTGGTGAATATAAACGAACAAACTGTAATATAAAATAGGTTAAGATTGTTGAAAAAATCACCTCGGCATATTTCACGAACGGAAATGTATAGGACTTTTCGGTATAAAAGTTAAAAAATAACTTTCTAAACCCGAATTAGCACTCCATCTTGTTTTTACAATATTATTGAGATGAATGAGTGTGTTATTTGGTTCACAGTGATTGAACGATAAAGTTACATGCCGATTTGTTTTATTCCTACGGTTTTTTGGACGGTTCTAATATCCATTGATCCGAAATCTGAAAACCTTTCTAAACACATTTGCCTAGTGTTAACCGAAATCCTTTTTAAATTTATATACATATACATTCACGTCCTTTAATTCCATTCATAGTGTAAAGAATCTTCGAAACACGATTATACCTCCTAACTTTTTAGCAAAAGGCTTGTATTATCATATGGAACTACATTTTACATAGTATATCATGTTTGTAATTGTTATTACTATATATTTTTATTTTCTTATGTTTACCTCTAATTGCATACTTAAGTTAAGATTACTTTTAAGACTAATTAGGGGAAGAGTGTCTCTCCCGAGATACAGTCTCTGACTAGTTCGGGAGAGCACTGTCCAATGTTTGTACCTAGCTTAAGTTTTGTTGTGCCCAATAAACTTTATTATTATTATTATGGAACATTAGTGACAGGTTGCTGGTCCATCACCCAATAGATTTAAATTTACCTCTCCTTCTTTAATCCCCTCCTATTGTTAGCTCATAGAACTGCAGCTAGTTAGCATTCTTTAAACGTTACATTAGTGCGAGACAATCAGAATTAGCACAGGAGTTTATAAATTAGTATACATATAATCTTGTTAACTTAATGTCTTATTATTTAGTTCATGCAGTCATGTACAATGCTTATATAATTATGTCTTTCTAACATACGTTATAATATGCACATACTAGTACAGTCAGAACTGTGAGGCAATAAGCCACTCAATCACGTATGACATAAAGCTTAGGATTAAAGTTGGAATATTTCACTCGTGACCTAATTACAATTTTACCCTAGCGTTATAATACTTTTGACATACTCTTCATACAGCCTACATACATTTTATTAGTCATTACTATAATTATGAAGGAATCCGAATTCAAAACACAGCCGAAAACATAATTTTTAAATAGGTTTCAATATTTTTAATGTTTGTTAAATGTAAATTATCATATACATTGTATGTACACATTACATTGTGTCTTATAAATATGTATATAAGAGTTTCATCTCTCCATTTTATCAATGGTTATATACCTGGTATATAATGGTTATATATCACATCCCACCACGTCTTTACCCTACTTACTAGATAAACCAAAAACACATCTACAAAGACTTAAACAGCGATCACTCGAGTCTTTGTCTAATCTCGATTAGGTACAGTGATGGTTACGAATGTCTCTCCCAGGTGCTGTCCACCCCAACAGGCATTAAAGAACGTGAATATATATATATAAAAACTCTATACCAGATATAAAAAAGGCCCCATGCTAGTCTGGCATGGAATATAATGCTAACTAGCTGTCGTTCTTCCCAGCTTGTCGTAAGAAGAAGCAAAGAGACTATTGAGCTATGTGCCAGCAAGGAATCTTTTAGACGATGGGCTAGCAATCTGTCACCAATGTTCAATCATAACAACTCCAATACCCTTGCTAAAACGTGACTTAAGAGATATTATCGTTACTGCAAACTCTCTGTCCACCCGGAAGGAATTCAAGAGCATAAATGTATACATAAGTACGCTATACCCAGCTTGAGGAGTTATAAAAGTGGTGTAAGGGGCTAAGCATCACGCCCTGGGGAAATCGACGTGATTGAATGTGTGCGCACAAGCCTGCACTTGGTGTTGTAAATAATACTGTGTTTTCCCTTACGATACTTCCGCGATGTTTATCAGCTCTGAAAATTCCATTATGGATATGAGCTGAAAGATTTGTTACGCTTTCTAAATGTATTTTCTCTTATGAGATGTTTATTTGTTTTATTTATGTATATGCAAATATGATGGGCTGGAAACGGGTCACTTTATGTTTATATATATGCGATGTACTGGTAAAGAGTGGGTATGGTAGTACCTATAACTGGCGTGAATGTATGAGGAGGTGTATGGATGTCAATGAAGTGAAAATGGTTCGCCAGAATTTAGAAAAATCGGAATATGTATACTACCTGTTGAATATAAAAATATATCGAATATAACAATACTGCCTTATAGTAAAAAATGGTAAAAAAAACATATTTTAGTTAAAACCTATTGAAATTTGATCTTAGTTACAAATATAAAAGTAGAGATATGACATTCCAGTCAGAGCTAGTCAGTTTATAGTTCAATGCGACGATATTCTAACACAACTTTATTGTCACTTAAGTTGAAAAGAACTTTCGATTCAGTCCAATCTTTTAGAGGTAATAGTTGTGACTATAAATGAAATAGTATAATTTAGCTCTTCAATCTTTCACCTGAGAAAATGGTCCTAATTTATTTTATTTATTTAAAAACTCTATATTTAAGAATCGTACTAAAAGCTCCTTGTAAGTAGTAAGTAACTTACTATCCTTTCGAAAACCTATCTAAGTATTTCAAACTGAGCTTACAATTTAAGCAATCGTAAAATTACAAGTTTTAATCGAAATCTATAAGTACCTCGTCATACCCGGTGGAGCTTCGACTCACTCACACTAATACCTTCTCCATCCCTTTTCATCTTATCACTAGGCTCATTACAAGTTACAAGAGGGAGCGAGATGGCCTCACGTTCAGGGGTTACATCGGTGTGGGTGAATGATCCGGGCCGCGTAGCCGCTAGTGTATACCGGTCCGTAGTACGACTACGACGTTTTGGCGGCATCCGTAGCAGGCTGCCTTTGTAAAGCCTTACCGCGATGTTCCAGTTTTAAGGTATATTTATTTTGTGAATATTGGAGGCTTTTTTCTGGTTATAGAATGGTTTCGGTTTTCGACTAGTTTGTAAATAGTTTTAAATTAAAGATAGTGCGTGATTTTAGTGTTGATACAGGTTTAATCTATGTAATTAACAAATCGTGAGTGGGATTCAGTAGTTCCGACTGTCGTTTTTGGTGTTATTGGAAAAGTGAGTCTGTGTTATTGATTCAAATATATTTCAGGTAAGATAAAAGCTTTTCGGTGTATACCACCCGAAACGTTTACAATATAATTATATTCAATCATTATTGTTTTAACATTATTAATGAAGTACCTCATGATTAATGAGGTCTCTATTTTTGATGTACATATTAGCCGTGTTTGTAGTAGTCTATATAATTTATAAAGTTTTAAGTTTAGTAAGAGTTAAGACATTTCAAGTATTGTAGTGTTTCAAAAAGTGATTTTGCACTAACTTAAATTACTATTCAACTTGAATATTCCCAGTATTATCTTCATGTTTATGTATGTACGTTGAATAAACAGTAACGTATTATTATTGTCCAATACAATTAAGTATGACATGAAGTGTTATTACTTCTGTCAGGCAAAGCTTAGGAGCATTAAGTTTTTCTAGGGTAATCCAATTTATCTAAGCTTGGATCTCGCAGAGGTCAAATCAGTAATTGCGAGATAACAAAAAGGTTTCATTCCCTTTATTTCGTTCCAAAATGATTTGTTATGAGATTGTGGACCTATTATTTTGTGGTATACGTGGGTACAAGTATTACGTATACATTCACGTCTTTTATTCCCTTTCAGGGTGGACAGAACCTTGGAACGTAATAATATATCTTAGGTCACCTTTTAGCATAAATATTAGTATGTCATGTAGAACATAGGTGTCAGGTTGCTAGGCCATCGCCTAATGGAATCCATTTACCTCTAGTCTCTTAGTCGCCTTCTACAACATGCCTCCTTAGTCACTATATAGATGTAACTGCACAATATAATAGAGTATAGTAGTCTTTATCATTTGATAGAATGCACAAAACTTTGGACAAATCGTACTACACTCACTTGAAGCATGTAATTAGAGGTTAAGATGCATTATTACATCTATTGATCATGGTTTGATAAAATATCACCCTTTGAGACCTATTAATAGTTTATTATGAGTCTGTTATAATGTTAATAAGGACAAAGGATATATATTATGAGCTGTAGACTAGCTCATAGCACTTTTTTATGAGTAGTGTTTAAGGGAACATCAGATAATACGAAAATGCACTCCCAAAATACTGAATTGTACGCCAAAATAATACAGTCCCAACCTAAATCTAATCTTTGCTGTGCGTTTAGCTATATTTCGTGGTACATTACAGTATTATTGATGAACTTTCAATTATTTTGGCTTTTTATGTACATACATAGATACACATCTCGCCTGATTCCCTGTAGAGGTGTAGCAGAGATCACGGATCCCCATTTGCCCCCATTCTGACAGACCACTTTCCCTTCATTAACACTCATACACACTCGGCGTTTATACGTACTTCTAACGCCACCCTTTTTATATGTATAAGCTTAATATACACAGGAGCTTAATCAGCCTAGTTATCTAGAATTGAAATAAAGTATATTAAAGCCAGCATGTAGTCCGTTTGCAATATAAATTAGGAACACGGTAAAATGTATAGGAATTTGTTGAACGGTTGCCAATTTATGGAGGGATAACCTAATAAAGATATTCTAAGTGGCTCTTGTTTTAGTGTTATATTGTTATAACTTTAACAAAAAGGATATTTCAATTATTTCTTGGATTGCAACTGTTAGTAGTATATAAGTAATTTTAGGCAAGCCTTTTTTAGTAGCCCTTTTTAGGAAATATTAATCATTTTATGAAAAATTCATCGCCAAATATGTCAAACTTGACTTAAAGAGGCATAACCCTGAACTCTTTACAGACGTGGATATGATTATTTATTCCTTTAATTACATCAAATTATACCAACAAAACCTCTCCACACAACTCATATAAACCTCTCGTAACTTATGGCCTTTAATAAACAAAAAATATAACACTGACAGAGTTCCTGTCCTATGCTAGTCTGGGACACAAAATAATGCAAACTAGCTGCCTTTCTTTCCAGCATTTCGTTGGAGGCGCCTAACTGACTAGGGGTCAATGGAATCTGTTGGGCGATATACTACAAAACCTCTTACCAATAATCCATTTTACATCAAAACCTCAATGTTCAAACCTTATACGTATAATCATTTCATTAAAACCACATAATAAACAGCAGAAACAATAAACAAAAGACGAGTGTGGAGCTCAGTTGTTCAGAATGAAAGCGATACTTCGATTGACTGGGCGCATTGTCCGTTCGAACATATTGCATGGAGAGCACTGTAAACTGAAACTGGTTGACGTCACTGCAATTGAATACAGCTCATCTGTCAAAGAACAGGACGCTTGTGTGTTAAGGTGCTGTTTATAAGCTAAGGCAGTGCAGGGTAGTGTCCTATTTTGATATAATGTATCGAATTGGCTTACGTTGTTCGTTACGTTTTTCTTTATGATGAGTAGTTTAAATACTAAGTACTATACGAGTAGTATAAATACTAAATAATAATAGAAAAAGTTTAATTGGATTTATTTTTAATTATTATGAATATTTAATTGTAATTCTAGACGTTATATTTTTTTACATGTTATCGCCGATATAAATATAGAACAGATAATATTTGTTCAATGTTTCACGTTCATATACACATAGCATCCTTAATTCTTGATACTTAGATTAACAACTCTCATAAATTTCTATCTACAAGAAATTATTATAGATAATTATTATTACATTTTTTCTTTTTGTTGAAGGCCAAAATAGTACATAAAAATATTGGTTATATAGAAAAATCCTTTCCTCGTCGCCACCTAATACAAAAGTTATATTATTACAACTATACCTTGACCCCTATAAATTAGAAGACCGTAGTTCTATACACCTACATAGAAAGAAGGTTCAATTATTTTTTACAAAGCCATAAAATAACTCTCTAGGTATTTCGATAAGGAAAATGTTCTTTCACGTCGTTTACTCTACCCAGGGAGGCATTAAGTGTAAGCGGGACAAAACATTACATAATAACCAACTACTATTACGGAGTAAATAAGGTAGCTAATAAAAGCACTACATAAAAATTCACGAGCATTATTTCCTTACGAGGTAGGTTCACATATCTGTGTCGGACATTTTAGAAACTGTGGAATTATAGCGGCTGTAGCCCAGTGGGCTTCGTATGAGGAAGGTCCTAGGTTCGAATCCCGACTCTGGCATGTACCAATGAATGAAATTTAAATGTGTTTTTCATTTACGTCGTGAGGAAACCTACCTGTTCCCAGAACAGGTAATAGTTAGTGCTTGTAAATGGCGACATGGCTGACCACCTGTCACATTGAGTACTAACTATCTGTGGTTTGAGGTGGCCATAGAATTACTACCTTCGCAATTGCGAAGATGGACACCTGAACCTCTGACTACCCCGCAAGGGTTAATGGTCGTGAACGCATACGTGGAATTATAGTAACATTGAGTTAGCTATATGCATGTAGGTGGAACTATAGTAAGATGTGTCTCAGCTCATTACCATTCGTAAAACATCCTTAGAAAGTATAACGTTTGTATAAAGTAGGTAAGAAAACTTTGCGTTCGCTTTGAGCCAATCAAAATATTTAAAAATATAGGTACCACGTAATCATCTTTCAATACCTTAGATTCATATTTCAACAATCTACGCTATGGCAGGATGAGAAATATCACATTCTTTTCAACTCTGAATTCCGAATGTATCATTTCCCATGTCCCACGTGAAACTTAAATGAAATAAAATTTAATGACAGTTCCATTTCACCCAGTTCACTTGATTTCGCAAATAGCTAGTCGGCCATGACAGGGCTGGTCCTCCATGAAACATAATGGCTGGACTTGGTCATTCATTTCGCAATTAAAACATACAAGCCAGGCGATTACAGTACATCGAGATTTGCATGCGAATGTATTATTTCAGCCATTGTGTGCTGATTCTACTATTACGATATTCGTTTTTAAATGTCTGAAGAATTGTTTATTTGTTTCATTATATATGTATTTGCTTTTTATTATATGGGAAAGATTGTTAATTTATTTCGACTTCAGTTGATGATCAATCGACTTCTACTTCGTAAAGGTAATGACAATATGCATGAATGAATAGTAAAGCGTAAGCATAAATTTTATATAGGACTTTTCGGGATAAATGTAGTTCTACCCAGTTGCAGAGATGGGAACATCAACTATGGCTACCCGACAAAGAATAAATTAAATTCTCTTCACCAGTCACAATCGGAGAGTCCGAATGACAACTAACTAATATTATTTAAAATTTTATATCTAGCGAAAAGTAGAATCAAGTAATACCGAACTCATTAAACCAAAAACATTAACAATATCTGAAATGGTGGAGTTCGTATTCGAATGTTGCCATTTTATCATTTTTACGCGAATACACAATGTACCTATAAGGCATAATACCTATTGCAAGATAAGTTATTCGATTATAGTAATATTTAGTTCACAACTATACTGAACTCTTTAATTTTTATTAGAGACAATATAATGAAAAAAAAACAGTAGAGACATTTCAAAAATTTATTTATTTCTATTTCTTAATGCTAGATGTCATAGAGTTGGTCTCAGGTCAGTCTCATATAAATTTATATCTAACATCATGTCTATAATTAACATACATACAAATCACGGCTGTTTCCCTACACAGGGGTAAGCTAAGATCACAGATCCCTATTAATCTCAAAAGTCTGAACCCATGCGGTAGGCCCATATTTCTATCCACCATTTACCTTAGGCTATGACTGTAAGTTAGGACGTGACGATAAGGTTTATTACACCATGGTTCCCTTTAATGGCTGCTACGTGTCTGTTCCATATTTGCTAACTCGCTACACCAAAAATACACACCTTTGTCAACGTTAAAAACGTAGATGGAAAATATAAATGACAGTCAAACTCACCCTCCTTTGTGCTTCCGAAAATAGAACGCGGTACCTGCCTCCACAATCGTACCCTCTTGTTAGATAAAAATGTTCTGGCTGGGAAATCTCGGCGCTAAACGAAAATTTCGAATCATGCTTTTTTGATAATTTAATGTATAAAGAGTGTCTTATTAATATTCCTCATGATCGAAGTCTTACCAATGTTAATTATGATCTCAACCTATCCTTTTGTAAGGGCAAAATGTTCTGGCTGGGAAATCTCAGCGCTAAGCGAAAATTTTGAATCATGTTTTACAAAATGTGCTAAGTGTCTTATTAATATTCCGCATGATTGAAGATCCTTCTAATGATTATTATTCTATTATATATAGAGTATTATATATCTATTATTTAATATTCTATGATTTATACCGAAACCTGGAAGGACATGGGCGTAACGTATACATGTTGCGAATTAGAAAGGTAACCAGGGTCACTTAGTATTGTCTACCCCAAAAGCTAGATATGATATGTTATTACTCTGTGTGCATTTCATTTAGTATACCACCACTATGGTAAAATTTATTTGTGAAAATAATAAGTCGTATTTTATTTAAAATAAACATTCCCTTTTCAAACCAAAACAACGAATATAAAAATTATTAGTTGTTTTTGAATGCTTTCAAACTTTTTTAGAAAGTTTGGCTATTAACTTCTATCAATTATTGATTATTCTACCCGTTGACGTGAGAGCTTCAACAAATACCTTTTTTAACACATTATTATGATCCAAGCCTCTATGTCCATTAAAAAAGTTATGTAAGTTCCATGTTCTGTTATTGACAAGCAACTGGCACACAATCCGATGTGTGTCGATTCAAATGCAATACAAAAGGTACTCGTATCTCGTCCAGTGATGGAAAAGGCGTATCATATGTTCAAGACGTGAATACGATACTTCATAGCTTCTATCTGAGGGTTTAGGTACAAGGAATGAGAAGGGTATTAAAAGAATATATTTAGGGGTATTGAAAGTAAATAGGTCATATGACGTTAAGGGATGCCTATAGTAGTAGGTCGTATATAAAATTACCTTAATGAAGCAAAGTAATTAATTTAAGTATTGATACTTTCATATCAAGCAATTGACTGTTTATAAATTGATATTTACATAAACTTTATAAGCATTTGTATATATTATGCAAATTAGATTGTTAAATTCTTGTATGTAGAATAATTACTTTGAATGTTTTGTGCAACTCTATTGTCTGAGATAATACATTATAGTAATATTCACAGCTTGACAGGAATTCATAAAAAGTTTCTATACATTACTTCCCTTATAACTATATGCTACTTGTATATACTATGTGTATACTTTGTACAGATAAAGGTATACGTATACCCTTTCAGAAGAACACAACAATGAACAACCAACAGCAGAAAACCGATGAAAAGGTTTATACACAGCTGCGGAGCATGCAAGCTCTATCGAAAGATATAAGCCGCCGGCAGTTTATTATTGATTTACGGAACGTGTCAGCGCCTACGTAAAATATGTGTTTAAAGCCCGAGAGTTCTACTTTGTGTATCATATTCGAAAACTTTGTACGTGCACTTTTGTAATGAATGGAGATGTAGAGAGATGATGGATAAAATTTCTCATTGTGTACTGAAATGTCGTAATTGGTAGAGGTATCATTGTTTGTCATTATTTTAATTCTTAATATAGGTAGTTTAAAGATACATATGTACATCATGTAAAGGTCAAAATCTGACATTAGTAAGCATAAAAAACACATGCATAAATTGTATGTATGTAGTAAGCATAAAATAATACATCTGTCATTTTGTGCATTAAATAAAGCAGATATTATATTTCACAACCATAATCCTGTACAAGCCCATTCATAGTTTCAAAACCCACATAGAATCCAATTCCCTACATCCAAAGAACAAATATCACTTGCACAAACTTATTCAAATGCCGAATGCAAAGTAAATAGATCCCTTTTCATTGCAATCAAAAATGAAATTACACACTTTGGTCGATAGATGGGGTGCATCATTGAGGGTGGCCATTGAAATTCTGGCCTCACGCTCCACGACTTTTAATCACTCAGCAGGGACCCGAAATAATGAATGGGTTAGCCCCAATGATGGCGGATTGGACTGTGTTTTGATCATCATTAGAGAGGGAAAATAATGTTAAAATTGTACGCTACTCTGGCCAGCTAGGCAACCATTTAAAATATCGTGTTAAATGGAAATGTTAAGAAATGTGGAGAAAAGATCACAATGACATTTGAGTGTTTTACATGAATCAAAGATTCGTAGCATCATACATTGTTAGTGGTGCTAGTATAACAGAAAAAACAATTTACTAGTCTTTTGCATAAGTTTTTTATATGTTAAACGTTCATACCTTAGTCAGTTATATACCATAACAATAATTATGACTATATTATACATTGTTTTACATTACAGTATCTGTGAAAAAAGGCATTAAAATATCAAACGTTACTTCGATGAATGGACACACAACTTTCTGTTTAATTATAAACATTTATATGTCACACACAAACTCGTACTACAACATAATTAAAACTTAGCTCTAAATTATATCTGCTTGCTTAAGCAAACTTGCCTGGAGATAGCTGTTTAAAATAACTAGTCAGTCCTAACTCAAACTAAAGCACGTTCTTAGTAGTCAACATGCAAACACTGATGTCATGTGCAAGCATCCCAATTAATACTGTGGACACACAAAAGTTTGCAGGGTACACAAGTCTGGAGTTGTTTGCTCAAAGTCGTTATTTTCACTGGAGCAGTGCAGACGGCTACTTACAGTTAGAGTAATCCAGCTTAGGCTACGTACAGGGCGAGTTCCTAATGCCGACCACCACTTCTAGAAGATAATTGTTCAGTAGACAGAGCCAGGATTAAGCTGGGGAGAATACAGCCAATTTATTTGCTAGGGAATGTATTTTCGGTTGGATTTGCTAGTTTGGAGCGCTGTTTGTTGTTCTCGAAATTTGTTGGCTGGACGTAATGTATTCAGGACGTGTATGTTGTATGGTTAATGTTTAGGAGATGATTGTTTGGTAAATGTTATAACTCGAGTACTTTATTCATATATCAGAACTAAATATAATGTAAATATTTAAATGTGTACTTTCAATACATTATTTGATAAAATTAAAATATATATATATATATATATATCGTCCGCACGGAAACCTTAGCAATAGCAATTTGACAGATTAACATATATGTCTAACATCGACATAAAGTCTAAAAATATAAACCGTACCGTAACCGTAATTGTTATCTGTAATAAATACATAAATTACAATAAGTCATCACATTATTCAGACGTTGCAGAAACGTCACCTGTAAAGTCAATTCTTAATGATAAAAAACAAAAGAAAACTAGGACCAGCAACTAACTTCACACATTTCAATACAGACACTATTTCTACCTATCCGAAGTCGCTAGAAACACCTTTCCTATCTATTCTAGGGAACAAAAGTGTCTGGCCGAGAACTTTTGCCGACTCCCGCATGCAAATTGACTCGACCCCAACACCCGGCGCTGTTTTATTTATAAACCGCGCACACCATGTGGCAATACAAAAACAAATCTAAAGTCCACTTCCAGTAATCCGCAGTTATAGTCCCTTGGCTCATTTGCATAAATCCTTGGCCCTCGTCAAAGGATGGATGGGAGGCGGCCTAATTCATTTTCGCGGCTTTGCGTTGCACAGATGGTCCTGGTCAAATATGGGCATGTTCTTGTACGTGATTGGTTTATTATTCATGATACATGGATACAATATCAGTAATTATTATTTTAATAAAATTACACCCTTCTTTTGGAGAACAAGCGGAAAACGTGTTATTTGTCTTTTTTGTAGAACTACAATATACAATTATATATTAGAATAAGAAAACACCTGCTTGAAAATCCATTTCGAAGTAAAGTTACGATTCATAAACACTAGGCAACGAAAATCACGCAAGTTCTCAACAGTACTATAAACTTTCACGTGCTTTATTAAAATTTAATACAGCCGCATTCATTGGCATACAAACTTTTATTGCCTTGTATATTTTCGTTCTGTTCGCCTGTAATGTTCCTACAGCAGTTTTGTTGCCTAAAAAGCCGCGAGTTTTCACCATAAATATCTCCTAACTGCCATTTGGTAAGGAAACCGACTCTCCAAAGTACAACAGCAGTCAACAAAATAGGATATACTTGTTACAATCGTTCAAGCGTGACCAACATATTGTGTTGGTTCGTAAATTATGTTCCTTTATTCGTGTCGCTCGAATGTCTTTTTTGCACAAATGTGTTTTTGATTACGTCTAGTAATCGATAAGTATCTAATCGTGACAACTAACAACTTTTTGATTGGGTTGAGTTGATTAAGTTGTGTGCTTTTATAGCTTTATAATTGTAGTTTGAAACGAGTTCGTAGCAACCTTTGGGTGAACAATAAAAATGGTGGCTGACTATACCATTGCAGTTAATGACTTTTGGAGATTATGAAAAATCAGTTAAAACTCTGTTTTATACATACTGCTAGGTTTAAATTTTGTCTATAATCACTTGCATAAAATTATCACAATCCGCTTTCAGCTAATCACGTATGGCAACTAGATAACTCGACGACTAGTTAACACTTTATCATGGTGAGACAATAGGTACTGTAGCGTTGAGTGTCATGAGGTGGTGTCACCCTAAAGTATACGCATGTTTCCGGACCGTTTTTTAGTATTAGTATTTTTCATTGCTCTGATTGATTGTTTGTTAATTTAACATTGTTAATTCCTTATTTTGCGTAGTACCTGTTGTTGTTGTCTTTTGTCACTAGCACCATGATTTATACACGCACATACTTAATAATTGAGAAATAATAGTGACATATCTAAAAATTATGTCCGAATAAAGTATTAAAATGTGATTGTTAAACTAATTAACATTTACCGTACAATAATGATTGAAAATATACATTATCAAACTTGGCTTATAAGCTTAATTTTTAAAATCCACCCCAAATTGCTCGTTAACTGGTAATATTTGGAATTGCATTCCCACATTTGGTTCGAACACCACAACTGCGACACTGCAATATGTAAATGAGCGTAAAAGCGAATTTGTGTTTCCAAATGCAGAACGCTTACGAACGGTTTAAATTTACAATTCTATTATAAAACGGTTTTCGGGATATGATATGCAAAGCCAAATAGCGCAGTTGACTGACATGCCAGCGGTTAAAACTTTGCCTATAGTGTCGTTAATATGAAGTACAATTGAATACTCTTACGCAAAATATATAAAAGTTTCGTTTTATATAATATATAATGGTAGAATTGTAAATTGCTTTTTAATAGGACCATATATGAATTCTACTTAATGCAAATTTGGCAATTGTGGTATTAGAAGGATCAATATAATATTCCCAATTTATCAACAAGTTTCATATTTCACTCTCGAATTCGAAAAAGGTTTATAATTTAATATCATGAATTAATTAGAATAGGGTAAATATTACAGAAATGTTCTATTTTATATCATAATTAGTTTATCTAAAAAGTCCTCGCAATATATCTCTTTAAAGTCTTCATCACGGCTTAATTTAATCCGAGTCATTCAAATTTCCTAAACGCGTATTTATAAAGGTACATTTTCCGTCCCTATAGATCTTCATACATCAACTAATAGAATTAACCGTAATGTATCGCAGGTCTGTTTCGCTACAAATAAACCAAGGGGGAGATAAACAGATAAATTCCCTTGATAGTGATTAATTAATGAGAAAATAAGGACAGATAAGAATCAGGGGTAGGCCTCACAGCGTAGGAAATGGGACAAGACCGCTGACAAATGAATGTCGGCTCAGAAAAAACAATTAAGCCATTTTTAAATTGCCAACACGCCTCCTCAAATCTATACAAATGACTCTATTATATAGGCCGAGAAAATTCCACTTAAATTAGAAATGCGGTCCGTGTTTCCTTAAAGAAACTTTTTTTGCATAAACGTTGCGGTAGGTGCTTTGATTAATAGACTGAGACTAAGGCTTTTGTAAATCTTTTTTTATTAAATAATTGTGGTTTATATTGAGAGGAGTACTCTTGATGATTTATACACGTATGTTATTCTTTCCACTAACAGAGTTAAAGAAAATTACTAATAAGTAAAGGTTTTGAAGTAACCTCAACTTATTATTTGTAAATTTTGATAACAGCTCTTTACACGTCAAGATTTATTATAGTATGGAATAAATGTTGACTGTATCCTAGCTCCTTAATAATAAAAACTGAACAGGTGTTGTATATTAGTTAGAATCATCGCAACAAAGAAACGAAAACCCTTGCGTGTACATTTTCCGCAAGTCATCACGGCTAACTATACAAACAACAAAGGCAAATAATAAATAAATAGTACACGGAATATCCTGTATAAACAGAAAAATCGATGTAGCAAACATTTATTCTACACACGGAGCACACCCATCTATTTTATAACTTGTTTTAACCGCATTTCACCAGGATGGCGTATAGTTTTGAATGGATATTATTCAAAAACCTCCCCCCCCACCCTGTAGGTGGTACCATGAATTACTGATGACACCCCTCAGTTGAAGTTGACAATGAAAAACGATTTTTACAATAAACACTGAACCATGGAGAACCTACATATGTAACTCGTAGTATGAAAGTTCGTAGATATCGGGTTATAGAAATATGTTGGATTGTGTTTCTTTGATTGTACTATATACTAAGGCGAGAATAGCTTAGTGTTTTAGGCTATATGAGTCAGAACAATGTTAAAGTAAAGAAACCTACCTTACCTCCTGATAATTATTAGTTTAACAAGAAATAAAAAATGTGGTAGTAACTAACGTTAGGTAATACACACTTAACGAACATTAACGCATAATCAAATATAACTAAAAACTAAAATTAATTAAAAAGAATCCTTTCAGTCAATTAAAAACACATTCTTTAATATGATCTTTTACTTTCTCAAATAAAATTGTCGCTTTAACATCATCTCTCCTCACTAAAACATAAAATTTAAACGAGACAGATACTCCATTCAGCTTTATGACTTCTGAATATCAAAGGAGATAATATAATTAAAAGCTCTGTCACCCGCCAGAGTGCATGACAGAATTATGAGCCCGGAATAGAGCTCCTCTGCTGATAATTGCGCTCAAGACAGCCTTGCATAGTGCCTGCAATTAATTCAATGTTATTGCCAGCCGTCACTTCTGGAGAAACGAGTCGCGTTCACCGATTATTAATGCCAAGTATAATTCACGAGCAACCGCAGCGAGCACTCCGCTTGAATTTATTCATATCAGCCGCGACTTGAGAAAGTTCAGTTTTAGCGTAATGAGTTCCACTGGCTTTTTAAATGACGCCCCCGCCAACTTCGCTATGTAAAAGATACAGTTTAAATAAGGAGTCGGAGTAACTGGTTTAATGGTGGAAACCGCAATTCAGTCGAGTGAAGATAAACTTTGAGACGCGAGATCTTTTGTGCTCTTGCTCCTTTGTAACTCTAGATTCTTCTCAAAGCAAACATGCGTGACTTAAACGCACGTATTATGTTTTGACACATGATACGGTAGCGAGTTTATTTCGCTTTGTGATTAAATTTTGTAAGGATGCGCGGAGAAAAGCCTCCGATCCAAACATGTTTACAACCCTCTTTTTGTGAAAAGGACGGGTAAAGCTGAAGAAGGGTCTTCAGAAACCTATTTTTGTCATATTACTATCAGTTAAGGTAAAATATGTATATTTAAACGTATTTATTACGTGTTTTTTTGTAACTTGAATACACATTTTATATGGCAAAATTAAAAAAAAACTAATACGCGTAAAATCAGAGCAAACATTTATTGACCTACTCGTATGTGGTAAGATCAAAAGTCAAGTAAATATTAATTGCATAATTACATAAGTTACATAATTATTGTCCACAATAAATAATGTCATCATAATTTTAACGAATCCACTATTGTACCTTGTTGACAAAAAAGCGCCATTTGTAAACTCATAACCTTTTTTATTTTCCTAATGTAAAACTATAACTACCTATGTCAAGTCACAACCCGTTACCCAGTAAACAAAACGGTTCAGAATCGACCTTCGCTAAACGAGGCAATAGCTTTTACCCCTCAACATGTGCGCCGGCAATAAATTCTGCGAACACCTGAGATACAAATGGAACATATAATAAGAGTTTTAGCACTTAGATACAGTTAAGGTTTAGTTGGAAATATACTATAAAATGTTAACTTCTTGAGGCGACTTTTAATATTTATCTGAGACATTTAACATATATATTTACATCTCTACTTCCCTTATTTTTTATTTAACTAATTATGAATATTTGAACAGAAATAGTGTGTATGCAAGAAATTGACAAATTAATATGACTTCAATAGCAAAACGGGCGTGATGTGTATGCTCTCTGTAGATAATAATTTTTAATATAAGTAAGTAACGAAAACTCTACAATTCTTTCTCTCTTGTCCACAGATGCAACTCTACAGAAGAACTATGAACAGCGCTTCGAAATTAAAATAAAACATCTGTGCAAGCGAGATGTCATTGCTCCGTTGTCCTGACATGACAAGGAAACGAACCTTCTTTTTCCTATTCATACTCCTTTCACTCGAACTCTGTAGTCCTCAATACTTAAATGAAGACTTTGCTAACGAAGACAACAGTTCCGGAGTGGAAATGACGGTGGAAAAAGTTACAGCGCCATCTCGTGAGCTGAAAGTGCAGTGCAGGTATAGCGAGCTCCTTTGTGATACGGGCCAGTGTATCTCGCTGGATAAGTTCTGCAATGGCGACGACGACTGCGGCGATAAGAGTGACGAGCCTAAAGGATGCACGCGTAAGTTTTAACACGTATATACTAGATAGACTACAAATATACGCAAGTACATCACACGAATAGCGAAATAATAATTTTCAGCAAAGTTATTGAATTGCTGTCAGTTCACTGTGGAGCAATTAACAAATACCCGTGAATAATTTTAGTTCATTATCATCAAAGATTATTTGGATAAGAACTCAATAAATACAGATATTTCCGAGATACGTTTCGTTTAATTAAGTTAAGTATCTCAAATGGCTGTATCGTGTTTTTCCGAACAAATTCAATTAGTTATATGTGTAGTGTAAAACATAATAAACAGTATAAGGAATAAACAAACTCAGAAACCACTAGAAGCTTAGTAGTTAGATAGTAGCTGTTTGTTTACCTCTATTGTGATGGTATTATGAGAAAACAGCTTATCATGTGAGCAAGTTATCATAAAAAGGAGAGAAATATTATGCGCAGTATCACGAGAATATTATCAAGAAGGGAGCATATCTCATGCTGCTATTCTGACGTGTATCTCTCTGTATTCTTTCATAAAACTCGTGTGACTGCATCGTAAAATATATTCTGTGAATGTCTGGTGCGTTCTGACACGCGCTCTTTATGATTTCATTTTGCTTCGCTCTGTCACAGGGTTTAGTGAGATTTATGTTTATTATTATTTTGTACGGAAATATTGTTGTGATATGAGTAGGTTGTCGGAGTTGTGTCTTTTCGTAAAATGACATTATAATAACCTATGTTTCCGTAATTTAAAGCATTTTGATTTCATACATAAAATATTAAAATAAATTCAAATCAATTAAATAAGAAACTTAGACATTCGGTCGCTAATGACCAAGTAGTTAAAGCGACCTAAATAATAAATAAACTTAGAAACTTTTTTTAAACTTTTAAAAGTCTTTAACCAGGCATTTGGAAAGTAATCCTCTCTGTACTTATTGTTATTCTATTGTATTGCATGAAAACAGTTATTAATCTAAAATATCACTCGCTCAAATAAAACAAGAACGTTAATGTCATCACCTTAGTTAAAAGAAATTCAACTGAAATATCACGCCATGAAATAAAAAACCACATTAAATTAATCAAAAGAATCTCATCATAACACTCCTCCCATCAAAACTTGTAAATTGTCCTTTCAAATACGTTTTAACGGTACAAATGTTCAGGAAAAGATAATTATCTTTAACAAAGGGTCTGATGTTCGCAGTTCGGACAAAGCCCCGAAAGAAGTAGATTACTTGCTGCGACGGCCTTTGGAGCTCCCTTGGACAATGAGACTGAACGACTAACTTGGCAACATTTTTGCAAAGGCTTTGGTGTGCTCTATACAAATTCTAGACATGCCTCGGGATTGCGATGGGGCCTAACAGTTTACGTGTACTGTTTTAAGTCTGTGTGTGATGAATATGTTTATAGAGGAGTACATAATGCACAGAATACCTCTTTTTCTAGCGAATTTTCCCCAAGAAACAAACTGTTGCTTTTGAGGGCAAAAGGTCTTCATTAAATAACCTGATCAATTAAATGTGTTGATAGACTTGAAGTATAGATCAAACATAATCTATGATAAACAGTCTCGGTAAATTAATGATAACCAAATACTTATTTAACCGGTATTAATATGTACTTTAGGCTAGACTTATAATCGGCTCAATAATGCACAAGAGCATAATAATTTATACTATATATAGACAACCACACATATGCGTCCCTTAATAAATTTTATAAGTTTTGTGATAGGTACATACAATCTTCAAGATATAATATCACTTAGGTTACTGTAAGCAATACATATACTATAATGTTACGAGTCCGAAACTTAAAGTTTGTCCCGTATCCAATCCCATAAAAAGCGCCCACACCTACATAATCCAGTAGGTAAGCAACTAAGAGTTCACTGAAACAGAGCTCAATCCTATTCCGAACACCTCCGGGTTAGACGTGACGAGGTTATCAGAGAACCCATCTCGACGGCGGCGGCGGCTCGTCAATATGAATCATGAATTAGGTTATTTGAGGCGTCTCCTGCGAAATTAGGACGCTGGTAAGACGTTGCGTATTGCGGTGTCTGTACTAACTATTAGGTTGGAGGGCGAGGGGGATAATTAGTTACGTTCTACAGATTATAATGTACATGTACATATATTCTCGTTCTGTTTATAGTTTGTATACAATATCTTTCTGTGGATAATTATTAAAGGAATTGCAGTATGAACCCACTTGTCATAAGATGATACATATATACGTAAATTCACACTTCTAGTTCGAACCAAATATATGTTCGGTAACGTAAATTCATAAACAAAAATTACTCATAATAAGAGACAGTAACATATTAGCAAAATAAAACAAGTCATTAAAAATCAAAACAAATGCACTAAAGGCCGACAGTGTCATTTAAATATCATCCTACATAACACTGAAAACGATATGCAGCATAATATTCTAACGAAATAAACCAGTTTCTAAATCATCTGAAGAAACCTTTTAAATAGCACCTTTATTTAATCACAGTTCCTGGAAAGAGGTTGTTAATCTAAAAAGGCATGCAATTAGCGAAAAACTACGAGCATTCGAGTAGGTGTTGAATAAAGGGAAACCGTTGCGGTGATAAACTGAACTATATCACGGAAGGAAATTAAATGTTGGTTACGTCAAGCAAGGTGCAAACAAAATAAAAAAGTATGTGCTGTCATTTTAGGGACATAAAAAGAATGCTAATTAGCTGCTTTTCTTCTCAGCATGTCGTAGGAGGCAACTAAGGGACTAGGGGTAAATGGAATGTATTGGATGATGAGCTATCTACCGGACATCAATGTTCTATATGACATCACAAACCTAATATTTATGCTCAAAAGTGACCTAGGAGATACTATATCAGCAATGTTCTGTATACAGTGCACGAAACTATAAATACAACCTATATACGGTCTGTAACAGTAACAGGTCGTTATCTGTTGCTCGTGGTCTAAACCTAGGGGTGCTAAATGTATTTATGTTTTTGTAAACATATTAACAGATATTTGATACTTTTAGTTAGTAGATTTCATGAAATAATTAAAGTGAATTGTATATTTGTTTATATTCTAAATAGAGATTTAGTTCCTCTTTTGTAAAGTTTAATTTAATGTTCTAAAATAGAGTAGAGCAGACGTATGCAGTTCCAAATGCGGGTGAATGTGGGCAGGCTAACTTTCCTTAATTATTTGTCCTACTTGTACGTTAGGGAAAGAACGAGAAACTTAAACACGTCTAAGAGCAAACGTGCATTCATTGATGTAAACATTTCAGTCTAAGTTGAGACTGCAATGACAATGAGTTAAAGCGTAGTATCTTTGTGTGAATAAAATTAACATCGTGACAAAGCCTGCCTTTCACTTCACTACATCACTACATAGTATAAAATAAAGTTGATTTCTTTGTCCCTATGTCTCTTTGTATGCTTAAATCTTTGAAACTACGCAACGGATTTTGGTGCGGTTTTTTTTAATAGATAGAGTGATTTAAGAGGAAGGTTTATATGTATAATAACATTCATTAAATAGTGAAGTAGGCTATATATTTTATAACCGTGCGAAGCCGGAGCGGGTAACTAGTAAAATATATAGTAGTAGTAGTAATTGTATAAGGCGGTGGCATCGTTACTACTACCATTCGATTTTGTGTTCGATACAGATTATCAGGCAAAAATTGGGATTTGAGTGACTCATCTATCCATCATAATGTTACTCCGAAAGAGCGTCATTAATGGGCCATGTAATTCATCACGTTATCTTTAGCAACTAAGATACAAAAGTATTAATCATATATTTCCACTTCGAATATCGTTGTCCTATAGATTCGTAGTATAAATTTTGCGGAACGTAGATTCCGTCAAATTAATATATTCGTCTCATACATATGAGTATTACGCAACGGATGCAACTTCGCATTTAGATTCGAAAACAATAGGTATTTGGTTTAATCTTCACCGAGGACATACTAATTTACAATATATACATATGTTAGTACATTTAGGAAAGGAATTTTAATATAAGTAAAAATATTATTACATATAATCTTCACTGGAAGTGATTGAAATTAACTTATCAATCATGTTTGGTAAAACTTTCGGTATTAACTATATACGAGTATACAGTTTCACGACCTGTAACCCTTACAGGGTAGTCAGGGGTCCGCGTATACATCTCTACAATTGCAGAGGTAGTAATTCTATGACCACTTCAAACTCTTGTGGTAACCATATAACCAGTTCCTAATATACTAGTTGGTATACGTGTGTATATTATACACTATATAATCAACTTTTAACCCTTGTTTACGCAGTCCTGTATCGCCTACCTAGATAGGCCATCTGCAGGAGGTTTGCACGTAATTAGTGCTCCTGTAACACACGTGTGGTCTTATTTGTGTTCAAATAGTTACCCTAATGTGTTGTGGGGAGGCTTGCTCGATATTTGTGGTAATTTAGGTATACTTAACTAGGCTGTGGTCGGGGCATTTAGATTTAGCGCTCACGTTCAAGCCAGTGTAAGCACTGTTTTGTTTGTACAGTGTACTGTAATTTTGGCAGAGATTTCGGAGTTTATACAAATTTGGGTCTGTGAAAACAAGCTCTAAGGTGACTGGTGGTTTGTTGAATTGAGTTAAGAAGTCTTAAACATCTAAATATTATACTCGTACATTATTCATAGTTAACTACGTAATCTAAAGTAGGAACTATATTTGCCTACTAATGCACTTTATCTTGAAATACTACGCATCAAAATTTAATCGGTATCATTATTCGATCTCTTCATTATGATTGCACCTTATAATCTAAGATATAAAGGTAAACACACTTTTGTACACGATACAAATTTGATAAACAATGTATAGTAATCCTATTTTTAGAGCTCAAAAGCTTAGTTGCAAGCCAAAATAGAACTAAGCCACACAGACATAAAGTCGAAACCTAAATAACACTAGGTAGTTAGACTTAATGCAGTGTCAAGACAACAAAGGCGTATATTCAAGACTGTGGAAATACGCCTCGGCCATTGTGAAGCATATTTATGCTTTCTTGCACATTTTGTTTTGAAAGAACGTAAATTACTGGCTCTTTGAAGCACTTATGACGTTCAGTTTTTAGCTTTTGCTTAGTTGTACCCTTTGCTTAGTTGATACGAATTTCTTTTTGACGACCTCCGTGGCGCGATCGGTTAGCTGCCTGAACGCTAATCGTGAGGTCCCGGGTTCGATTCCCGGTGGAGGCAGAGTTAAGAAATACGCTTTTCTACTGCTTTCCAGTCTGGTCGTTGATTATATAATTGATTATATATATCTAATACAAAACAAATATACGTTGACTAGTACCCTTAACACAAGTCTTAAATGTACTTACCAAGGGGCTAGTTCAATTGGTGTAATAATGTCCATATATTATTATTATTTCTGTATGGGAAAATATCGCACATGAATTCAAAGACTAGGTAGCTATTGAAAGCTTCTCGGAAGCTCAATGAAATGTTTAGTCTCTAGTGGGGCTTTCGACATTAGTCTTGGAGTAACAAGTAATGGGCTTTGTATGGCGTTGGAGCACATTACTTATCTTAATCAGGATTCCGGGAACGCTAACGGGAAATACCTTTGTGAATTTAAATGAAACACGTTACGTATGAATGGATTTTAAATGGTATTGAACCATCATATATATTTAAATTATACTTTGACATACTTTACTTTAATTACTCAACTTTTTTATGATTTTTGATTATTATATGTTTTATAAGCTGAACATCCGAGTGTATGTTAAGTTTCCGAGTTTAAGTATGTTTCTAAAAATAAATAAAAAAACTATAAAATACGAGTATCTAACAGTTACACAATTGACTATTTACACTAACAACATCTCTTTACTCTTAACTCAATGCATTAGACCAATTCCTCAAATACACTCTAACCCTTTCAATTTAAAACTTCTCCTAACTTCGCACCCGCATAACTCAGCCCAACTTTATATTGCAGCATGTAACCGCACGTACACTGGCGACGTCGGGCGCACCTACGAGATTGAAGTGAGAAGACCCCGAGAAGAGCACTTGCCTTTCATATGCCACCTCAACTTCACCGCCCTAGGGGGCAATTACGGCGATATTATTCAGGTACTTACCTTGATACGGGCAATAAAGCACGCCTATAAAGATTTATCCGCCTCTGACACTTACTGACATAATGCGTGCTAAAAGAATATAAAATGCATTTTATTTACGTGCGCGGTTGTCATGGAGATTTACTGTTGCAATAAACAGGAAATATGGGGTGCTTATTTTAATTATGAGGGCGCCTGGGGTGGTTTCGTCTCGTATTTCTATTAAATTTTGATATTAATAGATGTTTGAATTCTGAGCAGAACGTGCTGCGTTCGATGTTGATAATGGCAATGCATTAAGTATAAATTGCAGTCATTTACTTTGGGTAGATTTTATCAATGTTATTATAAAATGCCATTTAATTATTATAAGCAAATATAAAGATGATTAAAGCAGTTTTCATTGAAAATTAGCATTGATTAAACGGACTCATGCCTAATTAATTCTTGGTTACTTCCAACGTAATTAAAATCGAGTATGCTTCAACATTGTATCTAGAATATCCCTGGCAAGTCACTGATTTGAGTATCCCGACCCACTTCTTCAACTTTAATTACTTAAGAAGCTATTACATCTTACAACTATTTTATTTAACTATACATAAGTAACTACCTCATGTATCTTACAACTATTACCATTCATACAACTCATCAACCTTATACTTTTCCACAGCTGACATTCGACACGTTCACAGTGGGTAAATTCGTGTCCTTCACCCTAGACGGATGTCCAGATGGCCACATGACCATATTGGAACGGAGCCCCAACCCCCCAACGGGGCAGTGGTGTGGCTCGGCCTGGGGCTACACGGTGTACTTCAGCGAATCAGACTCTATTAATATGACGCTAAGGTTGGATCGGCTTAGTCAGCAGGTATGTCGTTTATGATGTTCTGGTATAATGATGATGATGGTTAAATAAAACAAGGCTTGGCTATCAAGTGGATATGCTGTGTCGATATGAATTGTCAGTCTAATACAAAAATTCGGTAGGTTTATAACGAATCCCATGCATTTTCAAATTTATCGCCTTACCGATTAACTACTTCGGCAGGACTGTGAAACTTATATGATTTATAGAATATGTAAGATTTGATATTACGCAATTCGTCAATCATTTACATAAAGTTATTAATTAAGAAACTCATTCGAAGAATACATTGAAGTTCTAAGTAGGTACGCAGTATATACATGAATTATCTGAGTACATTTACCAGCTGTTTGGCTTAATATTTACTTACAACATGAGTACGAATAATATTTACTTAATCATATATTCTAGGATTCTAGGAATAGTTTCGGTAGGGATACATACTCTGAACAAACAGCTGTTGTCTGAAAAACACGGATCAATATTCTCTTTGTTGTTTTGCTTGTTTGACCATTTGATCATTTGCTACAGCTTGTATTACGTAAATGTTAACTTATTGAATTATTTGCTATATTCATATTTTAACACACATTCTTTAAGAGGCGAATGAAGCTACATACTTTTAACCGAATGAAGCTCTAGCTTTACTATCAGAGTTATAGTGACTTTAATATGAAATAATGAGAACATGATACTAGCCCATTGACAAATGGCATTGACTCTCAACTTCTCAGTCATGATGAGAAGATAAAAATGTATAGTAAGAGTCTATCAAATCCTTACCTTTAGATAAATTTAAAAATGGCTCTAAAGCGATGGTGATAGAAAAGGGCTACATCTAAATGATGCTAAGTAACGTTTCATTTTTGTGTGGTCATTGCTTCACGTTCCGGTTCTTAATTGGACTTGCCTTAAGATTGTTATAAAACACTATTTGTTGGATTTGATCATGTTCTAATGAATTATTATTAAATTTTATGTAGACATTGTCTGCAAAGTTTCTTGGCATCTTTTATCTGCAAAGATTTTCTTTACGAAGTGCCATCCGTTTTATTAATCTAATTTGATTTATTTTAAGAATTGGTTTATGTTAATAACATATTCTTGATAAAATATGTTTTATTTTTCACTTTCAATAACTAATTTTATGAGTCTTATGTTGGATAAAAAGATTTTCATTTCATTTCAAACAACCCGAAAAACATTGGGAACAAAAATTAAATCACTGCAATCCAACAAAACATCGTGATACTTGATTACCAAAATTAGTACCAGCAACAATGAAGCTAATATGTATTAATTAACACAGTATTAATCTTCGTTAAAGGCCTTTGTGTAGAACACATGACTTAGCAACGCGGGAAATTCCCTTTAAATCGCAAACCTTATCAAAGATTACGAAGATTCAACACAATGTGTGCGGTGAAACAATAAATAATTAGTAGTTAATTGGTGTAGAAGCTAAAAATAACTTTAAGGTAAAAGTTTTATTATAAAGTTTTTATTTAGAGGTTCGAAGTAGCTATAGAATTACTACCTTCGCAAATGCGGAGATGGAAACCTGAACCTCTGACTACCCCGCAAGGGTTAATGGTCGTGAACGCGTTTAATTTGATAATTTAGAATCTATATCCGCTGGATATCTTAATTATGTTTATCATTTAAAAGTTGGATTAGGAATACATAAAAAAACCAATGGAAATTTTCACTCTTATCAATCTTTTATTACGAATAGTTACTAATATTATTTTCTTCAAATAAAAAACAATTAAGATATTCTAAAACTGCTTAAATTAAAGCAACTATATAGCACAATTTCAAGTGCATCACTATCTTATTCCTAATATACACAGATCAAAACCTCTTCGAGGCACCGTATATCAAATTATTCCGTTGAAATTTCACCAGCTGAGTATCATGACTATCTGATGTTTCACATCGCTTCGAGTTTAACGGGACACTGATTTTCCTTTATCTGTTGTGAGCAGACGTTATATGCATGGCAGGGGTTGAAATTTCAATCAATTAATCATCCCATTCGGATTAAGGTGGGCTTCAACCCTTCGGAGCAGATTCAAAAGTTTTCGGTTCGACGTCATGAGGAAGTGGGAAAATAAAATTGCTAACGTCATATACAGTGGGATATTTAGTTCCAAAGTTATATAGAATTAATTTACTTTCGAATATATTTGAAACACACAATTGATCATATTAGGCATGTACACATGTTGAAGTGTATTCTATGAAATATTGAACTGCATCTTTTCGTTACTCATAGAAATACATTAGACGAATAACTCAAACCGAGAGTAGTAATCAATAACTTACATAACCGACCTGTCTAATTGTATACCCTTTCGTTGCTGTACCTAAAATAGCCCGCAAATCAATAACCTATTGCGTAATACAGTCTTGTACATTCAGAACGAACAAGAAATCAAAATGATATTTACAAAATTTCTCGTCTTGTACATAATTTCTCTCTGCAAGAACCACTTGAACCCATAATAAAACAATTGAACGATCGCTTGGAATTGCGCGGGGACTGACTGGCGATATTTCCCCAGGGCGTTGGCTACAACTTCGATTTCAAATTGGCGTACAAATTCCTGAGAAGGAGTGACGCGAGACTGCGCTATGGCAACACCACAATAGGTGCTTGGAGGGGTGAAAAGGTCCCAGGCACGTACTGCGACAGAATTCTTAGCGGTTGCGATGTGAAAGCCTGCAGGATACAGTCGCCCAACTTCCCCGGAGTTTATCCCAGGAATGCGACGTGCACTTACCGGATTGAACATACCAAGGTACAGTACACTTATTTAGAGTCTTTTCTGAAAGAGTGGACGCTTTTCAGTTAGGAAACTTCTATATTACTGCGTCCATACAAAATTTCCATCAAATATGACCTATTGGAATGTTCTCCTAAGGATGATATTTGTTTTATCACAAATTAAAATGATATGTTACACTAAGTGAATACTTAGTTTACATTAACTTACTTTAACTCCATAGTTAAGTTTATTACTAACTCTTTTTCCGAAAGATCGATTCCTCGATTGGAAGTATATTATAAAAGAATAATATTACTTCAACTACATTATGTTAGATACCGAAACTACAATGTCATTCTACTAATACAGTAAAAAGGTATCGTAAAAAGCGTCCCTACAAACATCTGTTCCACTCAAACCGAAGTCGAGGACAGTTCAAATTGCATTTCCATTGTCAATACACCAATTCCGATCTAACGTCTTCCCGTTTGTTCCCAGATCCCCGCAGACAAGCACGTAATGCTGGCGGTGAGGCAGAGCAACAGTCATAAAATACATATCAAGGACCAAATTGTGAAATACGACAGGAGTCAGCGCGTTTTAAAGTGAGTGCCTCAGTTTTACAGTTTAGACGAATTGCAACTGACTGTATGGGGATACGTGACATGAGCGAGAGTATGTTGCATGATGACAGAAACAATAGAACTACATTCTGTTGTCTGTCAAATGTTTTCTTTGTGCGTCTTTGTTTTCTTTTGTTTCTTAGTATATGAGATCGCTGTTTGGCGTGCAATTCGAAGAATAATATGCAACGTTGTAGAAAAATAGTGATCGTACTTTTCTCTCTACTTCTAATAATTACTATTTTTCTCTTTATATTCACTTTTTTATTTATTATGAGGCCAGATGGGGCTGTGAATCATATGGGTCACTTTTAACAGAGTCGTACATACATACATTTATTCACGCCTCTACATCCTCAACGGGGTAGGCTATCGATCGCCACCTGGAACTTTCTATTTTTTTACAAGTTGGTTAAATCACATTTAGTATCGCTACAAAATCCCCGTTTACATAACTGCCCGTTAAAAAGCCTGAATACTTACAGAATCTGGGACCAATGCAACGTGGTCCAGGATTACCTGACAGTCTGGGACGGGGCTTCAAGAAACTCCCCCGTCTTGGTCAGATTATGTGGAGGCGACGCCGTTCCTGATATTATCAGCAGGGGTCCCAATATGCTGTTGGAATTCCACACGTCACCTTACGACAATCCCTTTCATCCGGTTCCCTTGAGTTATCTGCCGGGATTCGAGCTGGAAGTGCAGGTAAATGGTTATCTGCTGATAATTAATCAGAATTGTACGACTAATAGATAATTTTATTGAATGCGTAATTTTTATGAGTTTATGTATGGATCGAATTTGTATTAAAATTAATATGAAAATCTGGTTATGGGTACTAGTCAACGTATATAAAAAAATAATCTTGTTAGAGATAGAAAAATGTAATACATATAATATGAACTCGTATATACAAAAAAACAATGATCAAACTGGAAAGCAGAAGAAACACGTAAGTTTTAACTATGTCTGCATCGGGAATCAAACCTATGATGTCACGATTAGTGTTCAGACGGTTAAGTGTTAGCGCGGTGGTTGACACAGGTAAATTTATGTTCCTCTCAATCTATGTCTACCAACAATTAATACGGATTAAACGATTTAAAGCTAATCCATTGATAAACGGTGATTGGGCACACGTTTTAGACTGTGCAATGAACTAAGTCTTTTTAATGTTTCGTAAGAATTTGTGTTGGTGATGGGCTGATCACCTATCACGTTGTTTATGTCCCAACTATTATAACAGAGGCTTTGTAATATATTAAGATCTTTTGTTCATTTAGCAATCTAACTTAAGGCTCAAAAGCAATATCTTGAATTATTATGAAAAATAATTAATTCCGAAAGAAAAAAATATATAAAAAAATATGTAATGAACATTGCCAATAATATGTAAAAGTAATTCTCAGACAGTAGAAAACATAAAATACATGTACATATTTTTATACCTTTTACGGTAAACAAAAACTCGAGACACAAAATACTGCGATCTAAGTCACCTTTACTATAATATTATATTACATAGAGCCGTATAATATAATGTTATCTAAAGAAAACAAGGTTCCCGACTTGGGTAAACTCATTTAATTTGTCACATTGCGTGACATTGGAGCCATGGAGCGTGAGTTTCATGCAAAGTTAATAGTTATCGTTCAGGCTTACGTGATTATTATTGCTTTTGGGTATTCGTGACGGCATGCAAACATTTATAAATCGATTAGGCTTTTGTTTGGGTCATTAAAAGGCACATTTGTGTAGAACTGAGAAGTTTACCTTAATTTGTATTTAGTAGAGGGCTTCTCTAAAGTTCTACGATAGTAATCAATTGATATTCGTGAAATGTTGCTGCATTGTCAATTTGTTTTCAAACTGTTTACTATTACATATTGAAATGCTTCAATTAAGAAACGTCTAGTCTTAACAATTTGAATTACTTTGTTCTTTTAACTATAACTAATAATATTTTAACTATATTACTTTTAAATAAATATGCTCTCACATACACTTTATATCAATTCAAATCTATAATATTTTTACCTCAATTAGAAATTTTAATCATTGGTGTAAGAAATATCAATATCAATCATCCTAAAAGGAACACCTAAACAAAAGCACAAACATTTTTCCTTTTTTCTTTACTACCGACTAAAACTACAACTATTTTATGATGTGTGTTCTTCTACACAGGTGCTATATGAAGATAAAGAGTCCCACTCTTTCGTCCACCTCGACGGGCGATGCAGGTTTATCCTGAGGTCCTCTGACAAGACCAGCGGGGTGCTCAGAAACCCTAGACATTCGCTTCCGCCGAACACGTCTTGTGTGTACTACTTCCAGGTACAGTCACTTTTAGTATGTATATGATTACAACTAAATTATAAATTAGAATATATGTGAGTCAAGTGAAAGGGCGGTTACATATATGGCTACCCCTCTACAGGGAATGAGGCCTGATGTGTATGTATGTGTAAACTAGAAATTATCTAAATAATTATAAATGTGCTTAATGGAAGGTATGAATAAATATGAACCAGGAATATAAAACTCTGCCGATCAGATTATATCGATAAAAAGCTTGAAATTCATATAAATAAGTATAATAACCATATTCTCAGTATAAAATTAAGTGAATAAATCATTTGTGCTTTTGGATAGTTATTATTATTAGTGTCTACGAATAACTATTATAATGGATGTAGTGTTAAATAAACCAATACTTAACCACTCAATATCGGACACAAGTCATATCTAATTATTTCTTATATATGATACTTACAATACTCATCATCATGTAAAGCATAATTTAAAACCAATTTCTCTCTAAAGGGCCGTCCGAACGAAATAGTCTGGGTGTCATTTGTAAAGTACCACTCCGCGGGGATGGAGCCAGCTGGGTTTGATCAACAAAAGGACTGTTCTTCGCAACTGACTATTTGGGACGGGGCCGCACCTGATGCCGACCTCACTGGCAGGGTAAGCTATTGTGAACCTTAGTTCTATGGGATAAGAGATAGATTTGTTTTGTAAGGTTTGCTTGTTTAAGAGTAGGGTTGAACCTTCGAGATGAGGTGAGAACTGTCAAAAGTTTTGCTTCGCCTTATGGATGTTTACTGGGATTATTGACTAGAGTAATTGTAGTTTACTTTACAAGATGTATATGTCGTCATAGCATTGGAAGTAAATAAATAGATTATAAGTAAAATATTCATCTACGATTTCCTGTTTGTTATTTAAGATATGTCATTATACTATGGATGACAAAGTTCTTTTTGCTTGTTGTTTAAATGTACAGTCATATTAAGAATATCTTAAATTAATATAGAGAATAATATATAGCTTCACTCATTCTTTGGAGAAACTAAATTCATATTAAAGTGGATTTCGATGTGGGAGCATGAAATTAAATTCTATTAAAATTCCTTCTCAAACCTACAAGTACCAAAAAATTCAGAAGCAAGAGAACTGGATCCGCCCCCATATAAATCCACCCTAAATCAAAAAGTGTTCGCACAGCGTTAGGTATTTCGTGCCAACCGCTTCACTGGATGTTGGAAGCCAAACATTAATTTCCTTTAATGTGTCTGAGCACTACCAAATGCAGCATTGCAGTGTTTCATTCCTTCCATTCACTTGTAAGTGTGTACCTAGTCTAAAGCGAGTGGTTCCCCGTTCTTTGTGAGTTGACGACTTGTATTTACTTAGCGTACGTTTCTAAGACGCACCTAGCTCCCTCTTTTGTTTACGGTTGTGTCTACATTGGACTTGTGTACGTGAATAGGGTTGGAAAGGAATGAGTTGAACATTCCCAGACATGCTATTCAGCTTCTGTTTCTTTAGTTTGTGATGATAAAAGGATGATACAAGTATTTTAATATTGGAACATTGAATTTGAAATGAAAACAGAAATAGTATGACATACTTTGGTTAAGTAACAATAACGATATTATTATTGTATATTAACAAATAATACAGTTATCATTCGGTTCAACACAACATAATTAAAAATAAATCCTCTTCTTCTATTACGAAACTATGTATGTGTTATAAAATTGCAATCAGTAACTTAATTTCAATTAAACTATTAAAATTTAAAATACTTAACCCATGCCGTGCCCAACCCAGCGTAATGTATGGTTTCCTATTGAACCCAAATAACATCTCCATTTTCTATTAACAGCTGGAATCACCTGGTAACCCGGGAGCTCTCCTAGGTTCCTTCTGCCGAGAAGAGTCACCACGTCTCTGTGACCATGCCCTCCTGTCAAACGCCACCAGGGCCACAAGACCCTGTGCCCCTTCAGAAAGTTACATCACCAGTGGACCAGCCCTTACTATTTTACAGGTAAGTTTGCTCTCCAGTGGTTCTGACATAAAACCAGCGTTGCGTTTGCCACCAGACGCAACATACCCAGCTGAGTTAGAAGCCTTTTGCTGCGACAATAACATGCACAAGTTATACCCCTTAGTTTATAAGTTTTTTATTGTAAACGTTTTGTAGTGTGTACGTTTTTTTTGGCCGTAAATAAACGCTTTTATTATTATTATTATTAAGTGGACAAAGACAATTTCACGACCATTAACCCTTGCGGGGTAGTCAGAGGTTCAGATATCGATCCGCAATTGCGAAGGTAGTAATTCAGATAGTTAGCACTCAATGTGACAGGTGGAAAGCCATGTGGCCATTTACAAGCACTATTGCTTGTTCGGGGAACATGTAGTAAGGTAGGTAGGTAAGTGGATGTTTATAGATTTTTGTTATAGAATATGTTTGGTTATGTTTATTTTTATAAGGCGTGGAGTAAGTTAATTTATGATTCTTATTGTCGCTTAGTACATGCTAAGGATTTGGGATTCATAAGTTCTTACACTGACAGGGAAAAGTGGCGTCATTTGGGGGAGGCCTATGTCCAACAGTGGATTCAGACAGGCTGATGATGATGATGTTTTTATTATAAATTATTTTTGGTGTATTTTCATTACTATATTTTAATTGAATATACCAGGATTATATTTACGGTGATGATTATCTATTATCTTTTATGAGAAAAACATTACTATCAAGCAAAACCTGTACAAGCCGATATGGTCTTTTATATATATCATGTTCAGCGTCGAAAATCAGCTAAAAGTTGTCTATTATTCTAAACACTAAAATTCAATCCAATCAATACAACTCCACCGCTTTGAAAGGTTCATAATCACGAACTAAAAGTATTAAACGGCACAGCGTTTTCACGTTTCATCTTTCTACATTCCGCTTTTAATGTTGAATTTTCCGTTTACAACCTCATTCAGTGCACAAACACCAAGCTTTCCAACAAACAGGTAGCGCTTGCTAATTACGATAGCAAACACTCCCTAGCTTTCATTCCACATATCGCTTACAAATGCATGGGAGAGCCTGAATGCATGTAGTGTGGAGGCATTTTTCTCTGAACACGGGAACATGCAGTTGGATAGAGATAAGTCACGTGCTTCCTACTACTACTTTTATGCAGCGCAGCGGATTTTATTCATTCAAGCTGACAGTTTTACCTTTGTTATGTGTAACAGTTCAGCCTTTGTGCAAGTATTAAATCTGCTCTGATTCTGGCAGTGAATAGGAGTTGGGTGCAGTGTTACAAATTGTTGTTGCATACTTAATTCCGTACAATAGAGGGCGTTGTGTGTAATATAATAGCATAACTATCTCGATAAAATAATGATGTGGTGGAAAATTAGGTGGTGGAATGTATACAGTAATCATATTAAGTACTTACTGATTTTTAGGGTACATGGATCGATGCATAGTGTCGATTGAGAGATCATAGTTGATGACAATTGATCGACTATAGGTACTAAGCACTTTGAATAATATTAGCAACTATCGCTCATTAAACATTAGTATTACTTTCTTTAACACAAAGTCAACCATCTGGAAACATTCTATTACAAACATTATACCCTTTTAATTATTCATAAAAGATAAGTCACACAATGTTCCACTTCATTATTGCGCCAGGAAGTCGTTCCAACAATGAGGAATCTGAAAAGCAATTTGAGTTGCATTCTTTCCAGTGTCTCAGGACATTGCATTTGCAACGTTGAATAATGCAGAGTGC
This sequence comes from Leucoptera coffeella, assembly GCA_030578115.1. NCBI lineage: Eukaryota > Metazoa > Arthropoda > Insecta > Lepidoptera > Lyonetiidae > Leucoptera > Leucoptera coffeella. The sequence continues at coordinate 197,947 of JAMBLF010000057.1, read as the reverse complement.
ACGTGTACTCAGCTGGGCGGTGATGGAATTCTTTATTGATCTCAGCCATTTTGTATGCACTGCCATGGGTGATCCAATCTTTTAAAGCACGCTTCACGAGTGTATCGCATACCGCCCGTCCACTCATGGCTTTTACAAAGCTTCCGGTGTTTTCTAGTGGTAGTTTGGGAGGTAAATAGAATGCTTAAGTGCTGGGTTTAGTTAGTACGTAAGAGGCGACTAAAGACAAGGGGTGAATAAAATGTTATTGGGACAAAAGAAGGATAAAAACCTGTCGTCTTTTATAATAAAATCAAAGGATATCCAACTTGATACAATTGCTAAATATGACTAAGGAGATAAATATTACACGTCGGACGTTTTCCCTAAGAAAGTACATATAATAATATTATTATGTATGTATGTTGAGGTGATTTGATACATGAGGCAATGGATAAAAGTAGAGTTAAAAAGTAATGTATAGAGTCAAATTTAGCGATGTACGAGTAAAAGTAACGTTTTGAAAAGAAGAGCATACACAAGAAGGTCATAAATGTCAAAAAAGATTTGTAAGGATCTACAGTCAATGCTTATATTATGTTAGTGAAATAGATGTGTGAATCTATATGCATTGAGGTTATTATTAGTACCTGCAACATTCATTCAAGTTGCTGCAAGAGCCTGTCTTAACCAAGTTGTAAAGTCACAAGTTGAGAGCTGCTTTATTATTCAATATAACAGTCGGGAAGGATCCAAGTCAGTTCCTAACTAAATATTTGAAATTTCAACTCTAATATAGCAGCATTGTCCTGAATGTTATGACGTCAGGGAATCAAGGTTACATGGCAGCAAATGTGTTATTTTATACTTAGCTAATTAAAGTTTATTGAAAATGGTATTCGTAATCAATAGTTTAACTAGATACACTGAATCTAGCATGAATTTATAGCAACTATATAAATAGGAGTGAATAGGAGTTGGGTGCAGTGTTACAAATTGTTGTTGCATACTTAATTCCGTACAATAGAGGGCGTTATGTGTAATATGATATTATAAGTACCTTAGTAAAATAATTATATAGTGGAAAATTTGTTGGGGAAATGTGCTTTCATCCGATGTACTGGCAATAGTAATCATATTAAGTACTTACAGATTTTTTGGGTGCATGGATCGATGCATAGTGTCGATTGAGTGATCATAGTTGATGACAATTAAGCGACTAGAGATCCCGCCACATAAGCTGGCAGTAGCCAAACTTGGAACTAAATTTGACGTTTCCGCCATTGCGTGTTATTTTGTATGAAAGGTAAATTTAGTATTACCAGCGTTGTGTTTTTTGCCCACTCTTTGTAATTTTTATGTTTGTTAAGGGTGATTATAATAAATTGATTTCTGGAGTTTCTTGTTAGTTCTTCTCCAAGGGTCTCCGCTGAACTTCTTCTTCTCAATCGTTACGCTCTTATCAGAGCGGTCGTGGTCTTCATGACGTGGCATCTTGAGCAGCCGAAATGGTTGGTGAACTAACCTCGGTAAAAATATGTAAAGACAATGCTCAGTGCCATGTTTGAAATAGTTTTTTTACATACATACATACACATCACGCCTGATTCCCTGTAGAGGGGTAGGCAGAGATCACGGATCCCCATTTGTCCCGATCCTGACAGACCACTTTCGCTTCATTGACATTCATACATTCTCTAATACACTCTCGGCGGTTATAGGTACTCCTAACGTCACCTTTTTTCAATATAGCGTCTATCTGACTGTTACATATATGTCTTATTAGGCCGGCCCCTACGTAACCGCCCTTCCACTTCACTCATATATATTCCTTTTGTCAATATATAGTTTTTTTAATTTGTACTTAGATCATAAAATAACTTTCAAAGAGAGCTTATGATAGGGCCTATTTTGAATAAAAATATTTTGACTTTTGACTTTGGTATATTAATTTGTTTTATTTGAGTTTATAGCTCTGCAACCAAAGATCGTTACAAATGAAACCTCAATATAATGTATCGAGCCGTATGGCACAGTGAGTGCTAGTTTTGGCGTGTTTACTGGCAACACTGGATTACGCGACTGTGGCGACGCCTCCAACTGCCACCTTATGTGGCGGGTACTCTATGTGTACTAAGCACTATGAATAATATTAGCAACTATTTATTAGTTAGAGTGGCTATCGCTCATTAAACATTAGCATTACTTTCTTTAACACAAAGTCAACCATCTGGAAACATTCTATTAAACATTATACCCTTTTAATTATTCATAAAAGATAAGTCACACAATGTTCCACTTCATTATTGCGCCAGGAAGTCGTTCCAACAATGAGGAATCTGAAAAGCAATTTGAGTTGCATTCTTTCCAGTGTCTCAGGACATTGCATTTGCAACGTTGAATAATGCAGAGTGCACGTGTACTCAGCTGGGCGGTGATGGAATTCTTTATTGATCTCAGCCATTTTGTATGCACTGCCATGGGTGATCCAATCTTTTAAAGCACGCTTCACGAGTGTATCGCATACCGCCCGTCCACTCATGGCTTTTACAAAGCTTCCGGTGTTTTCTAGTGCTAGTCTGGGAGGTAAATAGAATGCTTAAGTGCCGGGTTGTTAGTAGGTAGGAGGCGACTAAAGACAAGGGTAAATACAATCTTATTGGGGCAAAAACCTGTCATATACATATTATATTAATCGTCAATATAATATCAAAATAAATTTTATTTCAATATCATATTGACCCTGATACTATTGCCAAATATGACTAAAGAGATAAATATTACATGTCGGAAGTTTTCCCTAAGAAAGTATAATAATATTATTATGTGTGTTTGTGAGCCAATGAATAAAAGTATAGTTAAAAAAGTAATGTATAGAGTCAAAGATGTCGTTGGGGTAGAAATTAGAATTCTACGCGAAACAGAGATAATAGATACGAGTATAAGAAGCACTTAGAAAAGAAGAGCATACACAAGAAGTTCATATATGTCAAAAAAGATTTGTAACGATCTACAGTCAATGCTTATAGGGAAGTAGATGTGTGAATCTATATGCATTGAGGTTATTATTAGTACCTGCAACATTCATTCAAGTTGCTGCAAGAGCCTGTCTTAACCAAGTTGTAAAGTCACAAGTTGAGAGCTGCTTTATTATTCAATATAACAGTCGGGAAGGATCCAAGTCAGTTCCTAACTAAATATTTGAAATTTCAACTCTAATATAGCAGCATTGTCCTGAATGTAATGTCGTCAGGGAATCAAGGTTACATGACAGCAAATGTATTACTTTATACTTAGCTAATTAAAGTTTATTGAAAATGGTATTCGTAATCAATAGCTTAACTAGATACACTGAATCTTGAATCAATATACCTAAATGGTTAAAAAAATTTAAAGTTTATTCGGACTTCATTTAATTCAATCAATCAGCCTATGTAATTACACTGCTGGATGTAAGTCTCCCCAAGGGTATGCCACAAAACACGATCACCCGCCTTCAGCCAACCACTACCAGCGACCTTTTTCAGGTTATGACCTGATTAATTTATTATATAAATTTATTATTTTTTTAAATCAATTTCGATTTTATGTTAACGTGAAATATACCATTTAGAACTTGCAACAACATTAACCCTAATGAAATCACCTGAAAACAATTACCTGGTGACTAATTATTTTTATTTGTTACAGGAACTGCGACAAGGATCGGCCCTGTATCCCGTGTCATTTGTGCTGAGGTATGAGTTCGTGGACGTCAGCGAACAAGGTCAAGCGTTGACCCCATCTCGTTCAGCCTATCACAGGGTTTTCAAATCAGCTCAGACGTACTCTGGCAAGTTTCAAGCACCGAAGGCGATCTTTTACTACGGCCGAGGAGGAGCGGAGAATCTAACGGCTATTCTGAGGTCAGTAGATAATGTATCTGGAGATCAAATCACTATTATGATATATTTTCATCAATTCTATGGATATATTTCTTTGATTCGAGTCACAGTGTAATAAATATATGTTTTTAAATGACTTATTATTTCTTATTTATATTCAACAACTTATTTCTTATAAACAAAGATCTTTTCACTATGTTAGACAATCATTACGTACATGCATTCTTGTTTCCTTCACCAGATTCGAAGCAAAGCCAGAAGAGCGAGTCCAACTAACATTCACAAATACTTACTTCGGCAACAAACAATGCAATAACTTCAAAGCGACTACTACAGGCCGATGGCAATGCGACCGACCAGTTGTCAGAACAGTAGGAGGCGATGGTTTCGCTGAAATCAAAGTTACTGAGTTCCCTTGGGATGGAATACCAATAGAAAGAGATTGTTTGTGCGCTAACCGCTCTGAGCCTTTGACAATTCATACTCTTACCGCGCACATTGTAGAAATTAACTTCACTGTAACTATGATGAATATAACAGAGGATTATGATGATTTTGCCTTCGAAGGCGAGTACAAGTTCATTCCGACAGGGCCTGGTGATGAAACGGTTTGTTCTACGGGCTGGGGTGAAAGAAAACTTCGAGGTAGTAGTGGAGAAATTCGTCTGTATGACAAAAAGCAGACAGCAATCTTACCCGAAATAGTTGGAGATAGAAATGTGATATCAGAAAGCGTGAGAGCAGAAGTTGCATGTGTTCACAGACCGTGGCTAGTAGAACCTGGCGGTGATGAAGTCACGGCAGTTCAAGGACGGTATTTGTATATGAGAGTACCTGGTTACGAAATGACTCAAAATTCACAGTTTTGTAGGACTCCTAACAGGTTATACATTTATGAAGCATGTGATACTACTCAGTCAAGGGAAATATGTCCCAGTGGCACAGATTTTGTAGAATTCTATTCGCCTGGTTGGGAAACGTCGGATACAGAATTAGAAGCTACCTTGAAACCACATGCGAGAAGTTTAGTTATAGATTTCCTACAACATGAACCAGCTGATTATATAATTAAGTGGATAGAAATTATGAAGAAACGGTCCTATGATCATGAAGCGGATTCAACAGCACTGCCATCTGTAATCAATTGTCAGTATGGGTGAGTTCAATGCTATTTAAATGTTTTTTAATCGCATTTTGTTACGATTTTTGATAATATTCTTTTTATCTAATTCGGCGTAGCTCATTCGTTTGCGGCTTTGACTTTGTACCAGTGGGTACAGAGTTTGAACCTCGGAGCATGTATACCAATGGAAATTAAATATTCTCATTTTTCTACGTACATTTTTCCAGTAAATTAAATTTGGTCTATACGTGCTTTCGAGGTAGCATACAATAACAACATTCGCTATTGCGGAGATGGACACGTCATGAACTTCAGACTATCCCGCAAGGATTAAATGTAGTGAACGCGTTTGTCTATTTACCAAATTCTTAATCTTTCTTACACTAATATTGACTTTTCTTTACACAAAAAAATTAGTCTAAAGAACGTATAACGATGGGTTTTTTATCCTCGTAACCATATACAATAGAGTAACTGACAGTACTATTTCCAATTAATCAAATACATATTTGTTCACAGATGTCCTGAGCTAAACGCCTGTATACCGATCTCACTTTGGTGTGACGGTAGTCCCCACTGCCCCTCTGGTTATGACGAGAAAGACTCTAACTGCTCTTTCACCATACCACTGCCTCCACCAGTTTTAGCTGCAGCATTTGGAGTGGGACTACTCTTCTTGATAATCACCATCATCTTCTGTGCCTGTGGAAGAAATAAGAAGAAAGATAAACAATTCAAAGAAAGATTAGACGGTGCTCTACCGCCTGAGGAGAGACCGTATGATAATGCTAAGACAAACGGTGTTCAAGAACCGGGAAGACAGTACGCTACTATACAAAAGTATGCCACTATAGATAAGTATAGTCTGAGTCAAAAATACTGCGCTGGCATTAATGATGCCAGATACTATGATGAAGTAACCCAAGGGAGGGAGAAAATAGCAGATGCAAGGTATGCTAGCTTAGGTCGTGGAGCTAGAAATTTGCGGTTTGAAAACTCTAGAGGGAGTAGCTCAAAAAGAGCGTTGCCTGACCTAGGGTTTGCGGATCACAAGGATGGTTTCTGTTGACAATCCCTGGATCTTTTAGAAACAACGGTTTGAGAGTGAAGTGAATAGAACATACCAATAAAACGTGCTTTTATAGTGCAAATAAAGACTGAATATGGCAAAATGCCCGTCTAGTGAAATTGATCATTTTCATTTTGTAAATTGGTCTATCGTTGTCAAGTAATTTCGAGCTCATTTAAACGTATTTGTAGAAGACTGTGTAAGTTCTTAAAATAGTCGTATAAAAAGACTTAGATAAGTTTACAAAGTAAAGGGAATTCGGTTCTGTACCTTAAATTCCTGTCTTTCAATTGTGTTTGTATAGACGTTTTTATGTTTGATGACATATCTCTTCACTTACGACAATACCTTTAAATATTTTAAATAACACAATGTATGTACCTATTAGATTTATCAGTTTTAATTAAACAACTTAAACAGTATCTTATTAGGTATCAAATTGAAATGTGATATAGGTTGTAAAAACAAAAGCTCAGCATTAATTATGGTCTTTTTAAACATATGCAAACATTGTATAAATAGATAATTGGGTTAAATAGTATGAATTGTAAATATAGGCTAGTACAAACAAGCATTTGTAGCATAAGATTTTTAAGAACTTAATCATTTCCGATGAGGAAAAATAAAACTTAAATAAAATGTAAGCTTGTCATTTATTTTATCACATAATTTACCAACTCTTCATAATGTCTTCACCAGGCTCAAGTACGGTTTACAGCATCCAGACAAGTCACTTATAAATTTGTGAACATATTAGCGACCAGCACTATATTGGTAACATACACTATCTTTGACTGAATAAAAAACTTATTATTATCATATCACTATACACTGTGTATCGCACTTTTAGTCAATTTTTTTTAAGCAATGTCAACTTTTTTTAATCAATATTTACATGAAAGAATAAATCTAAAAAATAAGAATTTTATAATACTCACCAAATAAATAAATATTAAAATAAACTCATAAATATAAAATAAAGTCTTAAAGCTAAATACATTTATAAATAAAATATATCTGCCATGTTACTGGCAATGTCAGGAAGTGTCCCAAGGAGTCTGGTGGCATTTCCCCGTAGCACAGCTATGCTGATGCGCTGGACAAAATACGCACCGGCCTTTGAGTCCCCGCTGGCCTCTGCCAAACGGATTGCGACCTCCTTAACGAAAGAATTCGTGCTCGGACCCTAATAGCCCAAGGTCTCCACAGCAAAAGGTACAAAGTGGTAGCCAGTAGTAACACTGCTGTACTTTCGCTGCTTCAACGCCTCCGCACCTAAAGTCGCGTCATCCGCCTTCTTTTGTTTTTAGTTAGTACAGTTGTTCAGTTGTTTTTAGTTACACAGACTACAAAATAAGTCAGTAAACAAAAACACTTTTAGATGCTTGTCATGCTGAAATTCAAAATGCCGACTTTATTTTTGTTTTCAAATTATAAATCTATAATGATTGATGAAGACACGTAGTTCAAAGTACAGAATAAAGTTAATATTTTGAAATAATTAACTCATTTTAAGATTATTGCTTCCAATACAAAATCCGCGAGGTCCTTCAAGGTTCAGGTGTTTTTAACGAAAGTGAAGTCAGTTAGGAATTCCCGTAAGGGAATCACTTAATACAAGTACAGGTTAGAACTTTACATGTATGGGATATATATTAATTTTTATTATTATTCTTTACCATGCCTGGCACAATTTTTATGTTCATAAATAGGCTTTAAGTGTTTGCAAACCACCTTTACGGTGATTACTGACACAACATTCTAAATGTCCACATAATTCAATCCATTGCGATGATACCTCTCCTTTAGCACAAAGTAAGAGGTTGTGATGGCCTCATTATTTTTATTACCAATTTCAAGGTGCATTGTTTAATATCGACAAACGAGCATCCATTTAGAGAAGAATAAATTCAAACGGTAAAAGACACACTATTATGATGAATAACTAACGGGACTTATCGCGTAAGTTTTTATGTAATAAAGTAAGCTTTATTATTAACCCGACGATTTGTTATATAAAAACTTACGCGATAAGTCCCGTTAGTTATTAATCATGAATATAAATCGCGTATCTCTTAAAACTATAGACACCATATTACTTAATTAAATTACTATACATACACGTAACAATCATTTGTTCTAAGATTAGGCATGTAACATAGGTACAAAAACAATGAAATGCCAATTCCAAGGTCAAAGGACGTCCTTGAAGGGTTTGATGGATGGTTACATGATGAACTAGACTAGAAATTCATCATAGTAATTCATTTTCAGAGGTTATACATTTGATTGATTACTGTATTAGTGAAGTGGAAGGGCGGTTACGTAGGGGTCACATTGTAAGACATAAGACTATCGTGAGTATTACTATTAAAGGGTAGGTCTAAAATTGTTTTATTTATAATCGTCGCGTGTGTGTTCGATATATAAAAACATAGCATAGAAGCGAAAGTAGTTTCTTTAAAAGAAAATGGGAAAGTTTTCAGTATTTTAATATTAAGTCATGAATGTGCATAGATCGTTTTAGCGCAAAATAAATCAATACAAGCAATAATAATTTTAATTACACTACTCTTGCGACGTCGCGTCGCGTCGCATCAAGATAAAAGAAACATAGACTACATGATTATTAAAGATTTTAATTTCTGTTCACAATAACTACTAGTGCATGCATGATTATTATATTTTTTGTCTAGATATTATCTTTTTTATAGATAATTAAAAAGATCCGAGTCCAAAGTACTATATGATTTTTTATCTGTCTATCTGAAAGTTATAAATCATAATTTAAATTAATTGCGACAGTTTTACAACTTTCATGATTCTAATTTCCGTGTCATTCTTACATAGTACATAAAATATGAAAAGAATTACTAACGAGGTTAAAGTAAAGAACCGATCACATTATTATTACAATGCATTATTTAGAGAAAAAAGATACTTATAAGTCGTTAGTCGTGTAGTAAGTTTTTAGTACACCAATTAGACTAACAAACAGTAAAAAGTACTGCAATTATAAACGTAGGTCGTAATTCAGATTTGTACCTATTTGTCTCAGCGTATAATTCGATCATAGGCTCCAACTGCATTAACTAGTCCACTACGCCGGCGTAACGAGAATAGCGCAAACTAAATTATCGGATGAACTAATTAGAACTCAAATGGAAACGGCACAGCATGCGACTGTACTACTAGCGACCTCTCGCTTCCAGTGTTATAAATCACTGAACATTGCATAAATGCTCATGTACGTAGATTGAAATGTAAACAAAAGTAGGACCGAATAACATATTACGAATCACGTCCGTATCCCACCCAGATCTTAAGGCTTCGATTTTCGTTGTCCTGGTTTAGTACTTTCACTTCTCTGGGATCCTCAGTATTTCAAGTTCTAACCATCAGTATTTGAAAGAAAAAAGTATCATTTGGCTGTCAAATGCCATACTCAAGACACAAATACTCTTGGGTCTCTATTTTCATACTGTAATAGAAATAGTGCACATTGTAATGAATTGACTTGCTATCCGTGGGTCACTTACTTTATGAGCCTGTATAAGCTACTTATAATCTCTAAAAATTCATCTTCCGGGTTTGAAGCCGAATACATTTAAGTAGGGGTATTCAATATAAGAGTTGTTTCCTCAAATATGACTGGTTCCAGCTAACTCACTATTTGGTTTAGATCCTCGCATTAGAGAAATCGCGTGTTTTTTATTGAATTATACAGACAGCAGGCAAATAAATCTGGAGAGGGCATAGTCCTGTCATGAACACTACGAGAGATTTTCATATTTAAACGGAAAATACTTCAGCCGATTCCTTTGTTGTTTCTTGTTCTCGCACTTTAGAGAAATAGTCGCTGCAGATTGAAAACACTTCTTTATGCGACTTCAACATAAGCAATCTTTTAGTACTAAGAGTGGAGTACCTAAGTTAGTGTTGTAGGTATTAGTACTTCGTCGAACACGTAATAATAATGTATATTTGGGACACTATTACATCGATTGAACTAGCCCCTTGCTAAGTACATTTAAGACTTGTATTAAGGGTACTAGTTAACGCATATTTTAGAAATATATACTTATGATATATAGATAAACACATATATAGCATATATAATCAACGACTAGACTAGAAAGCAGAAGAAAAGCGTAGTTCTTTACTCTGCCTCCACGGGGAAGCAAACCCGGGGCCTCACGATTAGCGTTCAGACGGCTAACCGATCGCACCACGGAGGTCGTCAAATATAATATACCTGATAGTTATCAGTCGTTATGTTCGGTTATGGTTCAAAATCAAGATTAGAAATTGACTCATATTCTATTTAAGTTCCTCATAATGACACAATCAACCATAGATTCCCTTATTTGTTTAGATAAAATATGGTTATCAAAAAATACAATGAAATCAAAATAATAGCATGACGTAATTGTATGTCCAAAGGGCAAAACGATTTTTTTCAAAATCACATACCTACATACGCGAAGTGACGCTTGTTTTGTCTAAGATATATTGTTTAGATATTAGATTATATTATAGGCCACACAATTTCTATTTACCTACTAAAGATATATAATTTTTTGGATATAGATAATGGACTAATAACGAGAAAATCTGTCAAAGGCCTAATTAGTATCATGCGAATGAACAGACTTAAAAAATGAAATTTTAAGGAACATACTACCGTTTCGAGGGAGTCAATTAATTGATTAACTATCGTTAAATCCAATTCTGTCTCCAACCCTTCAAATGCTAAAGATGCACGAAAAGGTCATCAGCAACTTAATTATATGAACAGCAATAGAATTTATCTAAACTCTTATTTGGATTATGTGCTCTTTTACACAACAAAACACCATTTGATAATTATACCAAGCAACTAACCATCATATATCGCTAATATCATTTCTTACGTTTCTTTCACACGCCCAGTGAGACCAAATTGTAACGTTTTCGTGAAACCAAGCGTTATTTACCGGTCTTGTCCAAGGGTTTCTTCTTTCAAACCTATTTGAAGGGTTTACGAAATTCAATCCACTCGTAAATGTATGCTTATACATGTTTATAAAACCGGGATATTTCTCTATTTTCCTCGTCACGATTGGATGGCCGATTGAAACACACGGATGGAATAACATGATTATGTTGCCCAATCCAAAAAGGATTAAGCCCGGGGCGAAACAATTGCGGGATCCACCGATTGACCCACAAACCGTGGCCGACAACATGCATCTAATCTCACGACCTTCCATTTGGCCTGAGAGAGTTTGCCAGTAACGTCCGTATTCTCGTTAACGGCAGCCCAGTGGGGCGAAACATGAACTTTCGAGTAAATGTAGCATGTGTTTTACCATCGCCATAATTCCGACATAACGAGCGGGTAGAGATAAGTCCAAGTTTTCGACGCCGTGCCGCGTTTGTATTTCGAGGGTTTAGTTTAAGAGACAGTTAAGTTATGTTACAATCTATCGCTTTCTATAATGATACATGTGATGAAGGTTTAAGTGAAATAATTTGGATGAGGAATTAGTATGTTTTTAATTTGAAAGTCATGGAAAGAATTCATTATTTGTATTTAGATACAATGCAGGTTAGATGTGATACATATTTCATTGTACAGTATTTATAGAATTAGTTGAAAAAGTTCTCTTTAAACTAGTCAACAATACCACTACGTGACATAAAAATCTGATCTGATCTGAAAACTGCACACCAGGATCAGAGAACAAATATTATCTAGCTTTATAGCTGGCAAACTTCATAACTAAACAGAAAACTAATCTGTCACCTCACTAAATATGCTAGAACGAACCCCAAACAGTGGCAGGGTGCGGTTTATCGCACGCACGTTGGAAGAAATTTTAATTAATGCGGTGTAGCTGGAGAAATGTTTATCGTGTAGTAGGCTTAGTGGATTAGCCAAATCAAGGTAAATACTAGAGATTAAGCCAAGGTGAACCTTAAGTCTCGACATGTGATTCTGAAGTATCTACTTGATTTATAACCTAGTATCTTACCGTCAGTGATTGGGCAGTAAAATGTCTGGCGTATGAGTTGGACTAATTAATGATAATAATTCCAAATGACGGTATGATAATCACGACTAAGACACGTTTATGTTCAGAGTCTCTAGACTATTTTAGCTGTGTTTTTGCTTCATTTAAGAGGCGATTTCATTTTACAGTCGTGGACGGTGAGGGAAATCATTGCGAGGAAACCTGCCTATCCGAGGGATAAGTAATAGCCAGGGCCTATATACGGCGATATGGTTCACTACCAATCACGTTGGATCCTGTCAATCTAGTAAAACGCGGGCTTCGAATGACCCATACCTAACATGCCTTCGAAATTTCGGAGATGGACACTGTAGCCTATGACTACCCCGCCACAATAAAAAAGGGAGTGTGTATACGCAAGTCGTGAAGCGTATGTTGTTATGTTAAGAGGCGATGGATAGTTTCTTCCTATACTGTTGGGACGTAGATCCGTAAATATATAGATGTACTGCTTCAATGAAGAGGGCGTGGCCCAGTTTATGGGATTAAGGATGCGAAACCGGGTGATCTCCTCACGGAACATTTACTAATGGAAATTTGCTTTATTTAAAATGGACTCTTTGTGAAGACATCACTTCTGCGGTGAAGGAAATAATCATGAGCAAACCCGTCTGTTCTTCGGCTGTATTGAGTAAGGCAATATAAAACAGTATTTGCCACCTTGGATGGTTATTCAGTGAAAATGGGGCTACGAGTTGCCAAAGAGTATTAAAGAGGTCGGTGTTCACAACTTCAATATGTTTTATGTACTTATTGTTTAATCTTTTTGAGATAAAATGTTCATATGAATAAAATCGAGTTTCTTCAGTTTAGTTTTAAAGCAGCGATTTGTTAAGCGTATTTTGTGTTGATTTTGCATCATATATAAGTGGCAATATAAAATATCTGTTTTTTTGTTTTTCGTAATTATTTCTAGTTTAATGCTTTTGAAGATCTACTGGGATACAGAAGTACAAGTGGGTTCTGATCTTACCCCGATTCAAAGTCGCAGTTAACTTCAAAAACCAATGCACAGCACCGTAACATTTTGATCAATTGGAATAAACTTGGGCACATTATACCACGGGGAAATTAAAGCTAATCACAAAGTCAGCTTTGATTGAGGATTAGTCGTAATTAAATTCGTTAATTCAATTTAAATTGATCACCGGCGTAAACTCTGCTGGGTGGATTAGCAAAGCAAATGAAATGTAAATTGATTTTGACAATGGTTAAGATCTTTCATTTATTTTGGACCGCCAAATGAATTTTGCTCTGTATTGTGCTCGTTTCGGTGTGTCGATTTAAATAAGTATGAAGCTTGTTTTCAATATTTTCAAAGCTTTCATTTTACATGCTTATTAATTACTTATACACCGTTAGGCAATATATCTAGATGGCTTCTAGAGACACTGATATGTGTCTCTGTTTACTCCGGGTGGGTATAGACGTGAAAGTATGTATATTTCTATATGCGCCTATAATTGTTTTATAAATAAGATACATATACCAACATTCGTCTATGGTGCGTCAACAAAGTCAGCAGCTCAGTGAAAGTTGAAAATACAAATAATTATTTTCGGCTGAATATTTAGTCAATTGTGATGCCGAACTGGCTAAATATGTTCGCTTTGGGATAAGGTTTGGATCCTCAACTGGAACGAACCGAAGAACAAGGAAGAGAAGAAATGGAGCATCGATTTCGTTTTTCTTCGGTTGTAGCGGCTGGCGGCGTTGATGTAACCATGGCGATGAAATAACAAGAAGTTCAAACGCCGTGGCATCAGTGTTTGTGCTTCAGCCGACATAACCTTAGTGGTGAATGGCTTAATAAAGAATTAAAAAAAAAAAGATACATATACTAATTTCTTAGAATCCTCATTGGGTTGGAACTCTACATTTTCCCCGATCAGGTAACTGTCACATTGAATACCTACTGCGTATTAGGTCAACTGGTGCGTGTGTTCGACGTGGCCACAGAATTACTACCTCCGCAATTGGTGATCGACACACGATGCGATGCTCTGACAATCCCGCTAAAGTCATTGGTTGTGAAAGTATTTATATTTAGTTTAATATATCTGCTATATAGATCTATTTGTATAAACCGCGTACAGCAGCCATGGTTGAGGCGTATATTGCGTATTAATTTGTTAATTTATTATTCATAGAGTTAAATCAACTACACATCCGCATCATATCTCAAAGTGTAAAACTACATGATAGTTCCAGATTTTTTCAAATATCCCGTTAAATAAACAGCATTAATATGATATCGATAGGTATTTTGTTTATACTATTACACTAAAGAAAGAAAAATTGGTTTTAATTGAAAACAATTTCAGATAACAGTAGTATTACATAAATATACCAGCTCAATAACAACCAATATGATTGATGGTCAGTTGAGGAAATGTGATTCCTGAAATAATAATACTTAAGCATCTCTATTTAATCCATAATCCATTTCAAAGTCAGATTTATTATCTTTTCATATTTTTTTATCTACATAATATGTTTGGAATGACAAACACGCTGTTTCAGAGATGGATATTATTAAAGAATTTTCAGGTATTGTCTCCGTTACTTTGAAGAATAATAATTGCTAACATCTACGGTTTTTTTTTTATTATGGTAATTATTCATGCTAATAATTTCTTTCATTGGTACAGTATACTCGGTCAAAACCATAGCAGTGTAGGAAATCATATGAAAATATTGCTCCGAATCGACAATATGTATATGAAAAATACGATTTTTTGGAGTATTTCGTTACATATTGGTGTGATTGTAATGACATTGGTGTTTTGCTTTTACTTGACTTATTATAGCTCTCTCACATTTATCTCAATCCATTGGTGCATGAACCTTTGGGAATAGAACCCGGAACTATAGCTTTCTAAATCACATACGTAAATCACTAACCTACCCACACTTATCTTCTTACAGTCATGCTACTTTCATGTGTCTAGATCCGGTGCCAATAATCTAATTACATTTGATAGAAACGACTTGATTATTATCTAATGATTGCAAATAGATAGGATAATGGAAATTCGTAATGGCGACATCTGTTCACGTTGGTGTATGACGTATACACGATATATCATACGTAATATTACGCAAGCATAGAAATAGTCTTAGTATAGAATATTCTAGTATTCTATATATACATGTAATCGTATCTGAAGCAGAATTGTAGATATTTGCGTTATTTGTCCACATTACAAATCCATTGAAGACACAAAAACAACTCCTTGGTCACTTATTAGCATGAATATTGGGGTTGTGATGTCAAATGTAACATTAGTTCTTGTTACGTCCCACTAGCACAGGGTACTGTTTGTTCACATAAAAGATTTACTAATAATACTCATATAGTTTAAATATATTCGAATAAAGAGGTGGGTACAATTATTTCATGAGGGCCCAGTTACTGTAAATCAAATTATCATCAATATAAACTACTGATGTATGCATCCCTGTGTAAGGAAACGAAGTAAACTCCTTAATAACATATTTTGATAATATTATCATGAATAATATCAGGAAAAACTCAATTATCTCTAAAACGTTATTCAGCATATACCGAGACGAACGGTAGTTAGCTACATTCAGTTTTGAATCAGTCTTGTGAAAAACATTAGCACTCTATATTCAGTTCGTAAGTCCCTATGTGAAACATTCATTCTACAAAAGAGTGTAGCAAATTTACGGCCATCATTACACGTCCAATAAACATAAGCGCTTGCACCGTTTAATTTCCCCCTAACACTTGGCACTAAGCACTAATGCTAAACCAGGGGGTCACTTACCAATTACGTAATAGTTCTCTACCACACGAGTCCACCCTACTCTCAAAACGTCACTTAAGACAGAATCAATATAAGGGACGGAGGGATTGTTCCGAACTAATACAAATGGAGAATTTATGAGATCGGCCGGGGTGCCTACAAATTGTTTGTCTTTTGTTGTGTATTTACGTATGAGCTAACGTACTGTGTAAGTGTGTGTATTGAAATATATGAAAATGGCGTCTCCATGTAATATGTACTTGACAGTTATTAACATTCAAATTGTAATATTACTCTGCGATATTAAAACTACGTACTTATATAATGTCAATTTTAAACATTCCTTTGTACTCGATATACACTTCGTTAAACGTTAGTATAATATGTTGAGAGAAAACTTTATGAACTTTACTTTTTACGCTAAGTCCCTTCTTACAAAATGTTTTGTAAAAGGTTTCCTTTTTAGTTAGTCACTTCAGTGTATTCTTTTTAAGTTGCAGATGTGAGTAAGTACTACAGTTCGTATGTGCATTTTATGAACTCTTACTTTTTGTATTTCATATCTTGAATTATAGGATATGTGCAACTATACCTATTCGTACTTAATAGGTATACCATGCAGTAAAACATCGATACGAAATTAAATAAACAAAAAGAGAACAGTTTTTAACGAGCACGAAAATCTGTCCAAATTGCAGAAGCATTTAAAAATATAACTCCAAAAATGAACAAGCATCGAGACGTAACAAGCTTGCATTGGCGGTAAAATAGCATGAAATTCATTTCAATTTGCAAGGGGCGCGCCATATTAGTTTCGAATGCTTGCACAAATGATTCACGTGTCTTTAAAAGGGTTTCGATGTACCATTTAAATTATTCATACCATATTAATGTAGTCACAGATTCTAAGTTCCGATGTATTTGTCTTGTAACTGTCAGCTTTGTTCTGCATTTGACAGTTACATGTGCAGGGGTATTATGTTTCAATTAAAATTCTAAAAGTATGTAATTGCTGCTGTTTTACAGAATTATTGTTTTTAAAAAAAAGTTTTATTTATAGCACATATTCCAATTATTGTAGTGCAAAAAGTAATGCAATGAAACCAGTTTCCATAATTTATGATGATAAACGATAAAAAAAGGTAAGCATTTTCTATCGGTGCTAAAAATATGTACGAGTAATTGTTAGTTCAAGATTTACAAGTCTTCAACTCTTCAAATATAAACGAGTATAGACGTCTAACACCATTACATATAACTTACTAACGAACAGTGACGCGATGTCCTTTTGTTACAAATAGATTAAGATAGTGAAATATATGATGATCAATATACCTAGTTGACAGTCACAATCTTCCTAACCAGAGATTAAAGTAACATCACATTGATTTATAAGGCCCTTCCGCCCCCACCCTGAGTTTGCTAATTAAGAGAAAGATAAATTTCCGTTTTCGCTTAAGTAATTTCCTTTAAAAATTAAGACGAAGGTACACCAGCCTTGAGATTCCGGGAGCCAAATTTCGTCCCAATTGGATCCCTGAGCCGTGTCGGGGTCTTATTAACGAAGTTATTGCTTCACTGGCTCCGCAAAAAGTTGACAGCCTATGAATAAACCTTGATGAAGTCAATTTCGCTCTGCCAGATTATTTTATGGGCTCTGATTTTTTTCAACGAACACAATCATTGTCTTCTGCAATCAAACCCCAAGCTTGCCTTTCGTATAAGTGTATATATTAGTAAGTAAGAGGTTTTTATCTGTTATTTTTATACATACATAAAAACATATACTCGTATTCATGCTTCTACGTCCCCATGCCATAGGCAGAGACTATTGATCGCCACCTGGAACGATCCTGACAAATCTCTTTTGCTTCACTCACACCCATTAACCCTCTCATACATGCTCTTCTATTCTTCACGCTTCGTACACCCCCTTGTGAAGAATGTTTCCAATTTGATCTGAATAAGTTCTACGCGATCTACCCCATCTCAACTCAACTCTATCTTCCACCTTGGCTCTATAAATTCCTTTCATAACTCTCCTATTATCCATCCACTCTATAAGCCCAAATCACCTCAACATACCTTTCTCTATTTTCGCCAGTACATCTTCTCTCATATCACAACGTTAACTTAATTTTATTTGTAATATTTACTGGGTTTGAGTCTTTGTGTGATATTAAGAGACACTTGATTATCTTTTATGAAAGTAAATAGGGAGTTTCAGTTTATAGAATGATGTTGAGGATAACTTTTTTTTAGTAGTTTTGCAGAATGCAGAATAAATACTGGTCTTCAAATGTTAATAAAATCTCAACACACCGATAAAAATTCAGTTTACTGAACGCTATAAATAAAATACCTAACCAGAAACTGAAGTATCATTTACCAGCATGGAAATCAAATAGTTGATATTCATAAATACTTTAACATTATCAATCGAAAAATCACTAGGTAAATTCTCAGAGTAAAAGCTGCCCCTAATAGCTGGAAGTAATTCGATAACAAGTTATTCCATCACGATATAATCTCATTAAAGATGAACCCTTACCCTTGAAAGTTCCCTCACCGTAACTATAGTTGGTTAAGAGTTTAATCATTATAGAGGAATGTCTTCTTGGCCTTGACTAAGATTCCTAAACTATCCTGTTTTTCAACGTACACGGGTCGAGGTAAATTGTACCGTGACTGGACGAAACTTCACGTCACAAACTTTAAGTTACCTTTTGATTTCAGTGAAATGTTCCTTTGTTTTTAAAATTCAACAGATAACATTATCATTTATGACGACTAATCTTTATAGAGTAGCTAAAGGTAGAGTTTCCGCCATTTTCTAGAAGATCACGTGACATACCGAATAAGTGTCTGATTTTGTTTTCTGATTGACATTCATATCAACACAGCACTGCCACTACTTCAATATACGTGTATGTTTTGTATGTTTACATATAAAATAAAGTATGAATGCAATTTTTCCTTTTATCAAATTCGGTGACTTAGGAACCATCCTAAGAACAAATCTTCGTATGTCTTATAGTTTCAGACTTTCCCATACTGACCGATTTGAATGCGCCATCCTGTGTGTGTATATATATTAAGTTAGCTCTTTAAACTTAATTTTGTTTAGGTAAAGGCCTTCAAATGTATTTATATGCAAAATAAAACAGGGGTATTGTCTAAATTTTGACGCGTAATTATATTTCATTAAACATATCTTCAAATCTATTATAATCCGGTATCTAGTTTGAATACCACAATCTATATAAGAAGCGCTGTCATATATAATAATAGTGGCAATCTGTCAAAAATTATCTACTTAAAGTTCTTATCTATACAGAGAAATGTGTACCTGCAGAGAATCAAAAATCAACTGAAAGTACTTTATTAAAAAACAAGATAGGTAGCTGTTCAAGATAGAAGAAGCTAATCAAAATTATACAGAAAAGTTATCAAGCGATAATGATTTATTTAAGTTTCCTATTGCATGGTGTTATCATACTTATCACGTTATCGAAAATGATTTTATGATTGAACTACGAAATTATGAGTCATATAATTATATTTTTGTAAGTGTTTAATTTCCGGCTTGAGAATTGAACACTTTCTTTATATTATTATTTATACATCAACACACCTACTTCAAATATCTTCAAGGCCCTAAAAGCCTTTTGTTCTTCATTGGATAGTTTCTAATTCCTTAGAGGCAGAATATCTACTGGATTCCTAGCCCATCGTCCGAGAGATTCTCAAGACTCCTAGTATCACATGTTATGCCGGAGATAGGAAACTAGTGAGCATTTAATTGTAACACATACTATCACTAGACACTTACTACAAACAAAAAACAAACGCGTTCACGACCATTAACCCTAGGGTAGTCCGAGGTTCAGGTGCCCATCTCCGCAATCGCGGAGGTACTTATTCTACGGCTAGCTCGAACCCACGTGCTGACCAGATAGTCAGTACTCAATGTGGCAGGCGGTAAACTATATCACCATTTACAAGAACTAAGTATTACCTATTCGGGGAACAGATAGGTTACATCATGGAGAACCGTAGTATTCGATACATTTCGCAAATGTATTTATATTGCGAAAATGTACATAGAAAAACATTAATCTTCACTTCCTTTGCTACATGCTCAGATGGAATTCAAACCCTGTACCCACTAATACAGAGTCTTTCTCCAAACAGCTGAGCTACAACGAATTACACTACACTTACTAATCCATGATAATTATACATTGGCAACTTTTTTAGAGTACAGATAAAAAGTAGGAAACAGGTAGCAGTGTCGTAACATGGTTATCATTTCAGTATCTAAGATAACCATCTGTTACTAGTTTTATTATCTATTTCCCATAGGAAGGAACAATATCGGTATAATAACTCTACGTCCTTTTAGGTCCATAGGTTACTGTACAGAATACTTCAAAAGTGGTAATGTCCTCACCTTATTAAAGGCATGATGAAGTTATTGTCAATTTTAATAGATATTATTCCAACCGTGATATTATTCCAATAGTATTTACGAGTAAACACAGTTTTGTATATT
Source organism: Leucoptera coffeella (assembly GCA_030578115.1). Taxonomy (NCBI): domain Eukaryota; kingdom Metazoa; phylum Arthropoda; class Insecta; order Lepidoptera; family Lyonetiidae; genus Leucoptera; species Leucoptera coffeella. Next base: position 177,508 of record JAMBLF010000057.1, on the reverse strand, counting down.
ATTATCAAATCATCATCAAGTAGCCTATACCGTACACTTTTGAAAATATCTATTTCTATTAATATCAAAATACCATTTTCTCTCTGTTAGCAGTCATTTACTTCCATTTGATGTCGGTACTGAACTTGGTATTTTGCAGAAATTATATGATATATACTATTTATTAACATACAAAATAAAGATAAAAGGTAAATCTATTATATTTAGATTTCAACTATAAAGATAAAATAACTAAAATTTGGCACTGTGATGAGTGCCCACTATGCTGGCAGCAGATCCCGCCTCGACAGCGCTCCGGAAGCCATAACAAGGAGCTAGAGTGTCGACGCCGATAGCGTCCGATACTAGAGCCTTGCCACTCTTATATGGAAGGAGCGTCATACCATCCGGTCTTTTGTTCGATAGCAGCGCTACAAAACTGCAGGCACACGACTTGTGACATGAGCGCGTCGTATGACGTCATCCAGAGCCGCGTGACGTGACAGACGACCTGCACTGTGCTGGCAAGACAGGCCATGGTGCCCGAAGAGATCGACCTCTGTCCAAAAATGGTAGCGATATGTTCCACAAATTTGCATACTTATGCTGGAGATAAGAACAGAAGGGTCTATCTAGTAGGGTGCCAATAACTGGCAATAGAGCCAAGCACGCTGGGTAGAACAAGAAACTTCATTCAAAAGGTTTAATTAGATCAGTTTACTTTGCGTCTCGTCGCATAACCTTTACAAAGCCTAAGTTACCAAGAGTAACTAGGCTCTCTCACTTTATTTAAGCTTGACAAGGGTGTACGATCCTCGCTGAGTTAGAAGAACAGAAATGAGGAAGCCCAGAAGTGCCACACCCGATACCAATGCCTAACTCGTCTAATTAAATGGGAAGGGAAGCTCTGTCCAACAAAATATAATATAGGCCAGCAATCATTGAATAGGAAAATTAGCAATAGTTTACTTATCGCCTGATAAAATTATGTTCATACAGTCATTTGATCTGTAAAATTCCTATAATTATTATCTGGCAATAAATTAGCATTAAGCCGTTTCAAGTCATTTATACGTTTGAATTTTGGTGTATCTTAGTGGTTAGGACTTTTGCCTCTGAATCAGGTTCAAAGTTAAATATTGCCTTGGCATTAACCAATGGAAGTAAGATTTCTGAATCGCAGAGTTAATTTCTTGCTATAAAAATGCAGTAAATTGCACCAATAACAGCAAGAGAAATCTTCAGGAGAAAACCTACATTTTTCTCAGAGCAAATAATAGCTTGTGATGCGGTAATAGGGTGTCGCCTTTCAATCTATAATCAACGTTTTCGTAGACGTACATGTGACCATGCTTGCAAGGGTTAATTTTCGGTAATGCTTTTAGTAAATACGATGTTGATTACTCAAAAAGTGACTATAGTTTGTTAAATGTAACTTCATTCGAATGGTGGCTGTTAAAGTGACATAGGTATTGCACGGTCAGTGTTCTTCAATTGATAACTTTGGGAGTATATTAAGAAGAGTTAGTAAAATTAAACACGTAAAAATTTTATGAATATTACATATTAAATGATATCAAAGATCTAATTCGTCAAAAGCTGAATCGCTATATTTGAAGCATCATTTTGATTTCTCGATGATTATGGAAATGACAAATAAATTATATTAATATTAAATGTCGTTTAAGTAAATAATTATTGAAAATATGATTTACGTTAATAAAGTGACCTTGTATTGACGTCGAAAATAACTGCGCAATTTTTTTCACAATTGGTTTTTGATACAATTTGTGGGATTTATTTAAGACCTAATAGTTGTAGAAAATTTAAGTAACGAAAACACAATGTTAAAATTTTTTTGAGCATGAACCAATGGAAATAAAGTTTAATGAATTTCTATGTAGATTTTCGTAATAAAAATACATTTACGAAATGCGTCGAATACTACGGTGAGGGAAAACATCGCGAGGAAACCTACCTGTTCCCCGAACAACCCGACATGGCTTGTCACCTGTCACATTGAGTAAAAACTATCTGGTCAGCACGTGGGTTCGAGGTAGCCATAGAATTACTACCTTCGCGATTGCGGAGATGGACACCTGAACCTCTGACTACCCCGCAAGGGTTAATGGTCGTGAACGCGTTTTTGTTATTTTTACACATTTATACACACAAACAAACATTTCTCAACATGCTGTCAACTAAATATGACACTTTTTCAGATGATAAATAAAGAATACCAACTACATTTTAAATGATTTCACAAAGAGACTGTAATAAAATCATTTGACAAACTTACTTTTCTAAAAATAGCTGATGGTCATTCAAAAAGATAGAAACACACGAGTACAAGGAAGTTCAAGTCAGAAGACTCAAAAGAAACCGAACAAAGATATTGTACTATCGTTTCATAATTAATTCCATCACGATAAGTATCGTGTGATAACAATAATGAATCATGGCTACCTGACTGCCGTTCCGGTACAATTCTGGTATTTTCAGCAAGTCATTCTGATCACAGACATTGGCAACTCATCCAAACTTCGATATCATTTTTCACATAATTTTAATATCAATGAATAAGTCTGTGACTGGACAGAATCATAAATTTAAGATAAGATTATCAACGTCTTAGACTTAATTACGATCCGGAAAAATCGTGGATAAAGTAGCGTGCAGCGTAATCAAATCGTGGTTATCATATTGTATGGGTTATGATTATTACGTATAATGATATGATTGTATTAAGGCACGTGTCTGCTAGACTGAATAGAATGCATCCATCGACATGTCATATCAAGATATCAGTTGTTAGGCTGTCTTATTTCTGTACAAAAAAAAAAACACAAAATTCAATCAGCGAGCTGCAAGAATAATAATAATCAGCCCCTGTACAGTGTCACATAAAACTCTCCATAAATATTGGTGATAGTTAAATCTATGATCAAATCATTGACCAAAGTACTGTAGTCACCTCTTATGACATCTAAACATACTTTCATGCTCAGCCCTTTCTTAGGGAGTAATGTACTAATACTATAAGTAACTTTAGTTAAAATTATAACCTTAGTGGTGAATGGCATATTAAAGAATGAAAAGAAAAAAACCAACGACGACAGAAACAAAACGGAAAACAATAATTTGATGGAGAAAAGGGATGTGGTGTCGTATGCTGGCCCCTGCAAAAGGGACCCGTCTCAGTTACTTCCTAGCGGATAACCTAGCTAGCAAGTAACGAGGAGACCCGACCCCAGATAAACTGGGAAGAGGGTTGGACAAAGAAGAAGAAGATATACTAGTATTAAACCGGGCAAATGCGAAGCTGTAGTACTGTATCATATTTAGCCTATAGTCACCTTCTAATACACCTTCAATAGTCATACGAGATTTTGACTACCCGAAAATGACAAAGGAAATACAAGCAATTATTATTATTACAAGCAATGACAAAGGAAATTGCTACGATGTAATGTAAAATAATTCAGGCTTTCTTAGGAATACTACGACAGAGTGTATAAATTACATGCTCTATATGTTTAGTGTGACATTCAAATTACAGAGAAAAAAAAGAAAAAACGGTAAGTGAGTAGAGATCCCGCCACAGAAATTGGCAGTAGCCAAACTTGGAACTAAATTTGACGTTTCCGCCATTGCGTGTTATTTTGTATGAAAGGTAAATTTAGTAGAGTACCCGCCACATAAGGTGGCAGTTGGAGGCGTCGCCACAGTCGCGTAATCCAGTGTTGCCAGTAAACACGCCAAAACTAGCACTCACTGTGCCATACGGCTCGATACATTATATTGAGGTTTCATTTGTAACGATCTTTGGTTGCAGAGCTATAAACTCAAATAAAACAAATTAATATACCAAAGTCAAAAGTCAAAATATTTTTATTCAAAATAGGCCCTATCATAAGCTCTCTTTGAAAGTTATTTTATGATCTAAGTACAAATTAAAAAAACTATATATTGACAAAAGGAATATATATGAGTGAAGTGGAAGGGCGGTTACGTAGGGGCCGGCCTAATAAGACATATATGTAACAGTCAGATAGACGCTATATTGAAAAAAGGTGACGTTAGGAGTACCTATAACCGCCGAGAGTGTATTAGAGAATGTATGAATGTCAATGAAGCGAAAGTGGTCTGTCAGGATCGGGACAAATGGGGATCCGTGATCTCTGCCTACCCCTCTACAGGGAATCAGGCGTGATGTGTATGTATGTATGTAAAAAAACTATTTCAAACATGGCACTGAGCATTGTCTTTACATATTTTTACCGAGGTTAGTTCACCAACCATTTCGGCTGCTCAAGATGCCACGTCATGAAGACCACGACCGCTCTGATAAGAGCGTAACGATTGAGAAGAAGAAGTTCAGCGGAGACCCTTGGAGAAGAACTAACAAGAAACTCCAGAAATCAATTTATTATAATCACCCTTAACAAACATAAAAATTACAAAGAGTGGGCAAAAAAACACAACGCTGGTAATACTAAATTTACCTTTCATACAAAATAACACGCAATGGCGGAAACGTCAAATTTAGTTCCAAGTTTGGCTACTGCCACCTTATGTGGCGGGTACTCTATTACCAGCGTTGTGTTTTTTTCCCACTTTTTGTAATTTTAAGGGTGATTATAATAAATTGATTTTCGGATTTTCTTGTTAGTTCTTCTCCAAGCTAGGGTCTCCGCTGAACTAACCTCGGTAAAAAATATGTAAAGAGAATGCTCAGTGCCATGTTTGAAATAGTTTTTTTTAATTTATACTTAGATCATAAGATAACTTTCAAATAGAGGTTGTGATATTTATAATTTTTGAATATATTTGGAATATATTTATGGAATAAACTGGCACACTGCTCACTTTCTTTGTAATCTTTATGTTTGTTAATTATAAAAATAATAATCTTTATTGTTGTTATACTTAGATCATAAGATAACATTCAAAGAGAGCTTGTGATAGGGCCTATTTTAAATAAGCATATTTTTGACTTTGATATATTAATTTGTTTTATTTGAGTTTATAGCTCTGCAACCAAAGACCGTTACAAATGAAACCTATAATGTATCGATCCGTATGGCACAGTGAGTGCTAGTTTTGGCATGTTTACTGGTAACACTGAATTACGCGACTGTGGCGGCGCCCCCAACTGCCAATTTATATGGCGGGATCTCTAATAAAAAGACGGTACATACAATACAATTATTACAGTTATACACACACTCGTACATGAGACATCATACACTGCTGTGAAATAGTTTAAGAGCTTTCAGATACCCAACATAATTTATTCTAGTGTGTACAGTTCAGACTCGTATGACTATGGAGTTTAAAAATTACAGCTTTCTATTCAGAGGCATATTGAATGATTGGTGGTATTTTTTTACACTGGTACGACATACGAAAACCTTGTGTTTTTCTAGGATAGCTTTGGAAATTCAACTCCTTTGTTTCGCCTTCATATTCTTGTTTTTGTAACATCATTATAAATGTAGATATCAATCAATCTCTCACTCAAATACTAATAAGATTTGTAACTAAAGGTGACGTAAAAGCATGTTCTAAGCTCTTAACATTGCACATAATATGTAAATAACAAATGGTACACTTCCATCATCTGTTTATTAAATAATCCTAAGAGTTTATTAAATCAATAAACAAGCGAAAATCTCTTGTTAATAAAGATAACAGAAGCCTGTAAAAATGTACCAAAACAGTCATATATGATATCATAATAATGATTATTGCAGTTAAATTTTCGGAAGCACTAGAGTTTGTTAATAAAATAATCAAATTTGGTTAGTAAAAATCACTCCGCCATAAAAAAGGTTCAGTCATATCGATAACAAATTATAAAACTGATTCCTGATAACAATCATGTATGAATTGTCAAATCTGTTACGTTAGGGCATTATCATGACGGATTAGTAAATGTATTTCGGTTCGTTTTCTTCATATAAATACATTGGGTGTTCATTATTTCCTTCATTAGTGAATTATTCTAGAGGCAAAGATAACATTAAAATAATTGTAGTGTAAGCCATACATTAATTTGATGATCGGATGGATTGAATTGATAAATAATTATATACGATCATATTTAAAAGAGAATTTAGTATTTTAGTAGTGCTATTTGACGATTGACCGTTTTCCAAGATGCATGCTTGGGGTGCAATTCTATGGTGTGCGTTGTCAATGTTGACTATTGGAAATGCGCAACATTTCGAAGGTCTATTTGACTATGATCTCTATAATAGTCTTTTAGACGAAGAAACATGTGCGAGACATCTGGATCAGATGAACAGTTTCGAAAGTGAGTATTTGTTTCCTTTAAATAACAGTTGAGTAGTGTTCAAAATATAGGTAAATCTGTAGATCTAAAGAAAATATTTGTTTTAAGCGCATAAACTCTAAAATCGCGCTTTTTCGCGAAATTCTTTTCTAGCTTCATTTTATGTGTTTTTTCATGTAGCAATAGAACAATATAATTGACTTAAGCCATTATTATTTTAACTATTAGTAGTTCCTATAGATTTTAAAGTGCTTCAATTTAATGTTTCGAAACCTGTCATGGCCTATTCAAAATAAATTTCTTTTAGATTTTAAATTTAATTTAGTAAAGCAAAAAGGAATTCATGTTCCAATAGAAGGACAAAGAGCAAGAAGTTTTATTTAGGCGAAAATATAGAAATGATAGTAACACATAATACAAAAATGGAACAACTGTATATCAAACGATGAATTAAAGAAAAAAGAGAAAAAAGTTTTTTATTCAGAACTTAAAATTTTTAACCCTTCCTTACAGTGTTCGACGCGAGTTTTCGCATCCCGAACGGTATTCTGCAAGGAAACTTAAACTCTTTCGGTAACTATCACCAGTGCCTGAACATCCGCCAAGAGGTCGAAGATGATGTGATACAGGGCAAGTACTGCTTGATGACGATACCTTTCAGCAACGCCGTAGAAATCGGATTACCGAACTTGCCATTTTTACCTGAAATTGGAAATAGAGCGTCTCGAGTGAAGCAATCAGTGCTGTCTGCTACTGGTCTAAGGTGAGATATGTTTTACGTCTTGTACATGGTCAATTCCTGTATTGACTTATTGTTTCATTAGGTCTAAAGATTTGTATCATATTATGGAAGACCAAAGAAAACGTCTTCATATTTTCGAAGTTACTTTTTATTATTGTACATAGCGTCCGAGTAAGCATTTAATTTTGTCCCAAAGTAAGAGACTAGTAATGGATTATTCTTCCATCCATCTTTTATTATTAAATAAAATCAGTCTTGCTCACACATATTTTTTTCATTGAGTTGCCCCTCAGTTAAACAAAGTTGTTAGATCCTATTATTTTAAATAAAATTTACATTATTGTTTCAGGAACGACAATGAACAACTTAGCCCAACTGACTTCCTTTTCGCGGGATACAATCTAGGAGTGTGCATACCAGCCTCTTGCACCCTTAGGGAGGGATTGGGACGCCTATTCAATAACAGCATCATCACTGTCAACTACCGAGAGGGCCTGTGCCGAGTGACTGGGGACAAACCCATGGCAGCGGCTGATTACGTGTCCTACACCATATTTGCTATCATTGGCCTCGCCACTCTTATAAGCACTTCATACGAAGTCTGGTACCTCTTCATTGCCAAGAACGAGCCTAAGAAGATAAACCCTCTCTACTCAAGCTGCTCAGTGTATTGCAACACCAAGAAGCTCTTTGAATTCCGTAGCTCCAACGCCTCTCTTGCTTGCCTTGATGGAATAAGATCCCTTTCAATTCTCTGGGTCGTCATTGGACATACGTTCTTGACTATGTTCGTCGGTGCTATAGCCAATTTGTTAGAAGCAGTTGAGTTTGGGCAATCCATGGACGCTATCTGGCTGACCTCTGCAAATATATCAGTGGACACTTTCTTCATGTTAAGTGGTCTACTTTTGGTATACGCCGGTGCACCCAAGCTTACCAAGAAATCGCTACTAACCAACTTGCACATGTTTTACCTGAATAGGTTACTGCGTATATTCCCACTATTAGCTATAACTGTGGTGCTACAGATTTCAGTATTCCATCGTATATCAGATGGTCCTAACTGGGCACTCGAAGCTGAAATGACGAAGCGGTGTAGGGAGGTATGGTGGGCGGCACTCCTCCACATACAGAACTATTATAACCCTCTAGAAGAATGTCTAAGTCACTCGTGGTACCTTGCAGTGGACACACAGCTTTATCTTCTTTCTCCAATAGTCTTATACTGGCTGTTGAATGAACGCAAGAGGGCCTGGTCTGGCCTCGCTGTTATCACTCTCCTGGCATTCGCAGTCACCACAATTTACATTGTCATCTACGCCTTCCCAGGAAATATGTTCTTTGATGATGGGTGAGTCGTATTTTAAAAGCATGGGTCGTTCATGACTTAAAGTTAAGACTTGAGTTAGTTAGTTAGCAACTCATAATGATTATTTTAAAAGCCAATGTATTTCATGAAATGTGAAGACGAGTTATTTAGGGATTTCTGTAAAAAGAAATCTAGCTTGAAATTGAATACTTTAAGCAGAAGATGTCACTATTATATACCATAATAGAAATAAGTCTTCATAACCCATGCGGGGTAATCAGCGGTTACTAACACGCAAGGGTTAATGGTCGTGAACGCGTTTGTCTTTGTTTGTAATTTAAAAAACGAGGAATTTCACAATATTTTATTTTAACAATATATACTTCTTACAGGGAAAGTACGTATTTCAAGTTGTACTACGTAAACACACTGACACGAGCGCCAGTTTTCTTAGTTGGCATGATATACGGATACGCTCTGCTTCAGATGAAAGGAAAGAAATTAAACCTTCCTAAGGTACTAGTCCGATTGATAAATATTCTACTTGTATTATTTTATTAACTATGTGAGACCGGGTCATATCACGATAAATTTATAAAGATGTCTGATTACCTTTATTTTTTGTATTCTACTTGTAGTAATAAAACCATAAAAACGTAAAAGTTCTATACTAAAAAAAATTTATAGAGTTAACTTACATGATAATTAATTTATTTGGTACACACAAAATTGTACTGTCTGTATAGATACAGATATTGCTTGAAAGTTCTTTTATATTCTTTGGGTTGACCCATCTCATTGGTCACTTTCTTAGCACAAATATTAAAGTTGTAATGTAATAATGTTAATACATACATATCTTAAGGCGACCTATATCGAGTAGAGGACTACAACAGGCTGATTAATTCAAATTTTTCTTTTCTTTACAGTGGTTGGTAACTTTACTCTGGCTGAGTTCCTTCTTTGTTTTCACCTACACAATCTTGATGTACTACTACTCTAACGATGCGGATTTCGATAACCAGCATGCGTTGAACTTCATCAATATCTTCAATCGACCTATGTGGTGCGTTGCTCTCGGATGGCTCATCATAGCGTGTGCTCATGGCTACGGAGGTAAGCCTATGGATATAAGAAATTGTCTACAAGACACTAGTAAATATTCAGGGTCATTAATCCAGGGTAGTTAAAGCTTCATGAACCCCTAAATCAACATATAGTACCTATCATGATAGGCGGTTCACCGTTTCATACTTTACTACTTGTAAACAAACTGCATATTTTATGGTAAAAAATGTCTTTTTTCGTTTTTTTCACCTCAGCGTGGTTTGAACCTTGTACACTCAGACTAAAAGTCAAGACTCCAACAACTAAGCTCTACCAGATTTAATACTATAAGTAGTCATTAAGATGGATAAATCTCAGGATATATGCTGACTTAGGAAGTATATCCCAATATTAATATTGAAAATGCATTCATTCACAGGACCAATCGCTTGGTTTTTGTCCTGGAAATTGTGGCAGTTTGTGGCCAAAATCTCGTTCGCGATGTACATGCTGCACTACCCAATGCAATTCGTCAAAGTCTTTGGCCTCACCACTCCTCTATACTTCAGCGTTGGAACGATTGTAAGTATACAAATGTTGATGAAAAGTTAGCCCATCGCCCAATAGAATCCTTTAATCGGATAATATCACCTAGGTGGCTTTTTAGCATGTAAAAAAATCATTTGACTAACTGTGAGTCATTTATACGGTATAAGAGTTTCATCATTGTTTTTCTTCGAGAGAATTTCAATTATCCATACAATAGCATCAATCAATCAATACAGTACAATCTTATCAAATGTTTTCTTTAATTCGTAACAGATATCTGATTAAAATATTAGTATTTACTAAACGGACAACAATTCAAATGAGTAATATCTCTTTGGTCACTTTTAGCTTAAGTATTGGGGTCCTGATGTTGTTAACATGAAACATTGGTGATATATTGCTAGCTTCATAAATTACATTTACTTCTAGTTATCTATCGTAAAGAACGAAAGATACTTAGCATTCCTTAGACTTACCTAGATTCGAGCATAGATTTGTCAGGATCGGTCAAGGTGGCGATTGATAGTCTGTACCCACTACTACTTAGGGAGGACTATCGATCGCCATCTTGAATAATCTTGACAAATTTTTGCTGCACCCACACCGATTAATCTTTTAATACATGTTCTTCACGCTACGTATTTCTCAAGGCGAGCGTAACTAACTTATTTTTTTCTTTTTCCAGTTCAAACAATTCTTCAATGACTTTTACATCACGATTTGCGTGTCCATGCTAGTCTGGGTGTTGGTGGACGCACCTTGCGCGACATTTGTGAAGCTCCTACTCCAAGGACCTAGGAGGAAACCTCGGGAAAACAAGCCTAAAGTAGACGTAGAAGATGCTAAGTCCAACGACAACGAAAAAACTGGGCTGTGAACGAACGAACTAAAAGATACTAAATAGATTAGTGGATAAGTCTCTTATATTTATATTCAAAGGTGTGAAACATAAAGGTTAAGTTTTGAAAGTAGTTTACATGTATTTTGAATGTTATTACTGTCATTCGATATTGTAAATAAGTAGTTATTTTAGTTTTACCTCATGTAGTTGCTGATGTATAAGTAGGTACCTTCTTGTATATACTTATTATGGAAGTGGTCTTATTATTGAAGTATAATCTAGTAAATAGAGGGAATTAGTAAGGTTACTGTAACTCTAATATTTCATTGTATTTTAAGTAAAAAACGAAGAAATCTCTTACAATTAAATATATTAACCAAGATATATAATGTTTTATTCCCATAAAATCGTGTTCGTTGAAGACTATATATAAACATATCTTTCGATATTTATCAAACAAATATTTCTGCTTTCTTTAATTTTTACTATAGCCAACTTAAATATATGAGCAGGACATTAAAATTCACTTCAGACCATAGTTACATATCAAACGATTCCCAAAATTCCTAGAAATCTGACCTAAATTTCATTCCATTAAATGTAAAAGACTATCCTAATTGTCTTTGTCTACTTTGTCAATAAAGCTAATAAGCATCCTTAAGAGCACTAGAATATTGATAATTGAGCCTCAATGATCTCTTTTCACTATTAAAAGTCCTTTTTATTGCATAAAATATTCGTTACATGCGAATAAAAATAAAATAATTACGTGAAATTATTTAACACAATCACTGATTGAATCAAAGATTATTTAGGATTGATAACATTCCGCATTAAAATGATATCATATTTACCTGATGGCTATCACGTTTAAGCTTATTACAGAAAAAAAAAAACATAATTACGCAGATGAAACACGTTGTGTGATAGTGATTACCTAGGGGCTAGTTCAATTGGTGTAATAATGTCCAAATATTATTACTATTATTAGTGATAGTTTACCTATCAGTTAGGATTGCTTGACCTATCGATTGATTGATCTCTTAAGGCAGAGTTACTGTTTGAAAGAGGATATAGTTTATACTGAAACATATGTACGCTAATTAACTTAGATTTAATTTTTAGATATTAACACGGATGTTATGATGTAATCAATACAAAGATCTATATGATAAAATTGAAACGAAAGATACAGTTTATCATATGGTTAGGTAAGATTGACTATTTAGTACACAATTAGTCATATAAATCATATATTTCGTAGTTACAGAAATGAAAACTTGGGGTTGAAATTGAGATTTTTAATGTTAAAATGTATTGATTGGGAAAGAAATTACTCTTCATATGTGATGAATGGTAACCAATATAACTCGTTAGAAGCACACTCTTTTCCTTATTAAAAAAAGAATCTATTTTATTTCTGATTCTAGCAAACCACTTTCACACCACTTCTTCACTTCACATTCCTCTTTCTTCTTATATTTATTTCACCTTGCATTCTTCATCCTCACTGTTACCCTCAAGACAAAATTCCAATAGGTCATTTAAGCATCTTTCCATCTACAAAAGTAACAAATATTTATTAAACTCCACTCAATAAAACAGGGTCAGTCAATTCAGTCGAAAGAAAGTTTATTTAGCAAGCAATCCATTAAAGCCGTTTCTTTTTTCTTTCGAAGACTGAGTGCGCTTGGGTGCCGATTCTTTTAACAAAGCTCTCTAATTGGCAGCAACACACTTGTTAGGTATTGATTCGGTTTTATTTGCGAATAGGTGTAGATACATACGTTTATTCTGTCATCAAGAATGCCACGGTTTTATAGAGATAAATGTTACAAGTGCAAAGGCAATGGATTGTATGGATGTTAGTTTAAATACATATCCTGAAAGAGATTAAATGATGTCAATGGACATACGTATACCTTCAAATATGTTAATCCCTCTCTGGGTGGACAGAACCTCCGAGACATGAAAACTACTTTTTTTGCTAGTCCATCGTCCAATGAATTATATGTATCCAAAGGGAATCGCCGTTTACGACATACCGGGAAGAAAGGCTGCTAGTTAGCATTCTTTTAACGGCCCAGATTAGCACAAGACTGAGATCAATGCAAAAAGTGAAATAAGCAACTATGCATATTGTGAAAGGGTTTCAATTATGTTAATGTATGTTAATATAATAATTTACAATCACGTTAATGAGCACAGATCTAACAACAGGATGAGTACGCGTATTTGTAAAACATATTTTCATCCGTTTTTTTTTGTAGATGTAAGAAGACTTATTACACTAAGTCTATAAGTGTAACATAAGGAAAGAAGTATCCCATTTATTTAAGATCCTTTTACCACATACCAGAAAGTATAGAAGCAACTATTATTTTCACATTCCACGTAAAAAGTAATTGATACTAACCTGTTAATTGTAAATATAAGTAAAGAACTATCTCATTTCTTCCACAAAGCATAGTTCCACGTAATAGGACCGTATCCTAAAATGAACACTATGAAATTGTTTTAAGACGAAGTGGTCCAGTAATAGAGGCAAGTATGAGGTCAGGCAGCGTCTTAACCGTCATCAGTGGTAAATTTCAGTGGAAAATTTAGAAATACCTGCACGTTTGCTGTTATCAGGGCTTAGGAATGCTGTGGAGATATTCAGTGTATTTTTCACGTAGGTTTGCTTCTCCTCAAATAAAGACAAACGCGTTCAGAACTATTTACCCTTGCAGAGTAGTAAGAGGCTTAGGTGACCGTTTACGCAATTACAAAGGTAGTAGAATTACTTTGAACCCACGTGTTGATTAGATAATCAGTACTCAATGTAACAGGTGGCAGTCTTGTCGCCATTTACAAGAACTGATTATTACCTGTTCGAGGAACAAGTAGGTTTCCTCATAATATTATCCCTTGCCGTTGCAGTTGTAAGTAAGTTATCAAATGCACGTCGCATTACTGATGAAACAACACTTAAGTAGGTTTCCAGCCTACCAAAAACAACTGATAAGTACATTAAAACTTTGAAAACTAAAATTTATAGTTACAGTAAGTTTACTCGTAGTAATAAATTTAAATTTTAACCAAGGGTTTTTCATACTCTTGTTCCTCTTCTCTTTCATTCATTTTTGAACTTACAAATGTTGGTGTAGTATTGCCAAATAGTAGTCCAAAACGTTGCTAAACAAAGAACATCGTCTCCACAGAATTCCGTGAAACTAGTGCAACGGTCGCAGGTAATTTATTTGGACTTTTCCAGAGCTATGAAAACGTTACGTGCTCACACGGGCCACAAGTGGGATTTGGTCAGTGCGCTTCACAACAGCAGAATAACCTTATTGTTGAAGCTGCTTAGGTGTGAGGAAAAATCTAAATTGGGTCTGCATAAGTAGGTCAGAATGTGTAGCAGGAATCAGCTTGCCGTTTTTCCAGGTGAAAATTTTGTCTCTAAATTAACTTAAGTATTGTAATGAGACAATTTTTAAAATTTTGCCAACCAACACACATGTTGAGACGATATATGTCTGAAGACTTATTTTTCTGTAATATTCTGATAATTTTAAACCAAAATAAATGGGTACAAATTAATAATTTCCAGCGAAACTACTCTTACATTTTGACTGCAGGATAAACTTATTGATATGACTGAATGCAACGTTAAATGGAAAAAAATGTTTCTTTATCAAATTAGGCCTCAGTTTTGCCAAATCGTTCATATCTACCCAATAACACTACGTTGTATTCAAATAAACGCCATTTTGTTATTCTGTATAAAAAGATGTGAAGAATAAATATTAGAAACAATGAAGACAGAGTTAGTTATACGCCATCTGTTGGCTTAGCCATGTGAACTTTTAAGCCTGGTTCCAAGTATCGGGTCATTCGTAGCAGAACGCTAGAACCTTTTATTAAATTAAAATGTTTCTAGGAAACTCTTATGAGAGCCATATGGCTACGATACAGTGTTATAACTTGGAAAACTATTCACGAAATAGGTCGCATATTTTTTCTTCGCGAATCGAGTATGTAACGTAGTTTATTAGTAATAAATCATACGAATTGCTCACTACAACTTCTGATCATAGGCACAAACTAAATTAATATTCAAGTGGTTTTCCTGATTATCTTTCCTCTTCATGATTTATTGGTCGAACATTAATCATAGGTTCGTCCTCTTTGGAAATAACTTTATACGTATTATCTTCTAGATACATCCGCCTTCATACACAATTATGTAAGCTACTCGTAAAATAGAATAAACGACATTATTTTAATCTCATTCAAGTGAGTGTTCAATATTGGCAATCTTTAAATATTTATGCAAAATATAAGATAAGAAGAAGAAAGATAAAACTTTGTTATTATTCATTTTACAAGGGACAATTACAAAACGGGACTTATCGCGTATATTTTATACTTTTTTATATACTTTTACTACGCGACGTTTTGGCCGTGTTGCAATGGCCGTGGTCACGGGTGAACTGTATATTTGTATATAATACTAAAATTTACACTTATACCTCATACTCCCTGAATGTAACGAAAACAATATACGAAGAACATTTTGTTACATTTTCATGTGGTTAGGTACGTTTTGATTTATTTATAGCTTTTGCTCCTGTGCTGGTCTATGACGTAAAAAGAATGTTAACTAGCTGCCATTCTTTCATGCATGTCGAAGACTAAACCTGGGATAAATGAAATCTCATGGGCAATGGGCTAGCAACCTGCCACCAATGTGCCATTATGATATCGCAACCACCAATATTCATGCTTAAAAGTGACCTAGGAGATGTTGTATCTCCGAGGTTCTATCCACTCCGAAAGGGATAAAAGAACGTGAATGTATGTATATTTATGTACCAGCTTGCTTGCTTACTAAGAAGAGATTATTAACAAAATATTCCAGTACATATCTAGAGTAAATATTTAAAATCACATAGCACTTTTATTTTTTCTTTAGGGAACAACAAAGACCATCTAAACTGAAATTGCTTTGTAAATTTAATAACCCAGTCGCCAGTGCCTGTTTATTGAATTTACACGTTTCAAAAATTCAATTCAGATGTACGGCCGCTCTCCCGCGGTTCAAGATTAAAAATGATATCGTGTGCGAAGTATTGCGTAGTGCTGTGATATTTTCATATTTTTCTACAGGTCTTGCAGAAGAAATTATGATACTGCTAGGTTAAGAAAATAGATAGATAAATCTGAATATGATTAAGGATGTTCTTTGATTAAGATAAACTCAACTAGATTTGTAATGAAAAATCTTTTTTGGATTAAGATAAGCTTGATTAAAAATGTGAAGTATTGTAAATAAACTATGTGTATCAGATTTCTGATATAGTATCAGTGTTGATATACATATTTACAAGCATTACAGAAGAAAAACATTGTTTTCTTTAAAATCACTCATTATCTACGAGTAGCTACAGTTAATATACTTTTACAGATATGAAAGTACTGTCCCGTTCTAGTCTGGAAAATAAAAATAATGTAAACTACCTGCCTTGCGTCCCGGAACCTCGTAAGAGGCAACTAAGGGGCATAGGTAAACTGATTATCTTGGGCGATGGACTAACAACTGTCACCATTGTTCCTTATGACATCACAAACCCAATATTCATGCTAAAAAGAGGCCTATGAGATATCATTGTACTTATAAGGATTTGTCCGCTAAAAAGTGGCCTACGTATTATTATTGTACTATCCAAGAATCTGTTCGACTCGAAAGGAATAAAAGGACGTGAATGTATATCATATGACTAGCATAGGCAAAAGGCTTTGGTATCGCTGTCTCGATAGACGCTTAGGGGAAGTTTTTGGCCCAGAGGTTGTCGTTGGCTATCCAGCGGGGCAACGCTACTAGTGTGCTGGGGGCTTTTGCTTCTGGGCTCTCGAATTCGGAACACTATTGTCGCTTTGTGATTTTTAAATTTTTGTAAGTTAAGGTTGTTTTGGTTACAAATATGATAGTTTATGTGTATAAAGATGACATAGAACATTTACTGTTTAGTTACACTATTAAACTACTACGGTAAAAGATTTATATACAAAATTCTTAGCTTCCAAAGCTGTCCTTATCCCAAATTTTCCACACGTGACCATATGAGGCTTGTAACCGAAATCATTTATGAAGCAACTCCTTAATAATTCACACATCTCAACGGAGGATCAAATAAAAGGGATGATCCTAGTTTCAGTCTGTTATGAGGTTACTTTGAAATTCCTTACTCTGAAGGAATTTTCAATGACTAACAGAAGGCTAGATGAGGTAAATCCCAGAAGTATGCTAATTTGTTAAAGACAAAAAAATTCGTTCACGATCATTAACCCATTTAGTCAGAGGTGCAGATATCTATCTCCGCAATCGCGGAGGTAGTAATTCTATGGCTACCTCGAACCCACGTGTTGACCAGATAGTTAGTACTTAGTGTAACAGGTGGCAAGCCACGCAGCCATTTCTACTTTGTTACAATGGTTATTTATTGAAAAAGGAGTACGTTAGAAGTATCTATAACCGTCGAGCGTGTATGAGCGTGTGTGAGTATCAATGAAGTGGAAGGGGTTTGTCAGGATCAGGATAGATAGGGATCCGTCGTCTCTGTCTACCTGTAGAGAAAAAAGCTAGACGAGTATGTATAAATTATTTATGAACTAGGTATTTATTGAGTGAATGAATTATGAACAAAAATCAAATTGTTCACGACGTATCACGTCGGATGTTCTCTATCTAGCGAAGCGCGGACTTCGAGCGGATCATACTTACCATGCCCTAGAAATATCGGAGATGGGCACTCAAGCCTCTGACTACCCCACCACAATAAAAAAGGGAGTATAGCATAGTTTGGACACTTTTTTCCCAGATATTTACAGGAAAAAGAAATTGAGAGAGAGACTGGATTTGCAGTACCTATCAATTCATTTAAAGAAGGTCCATTCGTACATGTGAAAATAACATTCATAAACTTAAACTTCGGGAAGGCCCAGCGTTATTAGATATAAAACTAGTCGTACTCGTACTACTTTACCCTTAAAATGACAATCGTGATAGTAATAAAATTATTACTTATATGCTGATATAAGAGATAAATTTCATATTTGATTAGTGATTATTTTAGATCTTAGATAAATTTTCCAATTCTTAGTCCTACAGTCGACGCCTACAAAAATTACTAGTGTAAATAAGATATCTAAATAAAATAATACATAAATCATATACACATCACGACAAATCCCCTGTAGAGGGGTAGGTAGAGATCACGGATGCTCATTCGTCCTAATCTTGACAGACCTCTTGCGCTTCATTGACACTCATACACCTCATACACACTCGGCGGTTATAGATACCCTAACGTCACCCTTTTTCAGTAAGTCTATCTGACTGTTAAATGTCTTATTGGGCCAGCCCCTGTGTAACCGCCCTTCCTATACACCCTATATTTTGTAGTTGTTTGGGGCTTGCCTCTGTATCAGTATCAGGGTTCAAATCCCGCTTGAGCATGTACCAATGAAATTGAAGTGTTATGAATTTCTATGTTTATTTTCGTAATAAAAACACATTTACGAAATGTATCGAATTATACGGTGAGGATAAACATCGTGACCTACCTACCTGCTCCCGAACAGGTAAAAGTTAGTGCTTCTAAATGGCGACATGGCTTACCACTTGTCACATTGAGTACTAACTATTTAGTCAACACGTGAGTTCGAGGTGTCTACAGAATTACTACCTTCACAATGGCGGAGATAGACACCTGAACCTCTGACTACCTCGCAAGGGTTAATGGTCGCGAACGCGTTTGTCTTTTGTTTGTCTATATAGATTATCAATTGAACTTTACCCGTAAATCACATATTCTTTATCGTTTTAAGCCCCACTTTTTTAATCTTTACTAAGACTTTAAACTGTTTGATCAAGTCGGCAAAACAAAAACACTTTGAATCAAACATAAGTACACTTGATACGTGAAATAAATACTGATTTTAATTTGGGACGTAAAAACTAGCTGCCGTTCATTCATGTTGTAAGAGGTGCCTACTAGATGTAAATTGGACTTTATTGGGCGATAGGTTAGCAACCTGTGTCTTGTGTTCCATATAACATCACAACCCCATTATTTATGCTAAAAAGTAATCTAGGAAACATTATATCCCTACCTCGAAAGGAATTGAGAGACGTAAATAAAAAAAGACACGCATTCACGACCATTAACTCTTGCGGGGTAGTCAGAGGTTCAGGTTTCCATTTTCGCAATTGCGAAGGTAGTAGTTCTGTGGACACCTCGAACCCACGTGATTACCAGATAATCAGTACTCAATGTGTCAGGTGGTAAGCCATGTCGCCATTTACAAGCACTAACTTTTACCTGTTCATGATTAATAACTAACGGGACTTATCGCGTAAGTTTTTATATAATAAAATTGCTTTTATTAACATAAGGGTTAATAAAGGTAATTTTATTATATAAAAACTCACGCGATAAGTCCCGTTAGTTATTAATCATGAGCATAAATCGCGAATCTCTTAAAACTATTATTACCGATGTTTTCCCTCACCGTATAATTCAAATGTATGTATGCAATAAATATATATTCTAATATGAATTTAGCTCCTGAAAAGATAATGTTTGTATAATTTGGGTACTTCCTACGACAGGATCTCTGACCTTCATAAATCTTTGAGCCGTAATAAATTCGAGAGGAAAATAAATATCTGTCTCCGAGCACAAATTTGCTCATCCTAAAACGAAGGTCATATTGATATGTATTAAGCCAAAGCTTAGAGAAACTGAAGGTTGTTCAATTATTATTAAATATTATCGACCTTGGTAGAGGATTAATATTGTCATTTTTGTCACATAGGGTGCTCTAATTAAAATCTTTAATAATAATAAGAAAAGCGTTTATTTACAGCCACAAAAACATATATAATTCAAAGCGTTTGCAATTAAAACTTACAAACTAGGGGATAAAACTTGTGCATGTTAACGCAGCAAAAGGGTTCCAACTCAGCTGGGTATGTTGCGTTTGATAGCAAACGTAACGCTGGTCTTATGTCAGAACCATATCTGTTTAATAAATATCTGCATTATTTTTGTAAGAAAAAGAAAACGAATTTTAATGTCATATTCAATGAATAAAGTGTTTTCTTTCCTTTGGTTCCATGATATCCAGCAGTCTTACGGTCTTAAATTTGTAATAAATAAACTAAAATAGTACAATAATATCATCAATTTTCGAATACATTCAAGATTCATTTTATCTGATGTCACTATGATCTTAAATTTTAATAAAATTATATTGGAAACAATCCAATTTAGTGTAATAAAAAATATGTATTAAAAACTAGGACACTAATTTTATAAATTAATATTATT
Source organism: Leucoptera coffeella (assembly GCA_030578115.1). Classification (NCBI taxonomy): domain Eukaryota; kingdom Metazoa; phylum Arthropoda; class Insecta; order Lepidoptera; family Lyonetiidae; genus Leucoptera; species Leucoptera coffeella. The sequence goes on along the minus strand of JAMBLF010000057.1, from coordinate 157,363 downwards.
GCTGATTGATTACCAGCAATAAAATCGTACCCGTCATCGTTATTCTCCACACACGTGCGATAATACTATCTATTATAAGTTTAACAGACAAATTGTCTACTAATTCATGCAACGTCCAATTGCTGAGTCACCAATCGTGGTAGTGACACGTTTCAGCAGTGCGGCGAGGGTCCCACATCAGCATAAATGGGGAATTACATTCGATGCACGTCCTGATAAGTGTCATGGGAGAGAGCGGCAACTATGGGGTTAAGGACAGTCGTTTTGGGAGGTTTTAGTTTGAAATCTATAATGGTAATGTCATATGTATTTACGAATTATATGTGTAAAACAATAGAATGTAACGTTGCTGAAATGTCTAGAGATATGTGAGCTACATACGAAATAATAAAAAATAGATGAAACTAAATTATTAAAGATTTGAGTTAGGCACACATTCTAATAGTCTGATGCTGTTAGTGTAAGAGAGAAGTTGAATAGCCACAACCACCTTAAACATCTCAGCTAACTTGACTTGTTACTTTATACTTCAAGCTAATACAGCCATTTTAACTTCATATACCATGCACTTTATTTGCTAAAGAGAAGAACATAAATAATAATAAACACTTCTAACAGATTTCTTAAATTTCCATGCGTGTTTTTTTTTTAATAAATAGTACCAAATAGACTGAAAAGAATTATAAAACAAATATTAAATCCATACACACACATACACCCGCTTTCCCAGCACCAAATAAATAACTCAGCACAGCCATATATCTATCAAGATCTGCAAGCCATGCAGCAAGATTCAACATGATTGCTGACTAAGGTCCTTGTCGCGCAGACACGCTCTACTGAAGAGTCAGGGGAATATTTCTCAATTGGCACACGACGGGAATCAGTGCATGTTATTTACTCTACGAAATGTGTACTAAAATGGTATAGAAAGGTTGTTAGGATATAAGAAATGGGTTTGTTTAATATGTTGTTTTTTATTTGTTATTTATATAAAATAGTCCCGTGCTAGTCTGAAACGTAAAAAGAATGCTCTTTGATGTCTTTCTTCCCGGCATGTCGTAGGAGGCGACTAAGGGACTAAGGGTAAATAGAAACTGATGGGGGATGGACTAGCAACCTATAACCAATGTTCAATTATGACATTTTCACCCCGGTGTTATGTGAATAAATGACCAATGACATGTCTTAAAATTTTAAAGGTTCTGTCGAACCCGAAAGGGATTAAAGGACGTGAATGTATATAACCTACCATGGGATGTAATTATAATGCTTAGTAGCTGACTGTCTTCCGGATATGATGAAATGCGTTTGTTCACTTTAGATTCTAGTTTATGCAATGATTTACGTTATCATACTAATCGCATGATAAAAATCTTAATTAGAACACAAAAAATACAAATAATGTTTTCTTTTGTATTACTTAATTACAATGTTTATTCATTTTATCATCCAAACACAAAAACATTCTATCTCTTCAGTACTTACAACCACTACCAACCAACGCTGAACCAAAAGCTTCACTCACTCATTCACAGTTGTCTATTAGTGTCGAAATAAAGAGAACCATAGACACAGTTGCGATCCCGGTAATTGGTGGAAACCAATCTGCGATCCTTCAAAGTGGCAGACAAGAGTTATGTGGCAATCCCGAAAATGCATTCTCCGGATTTCACGATGAATATTTGGTCCTTTTGTGACGCAGTTGTGTTTAGACAATTGACGCGTGCTAGCTGGCACCTAAAAATGCATGTCAGCATGCCTTAAGAAGATACTTAGGGACTAGTTTTAATGGAATCTATTGGGCTATAGGCTTATAATTTGTCAGTAATGTTACATATGGTACAACCTCGTATTTATGCTAAACAATGAATGGGAGATATTATAGTGTCTCCAAGGTTCTGTCCACCCCGAATGGGGTTAAAGCACGTAACGTAAAAGTATATGTTGTGATTAATATTTCTGCCTTGAATAAAGTAGTTGCGTCAAGTTGCAGGACATTTTATACCTAATATTCGTGGAAAAAATAGAAACAATTGATCGATTCATTGAACTGAATGTTTGCTAACCTATCGCCTCTCAAGTTACATGTTTCCGTAGACGGATTCATAGTCAGTTTCTAGGACTTGGTTTATTGAAGTTATATTTTTTATGATATCATATAACGTACAAGATTTCCTTGGAGTGCAATGAAAACTTATATGAATTGTAGAGATTTAATTTCATTTTATATCCGAATAATGTCTTAATTATAAAAGTAGTAATGTATATATAGAAATAATATACCTATTTGTAAGCTATATGTAAGTGTCAATGAAGCAAATTAATTATCGGGGGTTCGAGGAAAATGGTGTCTTAAACTTTCAACCTTCCTCTCTGTCTGGAAGTGGACAAGTATGGATGTAGTTCTAATATGAAGATAATATTTGATATGTCAACCTATTCCATGCTAGCCATTCCGTATATCTTCAGTTTGAAAAATAAGTTCATAATATTTGTGTACCAGAGCCCTCTATTATCATTAAAACGGAACTAACAAATTCGTAAGCACTAAACGTCTTAGCAAATATCGCATTTCAAAACTCTTCAGACTTGAAACTTTCAATAATCCCTATTGATTTTGTATCAGGTACAATTAAACTAAACAGGTTCTTTGTTCTGAATACCAAAGGTCCATGTGAAATGGAGCATGAATTCCAATATGCGGAATGAGTTGGCACGTTGTATACCAAAGGCTATTCACATTTGTCTGCAACATTGCGCTCTGGAACGGAGTTTATGATATTCTGTAACTATTCAAATGTACCGTCTTTGTTTAACTGATTTAATCTTAAAACACATTCATCTAAGCATTCCTATTGAAATAATACGATGAAATAATACATTATGAAAATGTTCGGAAATATGAACGGTTGTCAGTAGAGCAAATACAGTTTGCCAGAATTTAAAATATACTCGTAATAACTGCTTTCTATTAAGTAGTTTTGCAATTTAAGTGTTAGAGTGAAATCGTTAATTGGATAGAGTACCTAACAAGTATCCCGTATTCCCATTACTTTCTCTATTCTTAAGCTCTTAACCCTCCTACATAAGTACCGTAAATCCGTCGATAATAGTCTAACAACTTCATAACTCCGTTATTACCTGAAACGTTCTCGGCGATACGTCTATTAATATTCGATCGCTACTTCTCGTATAACATACTCGCTACGTTAAAGCTAGACGTAGCCTACTTTGTAAGAGGACTTAGTGAAATGGAATTCCGAAAGGGAAGGTAAAGTAATTGGATATTGATTAATGTGCCTTTACTTTGATCATAGCTCGTGTTATATGAAAACATAAAATTGATTACATTAATACTAATGTGTACGTATTTGGGCGAGTCTGTTTCTTTTGAACGTTCTTTTGCGTTGTTTGTAAAGGTAAGGCTGGTCGGGTTATGAATAATGCTAATGATATTTCTTTCGTAGTTTTCCAACAAAGTAATACCTACTGTAAAGGAATGTCGGGGTGGTTTCTTAGGATCCAAACAAATGGATACCTATCCCGCTATTGGGAAACGGACTTGATGTGTATGTATATAATACGCATGTAAATTTTGATCATCTTAAAGTATATCAAACTATAATTTGACCCTACTGTTACTCCGTGTTTAATCACTCTTTTCCCAACATGTCATAAGAGTTGACTGTAAAGCAATCAGACATAAGACTAACTACTTTAAACATTTTCATGCATCTTAATACCCAATCAAAGAATATACTGCAAAGATCATACTTTATAATTGAAAAAGGGTGACGTTACCTATAACCGCCGAACGTGTATAAGAAGGTGTATGAGTGTCAATAAAGCGAAAGTGGTCTGTCAGATCGGGACAAATGAGGATCCGTGATCTCTGTATACCCCTCTACAGTGAATCAGGCGTGATGTGCATCTATTTCATACTTCTCGATCTATTGTATTCAACCTTAAAGAGGGTTATATACCGACTCGTACATGTATGATTTAAAAATATATTTCTTATACTAACTTACGTTTAACGGTGAGGGAAAACATTGTGAGAAAACCTGCCTATCCCTCAGGATAAGTAATAGTCAGTGCCTATATACGGCAATACGGTTCACTGCCTATCACGTTGGGCGCTGTCTATCTAGTGATACGCGGGATTCGAATGACCCATACCTAACATGCCTTCGAAATTTCGGAATGGGCACTCAAGCCTCTGACTACCCCTCCATAATAAAAAAGGGAGTTTGTATACACAAGTCGTGAAGCGTATGTATGTTTATGTTATGTTAACTTACGTTTATGTATTAATCACCTTTAGCCAGCATCTAGAACTAGAAAAACCTATCCTTGTATCCTATTCCTAGATAATCTAGATCACACGAGCGCCTACCAGCCTCCCAGTACGTAGGTGTTGCGTTTCCAATTAACTTGTACCGACATCAGTCGCGAATGGGTGTTGATTTTCATTTCCCCTAAATATGTATATCCCGTGCTGGGATAGGACGAAAATAGAAAGCTACCTTTTATCCCGAATTTCATTAGGGTGTTATTTCATTGGTATGTTTTTTATATAATTAAGAATCTAAAATTAGTGCTTACATATTAACATACATATTAACGCCTTGACGTATCTAACGGGATAGGCAGAGACTATCAATAGCAACCTGGAAGGATTCTGACAAATCTCTCTTGCTTCACTCACAGTCATTAACGTTCTCATACATGATCTTCTGTTACTGACGTTGCTTATACAAGCCTTGAGAATTGGTGCTTGTAATGAGTAAAAAAATGAGTGTGAATAATTGTTAAATTTCACACACATACTTGTACGTCTTAATTATTACTTTTGAGGTGTATTCAACGCACTAGAAACTTATTAGTGTTTTGCCATGAATATAGATTATTGATAACAGTATTAGAACAAAATCTATAAGACTGTTTTTTTACCTCTAGTCACTTTGTTGCCTCTTACTTTATTACAGGAGGAGTATCAACTTACGGTATTATTAGATAATTAATATAAACTTTCTTTCTAATGAAAGTAATAAAGGGCAACTGCCTGAGTAAATATATTATAACTTAAGGTGTGGATGTCAATGAAGTGAAAATAAAGATCTCTAGTCTCTGCCTTCTTCTGTTAGGAAAGAGCGAGTAAAAATAATGGCTTTGTCTTCTCCATATGTACCTCAGGTGGGAAATGGGCTTTGGAAGTATTTATTTAATATAAAAATGAACCCTTAAAAACCAAACCCTGAAACCTAGGGCCCACCAGTCATAACGTTGAGTACATTACGCTATTCCAACAATGTGGCATTGGGGCACGAAATAGAAAAGCCAAAATGGGTCCCAAGGAGAGGCGAGCTCTTTATGCAAATGTGTATTGTACGGGGCAGAAAATGCGAAAGTGAGATTGGAACGAGTGAGTTTACATGCTTCGTTCACTCGGTCACTATTGTCGACAGCTGCTATGAATGTGCTCGCTTAAGTCATGAGTGAACGGTTATTTTACTTATGCATGGCATTATATCAAATTAATGTCACCGCGGCTTCAATACTAGTGGGAATACAAAATAAGGAGGTATATTGTCTCCAAGGTTTCGTGTACAATAGAAGCAATTAAATGATATTAATGTAGATACGTATGCTCTGTAATTTGTTTGGAAATTAAAAAGGTTATTTTTTAAACAGCTTAACGTAAAGTAGAACATGAGACTTTCCAGACAGAAAAGATTCGGTTATTTAAACGATTAACGCTCTTACCCTGTAGAAGAGTCGTAAAACCATGGATCACTATTTTTCTTCATCTGACCAGCACAAAAGCATCAATGAAATTCCAAAATTTTAATTGGCAATGCATTGGCTAAATGTTTAATTTCACGTATAAATGTATGTGCATACCTCTCATACATTTATTCATGGTAGACTACATTTTTGGATACTCTCTGTAGTATTGTGATCAATCAATAAATGCTTAATTAAAACTAAAATTACTGCTGTCATTATCATGTCCACTTCATGAAATTATTTTCGACAAATTTCGACAGTTTATTATTATAAGTAATTAAAACGTAATTGATTGAAGCTATATGGGGAGGGAAAATAATTAATTTCATATTAAAAGCGTAACCCTCATTAAATCGGTTTTTGACCAATTTGTTATAATACGACCACAGTGGAGTGACCTCTTTAATTCCTCAAAGGGTTATAAGAGGATAGAATATCGAATATTATCTTTCATACACGATTGACATACAAATCCGGGTTACGTTCTGGGAATTGACAGATGCTTTCTATATCATCAAATATGAGTAACAACGAAAATAGGGAATACTTTTTTAATCTTCCCTTTCATGTTTTTAATAGAATGTAGGTTGTCAACATATTTTGATATAAAAAGGAAAATAATTCAATGCACATCAAAAATACTGAAATGTACATCAAAATATAGCTAAACGCACAGCAAAGCTTAGGTGTGGATTAGGACTGTATTATTTTTGTATAAAATTCATTATTTTAGCAGTGCATTTTCGTATTATCTGATGTTCCTTTAAACACTATCAATTAATTTTAATAATTATTGCAGTTTTACATTACAGTTTTAATAATCATTAAGGATCCAATGAACCTCAATTTTGTTGAAATATTAAAGAAGATATAGCATAACAGATATTATGACGTCGAAGTAAGATAATTGACTTCCATAACGAACCACCTTTCATTTTAAGCAACAGGCGCTACTTACTCATACTTTACGTTCCTTACTACCATTGCAGCTCTCCTACACCGTGAAATTAATTAGCGATGTAAATTTCATTAGCGCAATACTTACTTTCATGTGGCTTGGGAAAAACAAGCGTGTGCATCGTGTATGAGAAAATACTGCTTAAGGGGCTTACGTAGGATCGTATTGGTTTTAATTACGAAACCTGGGCGCGCCGTTCGGAAGCATCAAATTTGTTTTGTGAAGGAATATTCAGCCAATTAAGTGGTGGTATATGTTTAGTAACGAAAATTTTAGTTTAATACGTAATGCATCTTTTGTAAGTGGTCTCGTGTGGATTTTGGTGTGAAATGGTTGTTAATGCATACTTATGTTATTACAAGCATTACGTCTCGATAGTATGTTATTCTTGTTTGAACAATTCGATGACATGGAAACCAAAACTTTGATCATGATTAAAATCTGTCTGTGACAAATGTAGTCTGCTATCAAAGTTGTGTTATTGATGATCACATCCGCCATGTAGAAAATAATAATTGACGCTCAGATGTACAATAAAATAAATAAATTAAATATCCCATATTTACAATAACTAACTTTTTGTATATTGATGTTACTTTATAATAAAAAATGCGTTTTATATATCCCTAGCACCATGTACTTTCACACAAGCGAAAGATAAAGTGTGCGCACGTGTTTGGACATTTATCATTCAGCCATGTTGGTGGCTAGACGCCGCCATTCCAAGTTTCCCTGCAAAATGCGCTTCCTGGCGAAATAGATTTAATGTAAATTATACGCTAGAGGAATGCCATGTCGGTGTCCCCGTTGCGAGACGAGCCAGACAATAGAAAGGAATATTCTCTATGTTACAAGAACATACGTCATATAGTAGTCGACATACTGATAAAGAGGAACGTTAGTTACTTGCTATTTACTGTATTGTACGTTTGAAGTAAAAGTGCTTTGTCAGGATATGGAATAATGTGGATTCGTGATCTTTGTCTACTGTTCAACAGGAAGACGTTGTAACTTGTATATACAAATATATGTATGTACTTATCAAGACATCTCTTATAAGTTAAGATTCAAGTTTGTGTATTTCTGATATTGTGAAGGAAGTATTAAAGTATTTTCAACGTTTTGAATCACACTCAACACATCTCGATAGATAATAATAATAATTTTTATTTTATTATTTACATTTACAGTTTATAAATAATAGTCATTTTGAACCCACCTTTTAAACAGTTCGCCTGTGTTAGGTAGGACGTATACAATTAATTACTTTTTAATAGAAAGTCAGTGGCCCTCAAACCCGTGTTTTAGTTTCGTGTCATCGTTTAAATGGATTAGGATATGTACAGAAGCTTATATAGACATATATACGAACGTTGTCCTTAACATGAAATACGAAAGATCGCTTACGACGGATCAAAAGAGCTATTAGTTATATGTTAGTGACACGCATGTAAGCTTTGTAATTTATTATTTCCGACTGATTAGCTCCGCGTAACACGACCTTAGCAAAAGTGCTGTAAGCGGGCAAAAGCTTCCCCAAACCAGAAAAAGAACGCCGATGATAGATAACAAAGCAACCGGATACGGAAGACAATATATCAAATATGGAAGTGAAACTCAAACTGGTTTATTTCCGATATTTTGCTAGTTCCGGGTCGGCACTTTAACTGTTATGGCCGAGCCTTGAGACGAATGGAAACGGAATTCTTTGTGATGATATAGGAAATCCCTTCAGTATATTTACCTACATAGACACAGGGACAACACACCTGTTTTCGCATAGAGGGGTAGGCATAGAACTCGGATCATCATTTTCCCCGATCCTTACTTTCCACTTTCGCTTCGTTAACACCCATATACCTCTTCCATATACAATCGGTGGTTATAGGTACCTTTCCTCAATATTTAGTATATTTGTCACAATTTTATTGATGAATATGTTATTTTGGACATAAACGTTGTGAAGGTAATCACATACCAGTTATCGTCAGTTTACTAAAGTTAAAAAAACCTTGACCATAGTATTCGGATGCCTAATCATAGAATGTTTTGATTGGTTAGTGAAAACTACTCAGAATCGTATGAAACGTAGACTATAAGTACTAAAACAACAATAAATTCAACATTTATGTGTATTTTAATATACTTTTATCGTAGTACTCTGTTATTTTCATCACAAACCCTTAACTTAATATAAGTCCCTCCAAAGGAAAGGTACGAAAAGAATAATGAGCCGTTCCTACGACAACGGAACGAGCTCGAGACAAATTCTCTATACCTACTTGTATATATAATGTCTGAGTCGTAAATAGAATGCTAACTAGCTGCTGCCCTTACTGAAATATCGTAAAGAACGACTAGATATGTTGGAGTCCACTGGATCATAAACTATCTGGCATTCTTCCCGGATTTTTGTCGGGACACAATAGCAATCAATTAGGTAATTTCATACGTCTAAAAAATGTTCATTTTGTGTCAATCACTTTATACAAAAGTAAACGACAAACGCGTTCACGACCATTAACCCTTGCGGGGTAGTCAGAGGTTCAGGTGTCCATCTACGCAATTGCGAAAGTAGTCATTCTATGGCCACCTCAAACCCACGTGTTGACCAGATAGTCAGTTCTCAATGTACAAAGCACTAACTATTACATTTTCGGCGCACAGGTAGGTTTCCTCACGATGGTTTCCCTCACCGTAGTATTCGACGCATTCCGTATATGTATTTTTATTACGAAAATGTACATAAAATAATTTCTAATATTCATTCAATTATTCATTAAATTTCGTTTCCATTGGTACATGCTCAAGCGGTATTTGAGCCCTGTACCCACTGATACAGAGTCAAGCCCCAAACAACTGAGCTACGTCGAATTTATCACTTTATATCAATGAACAATCACTTTATATTATAACAAATAGGTATAACTATACCATTTAATTAAAACTCTTTTCTTGCAATAGTGACAGTGTCGCATCGTCCCGGGGTACGATATAATACATGTATCTCAGGATGTTTTGCCAAGTACTCCGTTGATGCTTCCCGATAACGCCGCAGCATCCCGGCATCTCAAAGAGATTTATTGTTTCGCATTTTTATCCCCTACCCTCCTTTGTGCTGTGTACTCTGTGCGAGATACGGGCGCGATGCATATCTGGTACACGCTGCGTTACACTGTGGTGTTACATGTACTTTTCAATCCCTTGGAAATTAACAGAACTTTGTAGATTTAACAACTACCTAGTTTCTACACCAATATCGTAAATATCACGAGAAAAATCGTCATTATTACTTCTGTGAAAACGATATTGTAGATATATCGTCGATATGAGACCAAAAATCGTCTTATTTCGTTTCATTTCATTATAAATTTCTATACTAGTAAACAAGACAGTAGTCTATACTACTGTTAATTCAAATATTCTCTATCTTCCATTTAATATTTTTGATATAACCTATTTAATTTTAGAAACATATTCACCACTTCAAATACACTTCCCAAGTGTGCCAAAATACAAAGTGGCTTACATTAAAGGAGGCTAAGCATAAAAAGTACGCGCCTCTGCCACGGACAGCACAATTTATCAAGCGAGTGTTGTTGACATCGGGGTTTATATGGAAAAATTAATGAATACTTCGGTAATTAAGGGTAGGAAATTAAGCAACAACTTCAAAATGGGTACATTGGTTTGTAAAATAGTAGGGTAGCTGTTATGAAATTAAAGTTATTTGTTCGTTAAACGAGTATGGAAATATCAGTTTAATTTACCTTTTCTTATTAATTAAGGGTACTTATTAAGGGTATTGTTCGCGGAAATGAGCGAAACGAGTGTTTTCATTTTTCAGTTTAAACCTATTTAGAACTTACTGACACCTATCATACTTTCAAGGTAGCATAATGAAAGACTGAAATTGATGACTGAAGTAGTTTCAAGAGTTAAATATCAATAATTACGTAAATATAAACGCATAAAGTTGATAAAAAATCAGAAAAATGGCGCAAACAGGGTTTTGTATTTTTTCGTTTATTTCGTCACGAAGTAAGATCTGAAATCAAAATATACAATAATGGGTTCTCTAAATACTAAATAATTTGACTAAAAACTTATTAGGTCCTGTTTTATTCATAATACTGCAGTTTTCGTAAGTATAAAACGCCCAATTTTGGGCCGCCATCTGTTTCATACATTTTTATATGGACAGCTAACGCGTCCGCCGCGAGTCGCTAGTTTCAATAGATCGCGTTCAGAATTTGGCGAATGCCAGCGTGGGGAGCACGTCCATTTTGTTGGCGATCACAGCTAAACCGCTAGATAATCACACGAAATCAGTTATTTATTAGTTCAATAAGTGAAATTTGGAAAACAATGTGTAATCACTTTGATGTTTGAGGTTATTGCTTATTATATTACAAGCGATTTTTTTCTTTCGAAGGGAACTGCTAAAGTTGATTTATTCTACATGTATATTTTAAGAAGTATTTTACTTGATGCGACGCCATATTTGATATAAATTTATTCTTGCGTCATTTATGCCTATGACAGGTATGTCAGACATGATATGAAAAAATCATGATAATTAATGTACATAATTTTGATTTACCGCTTGATGTTTCGGATATTATGATAAGAAGTTCAGAATATACATACATGATACCTACTGACATCACTTCAGCTTTCTTCCCAGTAGGTAGGCAACAATTAGTGAACCCCAGGATAGGTTGTTTATGGTGTATATATATATGTATGTATGTATACACACACATATACATAATTATATATTATGCATAGTCGGTAAATGCGGAGTCAGTAAATGAGTGGTTAGGTAGTTGCATACCTACGTACATACATAATGTAATCTGTACTAGCATCATTACAAACACTGGAAAACTTGAATTTATTTCGTGTTGGATTGATTACCATCTGGATTTGGGTGAGAATATCAGTTTATACGTTACATCATATGGAAACGATACGTATTTATTGATATAACTATCTGCAATTTACACGCCGCGGCGGCGCGTCGTCATGATCAAAACTATCTGTCACGTTCGACAGAGAATATCTGCTAAGAAGTCGGTCTGGATTGTCGAAAAATCATCACAATGTTTATTTTATGTTAGATAGATAGATAATGTACGTTTTATTTAGCAATTAAAAAATTGTCTTGCAATCGGCACACTATTGAGTTTAAAAATCAATTATATTATTAATATAAAACTCCCATAAACGTTTCATCGTTTCGCGATGTTTTGAAATTCGCGCCTTTTTATATTTTATATTCTGCCCAACCGCTAAAAACAGCACTAACGCGCAATGTACTCAGCGCTGCTGCGCTAGAAATGTCGGATTTTTGACAGTTCGTGAATTTATTTTTGGAATACAATACCCTTAAGAAAGATCTACACTCACAATTATCACATTTATTTACATCATTTACTCCCTTTGCGTTGATCAAAGGTTTGAAGACATTATGTGTTCTATTTTATTTTATTAATTTATTAAGGAAAATCAACAGCGTACTTATACTATATTGCAATACATTTACTAAGGCCAATTACAGATTTTCGCACATTTCTTAATAGTTCAATAGTTGTGGATAGTAACTTGTAAATAACTTTAAGCAATAGTTTCGATTCGTGATGGCATTAATAAACAAAGATAAGGTTCGAACAGTTTCTCAATAATTTTACTAAATGCCCTGCACAGTGTTGTCTCGAACGAAACATAAATAGAGATTTAAAGTATTTTACTTCGTGGACAAATTTACCTTCTCCGGCCACTAGCAAAATTGTTATAGAGGCACCTGTTTTGCATAAACCAATAACGTAGTATTAATATTTGTATGGATTACCTTATAAAATTTTTTTAATTTTGAATGAGTATACGCCTACCGCTTTTTTATTATTTATATCTATATTTCTTATATGACCGACAGCTAGAGACTATAACTAGACATATTAGAAGTACCAATAATTGTAGAGTATGTTTAGGAGGTGTATAGATTTGAAAGGAGTGATTTTTAGAAGGAGGCGTGTCAATAAAGCGATATTAGTTTGTTTATGAAACATATAGGAATCCCTCATCTTTCTCTACCTATTTGTAGAGCCACGGATATGATGAGTGTGTATGTATGTTAAAACTGTAAGTAATCACAGTTAAAAACTAAAAGTACAGTTACTAAAAATATTTAACTCAGAGTGTTTCATACATTTTCTATTCATTGACTTGAGTGTTTAGTTCGATAACTGCTTAGGATTTGTACTCAATTAAACCAACTTAAATCCCAAAACGAAGTCTGGAGGTCACTCTTAATTTCCTCGGCTCGTCGGCATCCAAGCACAAAATAAGAAGCCCTCAAAACCTTCAAACCCCAGTGTCTTTATGCTAATTCGTATCGTGAAGGGAATGTCGGTCAGATTTGAAGGGGGTGGTTTTCTTAGAACTGTATTAGGAGGCTTGTATCCTTTGGAAGACCTAGTTAAAAGTTTTGTAAGCTCTTACACTACACATACAAGTACAACGTAATAATAATTTGTTCAAACGATATTTGTATGTTTTTGTAGGTATATAAACGGTTTTGATTGTGTATTTAGCACAAACATATCCAGCTAAATTAAGGTAAATCTTTATCCCACAATCCACTTCTAACCGTGACAGCTTAATTAATACAAATTTATTTAAACAAAAAGGTCTGCCCGTTAGGTATCCGAGTAAAAAATTTCAAAGCATAATCAAGCTTCATGTTTATGAAAGCCATTAAAATTTGTACATAAGGCACAACTGGTGCCCAAAGTAACGGGGAAATTCAGAACTGGGTCGTAAATTCGCTACGAGTATCGTTTAATTAAACCGACGTTATTTTTACTCGTAAATCGCTTTACTCCAACTGAACTATATTTGGGGATTATACTAGTCTAGGATATATTTGTAGATGTACTACATTAGCACTTAATAGACAAGGGTGGATGAAAAATGTTATCGATAGTTTGCAGTTAAGTGACGATAAACTTACGTAATTACTTCTTCTCTGCCCATCCTGTCCAGAACTTTAAACGTTAATTATATTAAGCCATCCATGTATATTAATAAATAAACACAGATGATATTTTGCCACAGTCATAAAATGGTAGAATTATCGAAAATAATAAAATCCAGATAGAAAAATTCCGATCACGTCGAATACCCTTATCAACCCTACTTTGGTATTCTAATATTGTAAGATGTAATCACGATTTGAATCTTCCATCCGACGATTTATTTAACTTTTGCCAATTATTTCTTTTTCTTTAACCTGGTTAGGGGATGGCAATCTATTTATTATTCACTATACGACTGTACATATATTTGACAAATTATTGTATAAATATTAGCGTGGTATTCAGAGGCTTGGGTGACCATCTTAGATCAGTGCTGATGACATATTTACAAAATTACATAAAGTCCTTTGCTATCTGGGTGTAGGATCCACTTTGTCCTACAGGAAAAAGGAAGCTTCCTACCTGGGCAGAGGTGTTCGTCCAGGCTAATGGCTGGAGTTGGAAATTTGTATATATCCAGTATCCGTTAAATATTTCAATAGCGCGTTCTAGGAAATTATTAATTTCTTGTTCGTAATCTGTGGTTATTATATTTAACTAATTGCAACTTAGGTTTCTCTCTGTGTTTGGCGCTCTAGAGGTCGCCATATGGGATAGAATGTAACAAACTGACGTGCATGCCGTAAAAGGTGACTGTAGGGACTAGAAGCTATCGAACACGGTTACATTCCATAATTTCTTACACCTTTATACTTAAAATTAACCAAAGCTCCTCGGAACCGACAAATGAAGTTTGTTTTACTTAGTATCTCTTAAATCATTTGAGAACGTCGTAGGAAAAGGAGAGAAGCATAACGATTTGTATATTATACTGAAAGTGACTGGCTTAGTATGTATGTATGAGGTGGCGAATGATGCGCACTAATTACACTTCTTTAAATAATTTTAGATCATTCCAAGTAAATTAAGAATGTGTTGAAAGTGTTATGGTGTAATACGGTATATATTATTTTTCAGTTTACATTATCTATGCTTGTCTACGATATATCATTAATTAGAAATGACTAAATATTGCAGCGACAAGCTAGCCAAGCTACTTTAATATTTTATTCCAATAATTAGCAACAAATTTTAGGGAAGCTTTTACGTAACTTCATACTGTTTTATCCTTTGATATAAGTATGTATAAAACTCCTGCACGAGTATGTATTTCGTATTAGTATTGGAGGGCGAACTCTGTAACTCGTGTAATCCGAGGTCCTTGTTTATTATTCGTAGTGCGTACGATCCATCGAACGGACACAAGTGTTCGATGAGGGGATTGACATAAATCTCTATCAAATGTGGGTTTGCCTTCACTTTTCTTACATCAATATTATTCGGGAGGCGGGTTACGTTGATAGATATTTCTGTGTCAATGTTTTTGTTTGTGTAATTCTCTCTATAATAATGAATGGATGTTTGACAATCTCGGTGGTGGTATGGTTTTAACTACTTGAATATTTATCGTCAGGTTCCTGCGTACGTAAACACGTAGATTTATAACTTTTAAATTAATGTAGCCTTTTTTATTTATTTCTTTAGGAAACAAACAGTTGTATTATTCTAGATGATAACAAATACTTTACATTCATAATAATCTACAGAGTCCATTACATAATATATATATAATTTGTAAAAACAATTTAAACGTAAACAATAAACATAATATTAGTAAACTAAACTAACTAATATGAAGCAACATATTTTTAGCCTCCTTTTTAAATGTAGTTATAGATACAATAATATAGATACATTATATACAAGTGTTCGTTAAAAATTAAGCAACAGATTTATTTGCATCACACGCAGTCAATTATGACATTGTATGATAACCATCAGGGGAAAATTTTGTTACACGTGGCTAAAAACGATTTAGTTAGATATTGATCATTTAAACTTATCTACTTATTTAGCTGTTTTACATACTCTTTATGTCTGTATGAAATGCTTGATTACAGAACTCCTTAGTAATGTTTATCTTAGCTCTTGGGACTAAAATAGAACATATCAGAAATTGGTGGACTTGAGAAGGTCTGGTCTAATAGCTGTGTCCATGATGTTTAAAAACATTAAATAAAATAAAATATTAATATTGTATAAAACTTTGGTGATCATATTTCAGCTGTTGGAATGTTGTTTAAACGTTTTTATTCAGTATAACACTATATATACTCTTATATAATAGCTTCATTTTTTTATGTGATGCCAAACTAGCTGGCTTCGCTTTGGGATTATATTTGGATCCTCAACTGGAACGAACCGAAGAACAAAGATGAGCAGAATTGCAGCTTCGACTTTGTTTTTCTTCGGTTGTAGCGGCAGGCGGCGTTGGTGTAACCATGGGGACTGAATAACAAGTGTGCAAACGCCATGGCATCAGTGTTTGTACTTGAACCGACATAACCTTAATATACAATAAAAAAATACAGTTGAAGAAGCTACATTATATTCCTTTTAAATAGTAATCATAATTGTGATTTGTTTAACCTGCAATAATTCACCAAAAATAATCATTTACATCTCCTACTCGTACATACCCAATGTTTTCGTTCCACAAGTCGTCCACTTGTAAAATGTTAACCGAAACTTCCGCAACAGTCATTTGTCCAACACAACCGTGGGAATGCTAATGAAAGAATAAATGAGGATGGAGCCGGTCCCGGGAAAGTTATCCAATTTATTATGAGATAAATGCGAGTATGTGGCTAAGTATAAACGGGAAAGTAAATAACTTGACTACGAGAGCTCTCCAAGTTTATGCGTATAATAAAGTGTTATAGAATAAACTTCTGTATTGGTCAGATTCTTGGATAACAATTCGTCAATGTTCTACGTCACAAAAAAAACTCCCTTTTGTTGATTTTTTAAGGGCTGATTTACTTCTGCCGCATGTCTGTTAACTGCAATAGTGAGAACATAATAGCTGCACAACTTTTGGACACTTTCAATGCTTTTGCTCAACTACTTTTCATTTATCATCATCATCATCAGCCTGTCTGAATCCACTGTTGGACATAGGCCTACCCCAAATGACGCCACTTCTCCCTGTCAGCGGCCGTTCGCATCCATTCGATGCCGACCAACCTGCGCAGGTCATCTTCCCACCTTGCCTTTTCATTTATCGTTAAAGTATTATTCGCTATTGAAATTGGTCAACTTAACTAAGTTGTTAATTTCTTAAAACTAATATGTTGAAAAAAAAATAAACTTCATAAATAGATTCAGCTTTTCATTGAACTCTTTCGATTGATTTTGAAACAGCCAATCCTTTATAAAACAATTCATTCTTAAAATATTTCTAGGCAAATCATGTTCTTAAACCAAGCCACATGAACCAAAAGTACAGTAACAAATTCACTGTGAATAAGCAGAGCCGACTTGAATCGGAATTCACAAGATCAGTCACGTCCAAGAGACAACTTGAGTGGAGTCGACAAACAACCTTATGTGCTGCGGTACTGGCAATTGCACCTGCAGTAATCCTGACTCAAGAATTGGAGAGACATATACTTACGGCAAAACATTTCCAAGAGTCTGTGGTGACATTGATATTGGAAATTGGTAACAACGACTAAACGATAAAAATTTTCCTATGGTATCTTAGTCATCTCTTATGGTAGGCTGAGAGAATGAACTGAATGAATGGCTTTTGATAACAATTTTTTTGCAACACAGTACTGGACTTATGTTTGGATACAACTCTTAAAAATGCAATTAAAAATTATGCAAATTATAAATTTAGCGTATCCTACCTTATTCTAAGACAAAATTCATAAGTACTAGTATTTCCAGTGCAATTATTGAAGGCGTGTTTATTTATAACGTCAAAAGGTTTATGCTTGAATTCGCCATGAATACGAGCATAGTCCATTGTTTCCAATCTTGCCAATTCATTCTTATTTACGCCGTAAACATAAAATATTTCCATATTAGCACCGACCGCAAAACGGGCGAAAGTTGCAAAGTTTTTAATACCAACCAGACCTGTATAACTTTGCTTTTAAGACAATGGAAGAATACTTAATATTTTTCAGTACTTCAACCCTTACCACGTCAGAGAAAAAGTTTGTTTATGAGAGTATCGATCATGGGATTATTAAAATGAATTTCGTGTTATATATAAATTATCGGTACATTACCATTGTCAATACGTGTAGACTGATACATATTTGTATGTTTTGACCTGTGAGACACTACGAAATATTTAGAATAGCAAAACCTCTAGTAATTTTAATGTGGCACGGTTTATTTTCTGTTGCATTAGGTGCTGGTTATCTGGTGAACGCGTGGATTGGATATGGTCATAGATTCATCAAGAAGATAAACATTGAGAAATAACGTAACGATTTTACAAGGTATAGCTGTTTTTTTACTTAATAAGCCATTCACCACTAAGGTTATGTCGGCTCAAGTACAAACACTGATGCCACGGCGTTTGTACTTGCTATTCCGTCGCCATGGTTACACCAATGCCGCCAGTTGCTACAACCGAAGAAAAACCAATTCTTCTCTTTTTTGTTCTTCGCGAACATATTTAGTCAGTTTGGCATCACAATTGACTAAATATGCAGCCGAAAATAATTATTTGTATTTTCAACTTTCACTGAGCTGCTGATTTTGTCGATGAACCATAGAGGACTCAAGGTATAGTTGTTATGAAGTGAAAATATGCTCTTTTTGTATCAACCAAATTGAAAAAATTCTGCATATTAATCATAAATATACCACGAATATGAAATAACATTCGCTGATTTTAATAACCGAGATTGTAACTCGACAACCTATTATACCAGGAATATACTATTTCCGATTTCAATTGAAAGTCACTCGATAATATTAAATAAGGGAAATATAACCTCACACTACTTTCATTATATTCCACAAACATTTTACGCACCAAAATTCTACAATTCATCAATAGCACCACTCAATAACACAATAAAATTGAAATTTATAACAGTGATTCCCTGTAGTTTATCATCAATTTCAGAAGTGATTGATTTATATTTATTTCAATTCACAACTTTAATGCTATTGCAACTGAGTCGGGTTTCCTATAATTCGGGAACTTCATATTATATGCTTTGTCAGTTTATTGTAAGGAAGACGCTTTCAAATCCCCCAGTGCTTTTGTGTGCACTTAACTCAGAAGAAAAGCCCAAAAGCAATTTTCCCATCGAACAAACATGTAGGTTAATACGTTATTTCATGCCGCATCAATTCCTGAACAGTGATCCCGATGTCCCACAAATACCTGGAGAATATCGGGCATCAATTATCTTTCAAAACAAACCGCCACACTTGAATAAATAGACGCTCGACCGAAATAAGTACATTTGTGTTTGGACGTCGGAAAAGAAAAGAGGTCTTATTCTTGTAAGATGTCTTAAGAAAACAAATTCGCATTTCGTACACATTTATGTATTCACGTCACTAACCTTTCGGGGTGGCTCGAACTCGGATATATTTATCGCCTGTGTATCTTTAAGCAAATGTTGGTAGTATTGATTTATGATTTAATCTTTATACACTCTATATTAAAGAATTAAAACACAAGTAACGTTTTGTAGCTATAAGCTTAGCGGAAGTTGATGTATTATAATTGAGTTGAATGGTCTTTTCGTCAACATTATATTTATTATAAATATTAATATCCCTTTACTTTATTCCTATGTCATTTGTATACTCATATACAAGCTAAGTGAAGCTAATAAATATATTACCCGAATAGTGTTAAGAAATGAAAAATACAAAAATTACTGTATCCTATACGCGGAATAAGCGTGTAGATTAAATTATGTAATAACACAAATAGAAAAACCAATTTCATGATTCTCCGAATAATACGACCACCTTGTTGTAAATAGAATTGCCCATTTTCAGAATTAAATACATTGGAGTTTGAATAGAAAGAGTAAGAGGAAAAAGGACTTCATACTTGTGTGTGGGACGCAACATAAATAATGCCGAGTTTATTTCTTAGAAATCAAGGGATCTCGTGTGAAACTTTTTCGTGCCATAATGGAAACAAAAACTGTATTTACGTTTAGGTGTATTCTTTTAAGGTGTAGGCTTATATTTAGTCAATTTTGTGTTAGCTGGGACGTTTTGAAAATGCTACTGTATTGATTCTATTAATCTATTTATAGTTAATATATATAATGTGTATACGTCATTTAATCCCTTTCTGGAGTGGACTTTTGTCCTGATTTCCTCGTAAATATAATATTTTTGTAGTAGTAGTATTAGGATCGTGATGTCATATGCTTATTGATGACAGGTAAATTGCCCCTCGTCCGATCGATTTCATTTACCTCTAGTCCCTTAGTCGTCTTCTACGATTTGACAGGAATAACGGCCGCTACTTAACATTCTTTTTACCAGTCTCAGCTAAGACAGGACTATATTAAGTATATTATAGAGTAATTGCAATTAGCTTGCTATTTGTAGTGATTAGGACAGCATATAGTATAATAACTTTTTTATAATTTGTTACTTTTTCTTATTGGCTTATATGCTCAATAAAATGGGGCTTTACCCAAATAAATATACATATTTTCTGGTTGTCTATTTACATGTGCTCTACTAACGCAATTTAGTTATTATTTAAATAATCACCGTATCTATTATTAAACAGATTCCTATAATTGCTTTCCGATAAATGTTCCATTATTTAATTATATTCTAAATATATAATGGACATTACATCCCTTTTGTTATTATGGTTATTACATTAAATATTTCAGTTAATTTATTGAATGAAGAAATAATTTGACCACATGTTACCTCAATCAACTAGGATGATAATTACTATAAAAGACAGTTAAATTTTTACCTAAAAGGTAGGTATTAAGCGAACAAATCCACTCTTCTACAAAACCAAGAGTATTGCACCCCAGAAAAGCGGTGACACGAATACACGAGGCCAAAATAAGCCGAACACACAGGTGTTACCTTTCCAATTAACTCGTTCTAATGCCAGCTACGACAGTTTGTTACTTATTCCCATTTATACCTCTGGTTCCAGTATTAGCTAGATAGAATGTATACCCGTTGGGTTACAGGTTAGTTGCGAACTGTATTGGTTGGAATATACGTGACGCAGAGTCTTTTTGTTTCATTTGTTTCCGTAACATAGATAATGAAACGTTATAGTGTCTAAAAGGCGTATAGAATATATCGTATTGCGTACATATTTCAGATTCAAATATAGAGAAGAATTACAATCATAGACATTGGGTAATTGTTGGCTAACTAAAAGCCTATAGAATCCTCTGTTACATGCCAGAAAGAAAGGTATTTGATGGACAGACAAGGACAGAAAAATGCATTTAAAAAAATCTTTCTGTATGTGTTCTTCCTTATAAAATAAAACACCAGTGTATTGTGTATATAAAGTAGCCGAAATATGTAAAATGCGGTGGGCAAGGCTTGAGGCAGACGTTTCCCTGACGCCGGAAGACTTTAAGCTGGAGCGTGTCTCACCTAAGCCATTAAGCAAGATTGATATCAGATAGGAGCCAAACTGAAGCAAACACCTCCGTCCGACAAAGGCTTCTGATACAAACATGTATTTTTTGTTCTCGGATCTTTTTGTTGTGTGTTTTAGTATGTATGTGCATCTATGAATAAAAAGAAAATATTTGATTGTTAAATTGAAACAAAGATTGGACAAAACTGAATATTTTGGGCATAAAAATATTGATTAAAGTAGATTGTTTCTAGAATCCGTAATTAAAATATCCTTAACTTATAAAAAGAATCCAAATAGTAGTGCGTAATATGAATGAATATCAAGTGTATAAACACATAATAATATCAATTAATTAGATGCAGAAAAGGAACATAACCTAAGTAATTTTCTGTTCTTCTTAAAGCTGCTTCTAATGAAGAAAATCCATTATACCTAATACCTTAGAACATCTTTTCCCACAACCTTCCACTTAACTAGAAATGTAACCAATTAAAGTAGATTTTTCCTCCGAACAGCAGATCAGCAAAACTTGGCAAATACCCAACTTGATGCATTGACTGGCCACAAGATTAAACGAACACAATGCAGATACTTTGCCGGGACGTAGCAAGTTGCTATTCTGCGATATGCAGCCTCCCTGTAACTTCAGCCGACTGTCGAGATGGAAACTGTATTAGATGAATTGCTCCATCTCAACGATATTGTCTGAAATTTACAAAGCACACTTTGATTTTGTAAGTCAAATATCAACTTACTCGGTTTCTAGATGAGTAAGTTAGGTAATGAAGTTAGTTCCGACTTAGATGCTGTGTCTTAAGGTAAGGTATAATGTTTTGGGTTTGTACTTATATTTGTATTGGGATATATTACGTTGAGTTATGCGAGATTATTAAGTGTTATCTCTAAAGAGGTATCGACATAATTACATATTATTTCCACCTTTTCTTAGAAAAACCACTTTATCTTCGTTGACTTATGTCAATCGATCGTCGATTTATATCGTAGCGTACTTACTTTGTGATAGTACATAGTTTTCTGGGTCTTGAAATAATCAATTTCGATTAGTTGATAGTTGATATTGAAAACTTTTAGTTTTTTATTACTTAATTTAATTGTGTTTGTGTTAAATAAAATAACAATAAAATACATAGGGGTCAAAATATCACTTGTATATAAAATACAATTGATATTTTAAAGAAAAGGTGACGTTAGAAAGTATCTTGAATTGTAGTGTAGTCAATGATGCGAAACTAATTTGTAAGGAGCCAATTGGAGAGCCGTAAATATCTGCCTACTTCTTAGTAGCCAATACCAACGCGATGTATATGTATGTATTAGAATACAAACTGAGATTGCCTAAAGTTTAACTGACCCTACCGTCATCCTAAAGGTCTTTCATCTCACTAAGTCCACGTGTCACCAGATAGGCTGCAGTTAACGTGACAGGTGGTGAGGGGATCTCGTACGTTGACACTGACATATCAAGGATAGGTAGGTTTCTGCAGGGTTTAATGCAGGTGTATGGCCTCAATAAATGAAATACAATATTCGAATAAGAAATGCGAATATGATTTCTGTTGAATATTTATTTATTTATCATGCATTGTAATTGACATCCTGGGGTAACATCAATTTAATATCAAAAATAATCATTATTCTATTTCTATTTTGATACTAAGTTTTGGTTAGTATTTATCAAAGAACTATTTAAGTGTTGGGCTTAGCGTGGTGGATCCAGAGATACTAACTAATACTAAAACTTAAAAGAGATATTATGGCTCCATAGTCCACTCGAAAGGAAATAAGCGATGCAAGTTTCTGTAAGCAAGTTTCAAAAAACAATCCGGTTTTTCTTATTAAAAAACGTAGCTTATTTTAAAACACTGTTGAATCAAAGACAAGAAGTGTCTTGTTACTAATACAAATTGGCTACCAAGGAGACATTAAATTTCAATGAATCTAGCTAACGATAAAATTACAACGAATGCATTTATATATTCAATAATAAATTCTCACTTATTGTAAATGTATGGCTGAAAAAAACATTAGCACGTAACCGCAATAACTATCCGACAACGGACGTTTTCCAATAGGAAAAAAACAATTTTAACCAAGCCCAAACTATACCGATTTTTCAAATAGCATATTTGGAAATAAAAATATGATTTCACAATGCTATCGAGAAAGAACTCGGGCTATAAATAACGCATAATGGGCAATTCTCTTGAAAATATTTGGCAAACAGATCTCACGCGAAAAAATGTTTTGCCTTAACCTAAATATTGGCAATAATTATTCTAAGCGTTTAATAGAATTTGACATTGCAATTACCGTTGAATTTATATAAAGAGGGCGGTGTTGAAAAAAATGTGAGTAATTGTAAGTAACGTTACCCATGAACATTATATTCTTTTCACAACACAACAGTTTTTAGCTCTTACTGTTTTTCTCTTTCTTTTATGAGTGACCATCATTATTCATAGGTCTTGAAATATTTGTAGAATTCATCATATAACGAGTACCTGACCATAATGGAAGACATGGTAATTAATTCTAATTATATATATATTATATTATTATATATATATATATATATATATATATATATATATATATATATATATATATATATATATATATATATATAATACATATATAATTATATATATATATATTATAAATTCTGAAGATGAGTTAAAACCGTAGGTGACACATACCGACCTATCTAGGGTGACTAGTTTTACTTATGATATTTACCCTCTCTAAAACCAACGGTACTTAATCACCCGGCTGACCATCCATCCAGATACCACCGCCTAGCGTTGCTTAACTTTAATCATCCATCGACAACCCTTTAAAGGCCTTATTTCCCTATGTACCATAAACTTGTAGTATTCCCTGTCGACAGACGGTCACTTGGCCTTCAGCTTGGCAGGAACCCGTTTCGTGATATTTTTCAATTAGCCTTATTTTTGCGGGGGCAGTTTATCTAGCTTATTTATGAGGAAACTTTGGAGAGATTTAATAAGAATGGAGCAAGCTCAAAAAGTTTCCCAATTTATTACCCGCGGATAAATAATATGATGAATAATAGGATTAATATATCCTTTTCGATATTGGCAACAGCTGTAAATAAATTAAGCTGCTATTGAAACAAACGATTTTTCGAGCCTTGTGTTCATTGATTAAATTATTTTGTTGGCAAAATATTCATAACAGGCATGAGTTTTTATTCCAATCAAATGATAAGAAAACTGACTATTATTGCAATGGCATTGGTGGTGCAGGACTTATTAATAAACCTCCAAAACTGTTACAGGAAATATGGTTTTGTGCTATATTAAGTTTTGATTTATTTAATTTATAGGTAAATTGTTTTAATTAGTTTTAAGTTTGTAAATATTTTGTTAATTTATTGTAAAGATTTCATTGATAAATAAATATATATGTAATATAAAAGTTTTGATTTAAATTCACTTACTAAGCTCTTTTTCAAACCTGTTAAATACACACTGATCTCAGGAACATAGTTCTAACTAAAAAGGTTTTCGTGAAGTTATACTAACAATGTAATTTTGATAAACAGTGACGTTACCAATAGTTATAACCACCGCGTGTTTTTAGGAGTATGGGTGTCTATAAAGAGAAAATGGTATGTCATAATTGAGATAAATTATGATTGCTTACCTCTATGTAGGAAAACAGATGTTATGTGTATGTATGTATGTATAGATCTACGAGTATTTCGGAATATTAAGGAAAATGTACACGGTAATCCCGTTTCCTTTTCGTTTCCTCCTCCGTACTTTCTCTACTCCTATGAAATTGCAACAAGCCTGCAAATTGATTCATCATGTACTAAGCAAACAGGGGTTAACAGTGTCGAGCATTAAAATATCATCCTAAGGAAACAAGGAGACCTGACACGATACATAATTCATGAGGCTCATAGAATATTAAATATAAACAATTTCTTAGAAATGCAAATTTGCAGGAAATTTATACAGCCTGGTTAACAGTATTCGAAACACAAATATTGGGGAAACGGAAGGTACTCGTAATTGATACGGGTGCTTTATGAATGTGTTTATGAGGTTGCTAGATGCGATATTATACCTTCAATTATTCGTTTGTGGTTAATAAGTTCTTGTAAGCTTAATAAGTTGTATCGTAAGGTTCTTATCAAAATTATCAGTTTAAAAAAAATTATGTTTAATAATAGATATAGAAATACGAGACTAAGTATAGTATACAGCACACACTTACAAAAAGCTATAGCTCATTTAATTCGACGTTAGAGTTTTAATCAACTTTTATATCATAAAAAATCTTTACAATTTTTTTATCTTTAGATTATTACGTTTTTATTTCCTTTATCAATTAGTACAGATAAAAACATACACACATTATAGCATGTCTCCTAAACAAAACGTAAGAGAAGTCTTAAAATCACGTATTAACAATATACTACAATACAAGTTAACAGTCAATTTAATTCCCTCGTACGTTTTTAACAGATCACGCCACATCTAAAAGTAATCAGAATCATAAAAACGTTTCCATTAAAAGAGGCAAGGTGAATCAATTTTCCCCAGGCCTACGTGTCACGTGAAGTTAATTGGAAACGTAACATCTGTCCACTGCTGTTTCGTGTTATTTGCAAGCGATGTCTGTATGGTGAGAATACTAGTTGAAACTATCAAGTGTCGAAGAAAATGATTAACAATTATTACTATTATATTTATTAAAATAGCTATGAAATAATATTATTTCTATACACTGTATATCTAAACTGTAATGTAATTAATTACACAGTAGTTTTTATATCATAATTTGTATGTTTAGGTCTTTTAATATCCCCTCAGTCACCCAGTTTGTCTGCAACTTATTTCGGTTGAGTTATCTTAATAATATTTATTAGTTTATGATAATTATAGAAAGTTAAATATCACAGAATATTATTTGTTATCTTTCAGAACAACTGTCATTATTTACTTTTAAACCAGTTGTGAAACAAATGACTGCATTGTTTTTTGACGTATTGCATGAGATAACTAAATGGTATCAGTCTTAAATATAGGTAAAAGTTCAATACTTCCAATGTTTATTTATTAAGGAAGCAAAACAGAAAATAAATACATAAAAACAAGGATACATAGGAAAATAAATGCGCTCATTTCCATAAATATGTCTCACAGAGAACACAAAATGATAAAGTGAAAAAACTGAACCGAAATAACAAATGACAAATTGAAAATTTAAAAAAATAATACTCCAAAGTTTTACCTACCTATTCATGAATGTTAGATCAGATGCGTAAAAGACAGTACTCATAAAACCAAAGGCGACAATTTGCGACGACGGTTTCTATCTTGATTTTTATCGCGGGCTCAATTTTCCTGAGAAAACATTAAGAAAATAGGCGTTAGTCGGAACAAGTGGGAAGAGAAAGGACAATAATAATGCATTAAAGGCGGTTTCACCCTCGTCCTGCAATTGTTTTCCAAATGTAATCAAACGCTGCTAAGAGTTCAACTGATTTCAAAATAAACAATACAATAACATTCTTTGTACTTCATTTGTTTGTTAGAATCGGCACTTTGGATGAATGTCTGCTTAGTTAACTTTGAGGTAAGGTGAGGCGTATAAATTTCTGTAAGAAAAAAAAACATATGTTAGTATAATAGAAGATTAATAATATTGTGTTTAATTAAACTGGTGTGTAAAAAAGTAATTGTTTTTTTTCCAATTTTGTGTAATAGATTAATAAGTGGTCGTAGTCACTTGTACTTTGTTAATTATATATAGTTTCATGTAAACATACTTAAAATTAATAAGCTAATCACAAATTGAGTTTTAGGTAAATAAAGACTTCGAATTGTAGGGTAGAATGTTTACATATTGTAAAAATTTTTTTGTTCCGTTTTTCATTTATTCCGCTGAAGCCTAAATGAAGGTGTTCCGAGAATGATTTCGAAATTTCCATATCCTAATGGAAAAACGGGCCCAAACAATTGATTTCGCGTTTTTGTCATTGAGTGCTTATGTCACCTGCCGCGTGCAGAATAAATATCAATCATTATTATTCAGCGAGACAGGGTAGCTTGGCATACAAATGGATGCTACTTGCTTTTTTGTCGTAATAAGTGATTGAGGCTCCATGGGTAGATGGTAAATATTATTTTTGATAATTGTGGTCAAGAATAAGAATGTGACTTAATCGAAATTGTAAGCTTATAAATAGAGTGTATGAACGTCCTGTTTTAAGACTCACAAACATCTTGTATGCTTCAAGTTTCTCAATTTTCTGTAAATGCTACTGAATCTAACGATGTGTGATCTTAAATAAAAAATAAATTAAAATTAAATCGTTTAATACTCTAAATACGCTTAAATAGTTAAAAGCGGGAAGCAAATATGGTTGTACATGTAATAACATTGTTTTAATTTGATTTCACTTGTTTCGCTTTCAACACAAAGTTGTTAAAACCTTTTCCGTGATAAGACACCCGCATCATTAACAGTAAAAGTTCCGCAAGCATTTCGTAATTGACACAGACTAAAAACATTGTGTATTGTGCAGATGGTTACTTATTTTATCTGTTACATTGGAATGAAAAAAATAATAAAACCTAAAGGTGGAATTATTGGTAAAACATTTTTCAGTAAACTAGTAGTATTGTACTGAAACATTTATTATGTATATAGTTTTTTTTATAACGAACTAATCTAAATAATTACATTAAGATACTACAAATTATCTTTTACAAAGTTAAAATAACATGCAAACAATATATCTCCATTAATTCAAACACTTATTTCCCGTCTCCTGTTACATGTCTTTTTAAGTCACCAAATATAAATATATTATATTTTTCCCAACAACCAATAACGTATTTCATACTGCAAAAACAGAAAACTCTACTCTGTGTCTTTTATACAGACAAAGTGAAACAGTTGTACGGCAGCTTACCAACATACGTATTATCAGTATTTATGCAATGTCGTATCATCGTGGACTTCACCGTTAACATGAAGGCTCTTGTTCTTTTCACCGCATTTTTAGTGTATTTTGGAATTATTTGTGCAGGTAAATGAAAAAATGTTTTATTTTACAATCCTTTAATTACATTGAGATCTTATTCTATTCCAAATTTATAACTGATCTACATTATATTGAAGAGTAATCAGTGTTTTTTTAGTTGCAGTACATTCTGCTATAATATAATACGGGATAAATCTATCCTATGGTTTCCTTCAATTACGATACTATCAGGACTGTAATGGCTCTACTAATGTTGTAGTTTATTGAAATTATTTATTATGTCTTTTTGTAAATAGTTAAAAGTTTTAGTTATCCCTCGTATATTGTATCATTTCATATATTTTACAGTTTTTTTATTCGTTTCAGAAAATGTTCCGCAGCAGAGAAAAGGAAAATATTTGTTCAATCTGTTGAATTATTTATATGGATACAAAGTAATTAACTATGCTATCAATCCACAATTTCTTTACCCTGCAATGATAGTAGTCGTGCCACCTTCCAACCAACAATATCAAAGTGTAACTCTTAACCAAATGACTGCGGATAACAGTATTAGTGAAACTGGTGAAATAGTACAATACACATCTTCTAAAGTTAATGAAAAACTGGTAAAAGAAAATAATATTAAGAGGAATAATACAAAATATCAAAGGAATAATATGCCAGTTACTAAAGATCGTCTTACAAAAAGAAAAGCTGAAGTAACTGACAAGAACGAAACAAGCATAACTAATGGTACAGTAATAGAAATTACTGAACATACTGTCAATCAAGGTACTACAACTATAGCACCAATTATATCTACAGAGATTGCAATTGAATCTACAACAAATCAGTCTGTGAATAACTCGTCAACTACTGGCACAGAAACAATATTAAATTCTACCACAATGGGAACAAATGTTACCAGCAGTATTACTGTAACTAGTGAAAAGCCTATGAAAGAGATTTCTGGTCCATATCCAGCTGCAAGTTACAATTATTCATTAGCTCATTTAGTTCTTACCACAAGCTCTCCCAATGTAGACCAAAGTTTTGCTTTACCACTGGAACAAGATGATCGTTGGAGAAATTTTGCCCAAATCACAAAGATGCATAATGATTTCAAACCGCTAGCAGGATTGTATTACGATGGATTTCTTAATAAGCCTACATTAAAGCGAAATGACTGGAAGCCTTTTTCTTATTCTAACTGGTTTTAAACAACGACAGGGAATTTTGGATTTGTGTAAGAGTAGGTTAAGTTTCGATAGACATAAACTGTTACCTGAATAGCATGATAATATAAAATATTGCTTGTAAAAAATATTGTGTGTATTTAATCCACCCTATTAGATTACAGTTTTGATTGCGTAGCTTTTCATAGGTACATATATTATTTCATATTTTATACATACAACTTTTTTTGCCCTAAAAATAATTTAAGTATATAAATTTTCTTTGTCAAATTCACAAACTGGACATATGACCACTCGATGAAAGTTAAGTTAAGAGGTTTACAAGCACTATTTTTTTATTAATAGAATTAACTTTCTAATACCTTAGGTCTATCAAATGTAATAAAACAAAATGTGTTCTCTCACTACGGAGTACAACTAAAATCTCTTTTCGTCACCCATCAATAACTAACCAAATATTCTACAGCGAGTTGGGAATATATTCATCTAACACTGATCCAATAGTTCAAAGGATATGTTATTTGAATGTAAAACTCAATATGATAACATCGAATAGGCACGTTTTTCTTTCCCGCATAAGAAAAGGTTTACCTCTGGATACGGAGTAAAGGTTACGGCGTTTACAAAGGTAGTATAACAGCTTCGGGGTGTCGAGGGATAAATTGATTGTTTAGGCACGCTTTTCCATTTAGATATGGAAATACCTAAGGCTTGTACCCCTGAATATCTTGGAACATGTAAAGGGTTCTATTCTAATAAAGATGTAAGGGCACAATGTTTTAGTAAAATAATTATACAAATTCTATTGTACATTGTAATCTGAAACTTCCTTAGAGGAAGTGATATTTTGTCATTTTTTCATTAGGTATCTTTACCAGACTGCCACTGCTCAATGTAAACGGTAATAGGGCAGCTATCTGAGACTATATTATTATTTTCTTTGAATTACATACAAATTACGAATAATTCATATGTTTATAGAAACGTATAGACGTGTAAAAAATATTATATACTCTCGTTGTCTGAACCTCGAAAACATATTTTTTTCTTAGTCTTCCAAAGTATTATTACTATTGAATCTCTGTAGTTACTAATATGTTACTTTAGTGACTAATGCGTAGCCTAATACCCTATTATAACCGTTACAGTCCCTAAGTATCTCCTTAATATATACTATATAAAATAGAATATTTTCAAATAGTCCAACATGAGCTTCATCTGTTGTAATAAATTGATGATGAAAACTCAACCTCTGACTACCCGCATTAACTAATGGTTGTTAGTATTTGTCTGATATATTATATTGAAATAATTATTATATTTAACAAATAACTAGACGGCCATAACTCACATATTGTCCATTATCTTGAGAAAATACTACATAATGCAGTTCTGATAAATATGACATTCATACAGGACCGAACATTTAAGGGTCAATTTATACTAGCGCAGAGTCGAAAAGCATCGAAAAGTCTATCCAAAACTAAACATAACAAATTCAACATTAACTCCACAGCGTAACGCATACATTACTTCGACAATTTTAAAAAAACGCGCGCTGCTGCTTAATACGCGCGTCTTCGCGTGAAAATTTTACATACATAGCGTACATAGCTTTGGTCCAGTTGTTGTTAAAAGGAATAAGAGCATTATGCAGTGTAGATAAGGTTGAATTTGGATTTTTTAATTGACACTTCGACTCGACTCTGTGCTAGTATAAATTAACCGTAAGTCCACGTCTGTCCACGTAATAATTGATACGAACCAATAGGTCCCTGTTACATATTCAGTTATATTTAGCATCTTGACGACTGAGGTTATCTCAAATGTTTATCGTTCTGTGCTTATGATTGTTATGTATCGAATAATGTTATACTGGTAGAAAAGTGGTGCGTTAAAATGAATAAGGTAAGACGAAAACTATTTATACTTACACTAGAGTCTCAAAAACACTTGAACCTCTGACTATATGGAAAGGGACTTTTGTGAATGTTTTTGTATCATGTCTTATTAAACTATGTATATGTTTGCTTACTTTGCGGTGTATTTAGTCGTTCAAAGTTATTGAAGTAATGGTATAACAACACTGGCCACTACTTTATGTATGACTACTTTATGTTCATGTACTTATGTACCGATCCACTTTCGCTTCATTGACACCCATACAACTTCTCATACAGCAGCATGGCCTATAAATATCGGTTAATATGCAACAATACAATATATACTTGAAGTGATAAATCTGGATTTCATTATCAGCATGAAATTAATGATACCTACTTATTCTCTATGCGGTCATAATTATTACTTAGTTACATTTTTACAAAATAGTGTTCTCTCATACAAAGTATGTCCTTACAGTGATACATCTGCCTTGGAAAATTTCTTATCAATTTATCTTACTAAATAATTACTGTTATACGGTTATAATTGATAGACTACTTCTCTTTTTGGTTTTACCGTCTGTCACAAACTTACAGAGAGCGTGTTTATAACAAAAAGTCAATTTTATAGGTAGTCGTTTTAAGTGCTCTTGACAATACATTCATGTACTATTTCTTTCGAAATAGACAGAACCTTGGTGATACTATAATGTCTTCTCGGTCTGCTTTTAGCATTACTACCAGACCCTGTTGTCATTGATATATAAAATTATACATGTATTTTTCAGATCATAGGAGTACTGTTACTCCTGATTGCGACATGGGGCACACTAGTTCAAGGATCCAAAATACTCTACATAATGCCATTTCCAGCCACCTCTCATTACTATTCGCAAAAAGATTTAGCCATGTCTTTAGCCGAGAGAGGACATGAGGTGTACGTTATAACATCGTTTAAGGAGAATTTGCCACCCAAAAACTATCATCAGCTGATGATCGAAAAGAAATCTTTCTGGGATCAAATTTGTTAGTATGAATTAGTTTATTTTGTACTTAACCAATACATTTTTTTGGGAATGTTAGCTAGCACCGTATATAATGCTGCTATGATAATGAATCATCAATCATATTCGAGTTACTTAATGTAATATCGCTCTATTTTTATGTGAACATAGTATTAATTTATCAAACAAATAACACTTCAACTAATCATGTGAATTAATTTCGACATACTTCAATTCACAAGTACTGCTGTTTTCTTGTACTTAATAATATTATGTTTATACTGAGAAACTGTACTATCAATGTTAGACTCTACTATTCAGGGTCACAGGTTTACAAAGTTGTAAATTATCGGAAACTAATTTATGCATGTCCTTATCTTACTTAACGACTAACATTTAACATATTAGAATTTCAATTGCTTCTGACACAATACCATTGGATCTGATACTTCTGTTTATAATCCAAAAGAGAGCCGTTTCATAGTTTATTTATTGTGTATCCAACAATACTGTCTTCACTTTACTAATTTCTTATTTATATTTGAAATTCATTATGATTACTTTCTTCATACATTTTCAATATTGTTAGGTAACCAAATTTAACCTTTAATTAAATTTGTATTTTTTCTACGAATTTTTTTATTTTCTTTTTAGTTGGCGAGGGCATGAACATATTTTCAAGCCAAGACATCTCATTCTTCCAATTCCAAAAGTATTTGTACCAAAGCGGCTACTACGTCACCGAACTAGTATTCAACTCAACAGACGTGCAAAAGCTACTCACAGAAGATCACCAATTCGATCTTGTCATTAGCGAACTGTTTTTCCAAGAGTCCCTTTATATGTTCGCCCATAAATACCAAGCGCCCCTCGTATTAGTTAGTTCCTTGGGAAATTTCTTTAAAGCCAATTATTATGCGAGAAATCCGTTACAACTGTCAACTGTGTACCATGAATATGGCGTTTCTTATGACCCAGAGAGCTTTTTTGGAAGACTGTCAAATGCTATATTCTGTCTCTACGATTGGTTTTACTTGAAGTTTGTCTACATACCAAAGCAGGAACAATATGCGTTGAAGTATTTGAAAGATCTACCCCAGCCTGTGCCGAGTTTGGAAGAGGTGGCGGCAAATGCGTCTTTGGTCCTTATGAACTCGCACTTTTCTATAGACGTGCCAACTGCATACATGCCTAACTTTATCGAAGTACCTGGACTGAATCATAAGGAATCTGCAAAGCCTTTGCCTAAGGTAAGAAAGTTGGCACTTCGTTAAACGTAAAGTTTGAACTTCTGAATTTTTAACACATATTTTTTCCTTTGCCTGTTTGAGGGAAAACATTGTGAAGAAACGCGGAGACAATAGTCAGTGCGGTGTGTAAATGGGGATATTATTTAGCACATATAGGCATTAGGGTCATTAGATAGGTATTGTCTGAGTGGTAGTTTAATCTATAATCATAAAAATCGCCTTGTGAGTTATAATTGTCATAAAAGTCTATGTATCTTTCATCACTTGCAACTACTCGTGAGGTCCCAGGTTCGATTCCGCTGTCTGCTTTCCATTCTGGTCGTTGATTATATATGCCATATGAGTATTTATCTATATAACATGTACATATATTTTAAATAAACGTTGACTAGTACCCTTTACACAAGTCTTAAATGAACTTACCAAAGGGGTAGTTCAATTTCTGTAATAGTGTCTCAATTATTATTAGTAGGTAAAAAAAAATCTGTGAGTGCCTTAACTATTCACACTTATTTTATATGTACGTAACCTATTAAAGATTAGCATTATTAACCTCAGAATGCCGATACTCCCGGCATAGTCACTTTAAACCAATTAGGATTAATATGCTTAATGTAGTGTTTGGTAAACTGAGTACTCGTATATGCATGACTGTCCCTCAGATAACATTATTTGGAACATGCCCAGTATACTTAAATTCAAACAATTTTGAGACAAATCAGTATTAAAATAAAAATCTACATGAACTAAAATTATTTACTTTTTATTTGTTAAACTAAGTTTAAGGAAATGAATTCTTTGTTTACTATCACCACTTATTAGCTTTATTATAGGAAGTTTTGCATTGACGTTGATTAATTATTATTTGAGTTGTTGTTAACCCTTATCTATCTTATCGTGGTACATGAGAATAATATGTCTCTCATAAGATAATGAACAAATAATAATTAATCGATGAATGCACTTTATACTCGATAAGTACGTAATATTGCGAATACAAAGTAGTATAATATAGATTTAACACAATATTTTGCGGACCAATTTCGATATTGGATATTCGAATCTCTCTCTAGATACTATGCAAGGGATATTGGCTGTAATTAATGTGCCAAGTTCATAATTTTCTAAATATTTGTTTTACGTATACAGGTGATAATAATATGTATTTTAAAATAAGACGAAAAACAAGAACATGTGCTTGTTCAAGCATCCAGTGCATGGCATGTTATTTTTATATTAATAAAATACAACATACTATATGCTGTTCATTCTTGTATATTGTAAAAGGCGACTGAGGGACCATTGGGTAAAGAGCTAGCAGCAGGTTACCAATTCTTTATTAATTTCATATCAAACCAAAACTAATCTTAAAACCTACCAAGGAGATATTCCAAAATGTATCCGCGGTCTTACCCATCTCGAAAGAGATTCTAAATCGTGAAAGTAGATGCATCTACTCATGTGTTTGTATTAAAGTCTGAGCAATTTATAAGTTGTATTATGTCTTGTACTTGTGAAATAAACGTTTTTTATTATTATTAATTATTGTAATTAGGTTTAATTAACTTTTTTCTCAAAAAAGAACATTATATTCACTTCATTTGATAATATCATGTGTACATAGACAAGAAATATGTAATCGCGCGTGAACAGAAACATAAAATTACATAAAAAAATTTGACTTCAAAAATACAATTATTTACAAAAGTTGTTGTATTTTAATTATTTATTAATTTGTAGTTATTTATTTATACGACGTGTAATTCACAGGATCTTCAAGACATACTAGATAATGCTAAGCAAGGGGTAGTCTTTATGAGTATGGGCTCCAACGTTCCCGTTAGCCACATGAGTCTAGAAAAGATCCATAGCATACTGAAAGTATTTGGTGAACTGAAACAAACAGTCCTTATGAAATGGGAAGGAGATGATATTGAGAATTTACCGCCTAATGTTATTACACGAAAATGGTTCCCGCAGAAAGACGTTTTGGGTAAGTTATGTAAGATTATATATATATATATAAATATTGCTAATGGATCGGTCTAATAAACAGCATGACGATCAAAAGGCCGTCATATCAAAACAGTGCTTTTATAAGTACTTACAAATAAAAGATAAATGCGTTCAAAAAACTGGTCTAGTTGTACACAGATTCTTGGATGGTATACTTTATCGACCTCCGTGACTATTTGTTAGCAAGCTGAACGCTAAACCTGAGGTTCCGGGTTCGATTCCCGGTGGAGGCAGAGTTAAGAATTGCGCTTTTCAGCTTTGCAGTCTATTTGTTGATTATACATATATACTATATATGCTTTATCTATGTATCATAAGTATATATGTATTTGTTAAATATACGTTAACTAGTACCCTTAACACAAGTCTTAAATCTACTTAGCAAGGGGCTAGTTCAATTGGTGTAATAGTGTCCCAAATATTATTATTAATATTTTATTACTCTAAGCGGCTGTAGCCCAGTGGGTAAGACCTTGGACTTCGTATGAGAAAGGTCCTAGGTTCGAATCCCCACTCTGGTATGTACCAATGAATGAAATTTAAATATGTGTTTTTCATTTACGTACATAATTTACAGTGGTTTACGGTGAGGGAAAACATCGTGAGGAAACCTACCTATCCCTCAGGATAGGTAATAGTCAGTACCTATATACGGCGATACGGTTCACTACCTATAACGTTGGGTGCTGTCTATCTAGTGATACGCGGGCTTCGAATGACCCATACCTAACATGCCTTCGAAATTTCGGAGATGGGCATTCAAGCCTCTGACTACCCCGCCATAATAAAAAAGGGAGTGTGTATACACAAGTCGTGAAGCGTATGTTATATGTTTATATTACTTTCTAAATTTCCAATCCAAATGCCTCTCACTATTTTAAAAATCATAATTTTAGTGTCGGAGCGTTATTGATTGATTATTATATTCTTTATTCAAGGCCAAATAACATTAGATTAAGTCAGTTTGTAAATCTTTTTTTTTAATATCGTTTATTGATGGCCTTACATCACAACAACACACAACGGTAGAATTTCAATGCTAAGAGACAACCAGTGTCAGGCAAATGTTTTGACTTTCAATGAATGTACTGTACTTATGTTGAATTAAGACATTTGACTTTGAATTTATTAATTAAGTCGGCCAATCTTATTATTAACAACGCTAAAAATTTCTTACTTTCCAGCTCACGAAAACATAAAACTCTTTATCGGCCACGGAGGGTATCTCGGGTTTCAAGAGGCGGTTGCTAGCGGTGTTCCCATACTAGGCATCCCTGTATACTGTGACCAGCATATCAACCTTTACCGAGCCAAACAGAAAGGCCATGGAGAAATACTACAATACAAAGACATTGACGAGAATAACTTCAGATATCTGCTGAACAAAATGCTGACGGAACGAAGTTATTGTGACAATGCTGAGAACATTAAATGGATATTCAATGATAGGCCAATGAATGGACTGGATACAGCGATGTGGTGGATTGACTATGTTATAAGACACAAGGGCGCTAATCATATGAAGAGCCCAGGTCTGAAATTAAGCTTCCTAGCTTATCACAATTTAGATATAATCGCGCTGGTTTTAGTTTTACTTATAGCGTTGATTGTTATGTTTATATCGATATATAAGAGAGTGAAACAAATTATGAAAAGGGTTTCGCGTAAGTCGGGTCCTAAGAAACAAAAGACAAAAAAGAATTAAATTTTATTAATATCTATTGTATGTTTGTGATGTATCTAACGATTGTAACCCATTTAAGGTAACAAAAATTACTTAACGTGAATATAAAAATCCTTAACCATATACTTATTTTTCAACATATAAATCTGGATGCCTCTGGTTGTGATTAGAACAAGTATCCCATATTTGTTTGAAAACAATGAGTAATATAAACCAATCAGTCTATCAGTATCCAAAACTACTTTCGCTATTTCGAATACCTTTTCCCAATATATTTACCTAAATAATATGCTCTTATATATTTCTAGCTACAATAAAAATATCGCACATATCTTTTGAAATAATAATTTCGTCTACGGACTCTAAGTAACATGGACTATATCGAAATCGAAACATAAATGACTTATAAAACAAAAAAATATACACAAAAAATCTTTACGTATAATTATTTACTAATCTAATTCTTTGCGTATCAGAAAAATGTAGATTAATAAGTATTTCGTCAAATTGTTATGTGCATTGACAAGTAAACCTCAGCCAACTTCTCTTATTAATATTTTAATGTTTTTCATGGCTATCTTTTGTAGTCTTTGACTTTTGTAGCGACAATTCTACAAAAATCACTTACCTGACAGGCGCAACTGGATATTCATCTAGTTATAACGAAAACCAAGGAACCATTTCTTAAAAACTAAGCTTTATGTACTGAGCATGTTAATAAGGAATTCAAAGCAATACTCTTTCGTTGTTATCCAGTGGTAAATAAATGGAGAGAGATTTCCATCGCCACTCTCTCCCAGAGGATGGTTTTTGCACGCTCTCCGCAGTCGGCGATGGAATAAATTAAAGTGGCTTTTCATTCCGGTCGCGATTTATGTGAAGTCCACATCCGCCTTTCGGGAATCTATTACTTTTCAACTTGTTCCAGTATTGTGCAGGTAAGAATTGATGTGGCCAGGCCTTTTTGTGTTGTGAAATTATTTTTTAAAGCCTTTTGCTACCTTTGAAATGTACTTAGTAGGGTGGAGTAAGTTGTATACTGTCTAAACTGGAAGGGTGTCAAAGTTATATAATTATGTTCTAGGTATTTACGTCGAAATGGTATGTCGCTGTAGAGCTAGAAGTATTTATACATTTTGAGACGTAGAACCAATACCTACATTCATAACATACGCTTCATGACTTGTGTATACACAATGCCTTTTTGTTGTCGCGGGGTACTCAAAGGAATCAAAGTCATGTTCGTTATACCTACAGTTATATTAAACTAGTGACCCGCTCCGGCTTCGCACGGGTATAAAATATATAGCCTACTCCACTATTTAATGGATATTATTATACATATAAACCTTCCTCTTCAATCACTCTATCTATTAAAAAAACCGCATCAAAATCCATTGCGTAGTTTCAAAGATTTAAGCATACAAAGGGACATAGGGACGGAGAAAGCGACTTTGTTTTATACGATGTAGTGATGTATCAGATTCTCATTTCACACAACTAAATGAACAACTAGGTTTTTCTTTTTAAATGTATTAAACAGATCTATATATATATATAATGAAAAAATCATATATCTGTAGGTAAGGTGGAAAGGCGGTTATGTAGGAATAGGACCAATCAAACGTGACAGTCAAATAGATGGCATATTGAAAAAGGATAACATTAGATGTACATATAACCTATAATAATTCGAAAGTGCTTAATCAGGATCGAGATAACTGAGTACCCGTAATCACTGCCCATCCCTCTTGAGGCTAACGGGCATTATGCTCGAATGTATGTACAAAACAAAATATACCTTAATATCATCCCTTTACGGTCTAGTATTCTAGAAAAGAATCCATACAAAGCAGTCTATTGATAAACAGTTGGCTAGACAGCTACAAACATGATATCCATGTTCTTTAGACGGCGGGTGCTTGACAGCGTATCAATGTGTCAATTTGCTTGAAGGTTGCCAGCTCCTCGCTTATTCAATTAGACCAACAAAGGATGGAGAAAGTCACGTTAAATGAAAACGTTTTGGATAACGTGACTTCATTCTGGTCTCAGTACTACTTTTCATTCACGTAAGTTTAACATAACAAAACTTCGTGAAAATTGTTTTCATGTAGTCTTGATTGATTATTTTTAATAATAGTTCAATGTTTGCTGAATGAAATGCTAACTACATGGTTTTCTGCTGATTAAGAGGCGATCAAGGGACTATATATCAATGGAGATATGAGGTGAAGGCCTTTCTTTCTGAAATGTTCCATATAAATCCATCATAACACCGATATTCTGTGATTGACTATATAAGCAACAGTAAATCCTAAATAAGAGACGCCCGTGACACTTACCAAAATAATAAAATAGTTAGTTTTCTGGTTCAAGTATGTATATCTTGAAATTTTAATCAATTACGAAGCACTATAGATGTTTCTTTGATTTTGGCCTTGATATGTTAACATTATACTACGGTATATATACCTTTCTTTTACATTATATTAGGTACGCTTTTTGCACTCGCTAAGAAAATTTTAATAATCTGAATGACTGAATGTCTCAAAATATTCAAATTTCCGTTCGGGCACAAGTCAATTAAAACGTCAAACTTTCCCTTATATCCAGGCTTTTACCATCCCGGTAAATGTGCCAAAAATGTTCTGCCAAGTTAGGTTATAACTTGACGATTTGAAACTGTGAGGAATCTCCAATCTAGTTTCCAGGTCATGTTGAAGTTTGGTCGTTACAGGCGACATATTGGACGCATACTTTGGGAGGCAAATGACGAAATCATAATAGGTGTGGTTACGATGCAGGTAGCTAAATTATGAGCGATTAAAAGCACTCCATTAATAATTATTGTAGATATAGAATATAAACTTGAGAAAATACAATTAGAGGTACTTAATATTCTCAAATTAAATTCTTAAATTACGTACAACGTTCATAAAAAATCTAATTATTCTTAATTTTAACAAATGGTAATTACTTTATTATTTATTAAAATTTCGGTGAGTAACAAATCACGCTAATTTCCCTTTGCGTGACACAATTAGGTAGGCAGAGATTATATAAATATAAGTAATTCTGTCTATTGCAATAATTATTAAATATGTGATTATGAACGTTATAGACATTCTTTGAGTTTCATATCAACCTTTCAACAATATTTATTTAAGCTTTTCATACAGATTACAGATTAATTCCTAAAACTCCGTTCAAAGTATCCCACACACGTACAGAAGGAAGGAGAAAATCAAGCCCAACAATGCGAAATGCTAAATCGTGTTGGTTCCATCGTGGTGTTGTTATCGGATTGGATCTAGGAAATAAAGTTGGCAAACATCCGAGTCATTCTGTGCCACTTGTGACAAGATTGCACGGTGGGAAGCGCCCTCTTGCTTCGGGATCTTTGTTACCCTATCTCGTCTTAGAGGCTCCGAGTTTATGTGATTGCTGTGCAATTTTTAATGGAATGGAAAGTGCTTGCTATAATGGTTATTGTTGGTTGTAACCCGCTTTATATTAATGCGGTCTCAGGTTTAAGATGGGCATGGTAATAGGTATTAAGCAGAAATTAAGGTTATAAACGATTATTAAATATGTATCTAGGATACTTAAGGTTTGGCATGTTAGTGAGTGTTATTATTAGTCAATTAAAAAAATGACCATAAAAAGATGTTAGCCACTTTGACCTAGAGAAAAACGGTTCAATGTAACCTAAATATAAATATAACAGTTGTAAATATTCAATGTTTCGTTATTGTACTCAAAGCAATGAGTGACAATAGACATCATTTCTAAGTTCACCACC
Source organism: Leucoptera coffeella (assembly GCA_030578115.1). Classification (NCBI taxonomy): domain Eukaryota; kingdom Metazoa; phylum Arthropoda; class Insecta; order Lepidoptera; family Lyonetiidae; genus Leucoptera; species Leucoptera coffeella. The sequence goes on along the minus strand of JAMBLF010000057.1, from coordinate 116,191 downwards.
TCAAGCCTACGTAATCTTAAATTAAAATTCCGCCCATAATGTTCTTTAAACCTGTCGTAAAATAAGCAAGTTAATTCCTTGACCAACAACGCAGGCCGTTTGGTGAGAGATCACGTTTTTCAATTATCTCGGACGTTCTTTTACGGACTCAATGAAAAGAGCTCGTACCACCTTTTGTTTTCTTTCCCCCATTTAATTTGCAAGCCGCTTGCAGAAGATGAGCGAAGGTGTATTTGCCTGCTCTTTTTTGCTAAGCGTCCGAAATGGGAGCTTTGTAGCTGAAATTTAATGTTAGATGTACGTACATATATTTTTTGATGAAGTTTGTTTAGCTTTATATGGTCTAGTTGTAGTCAAGGTTGGTTCCTTTTCTGATAAGTAAATAGTAGTGTGATTGATAGTATGTTATATTCAATGACCGATTCTGTGTTAGTTAATTGCAAGTTTCAATTTACTAAATAAAATCTAATATTGTCAATAATCAATCCACAATGCATAATTATGTGCTTGTTCACTTATAAATTATTGTTTTTCAGTTTTCTGAAATAATAATTAATAATTGTACTTGTTTAATACATCGTAAGTACCCAAAGGTTTCAAAGAACCCTATTTATCTTATAATTTGTATACAATTTTCACAAATAAAACGCGAAACGAGCAGCTAATTCGCGCAACAGACCAGCCGCAGTAAGAAGCGTTCCGTAGATGGGTCCCGTAATGAAAATAGGTTGTTACTTAAACTAATTAGGTGCAAGCAAACTAGGACAGATTGTGGAACTCGGTTCGTTAAGTTGCACGAGATAAATGTTTTCTCGCAGACGCCGGGTGCGTGATTTGTTTTTAACAATGTTTCTTTGTCTATTTAGTTTTTCTTCCCTGAAATGTGGTACTGTGATAGAATTTTATTAGTTATAATTTAATGAGAAATATTTCTTAAGAGAGATTTTTTTTAGTTGAACAAGAAAAGCGACATTCTTGTGATTATGTCGATAACACTAGTTGACCCGTGACCGAAGCAATACTTTGTTTATAAAATATTTGCGATAAGTTGTTAGAACGATAATTAACGAAAACATCTTTGTATTGAATTTAAAAGACTATTTATAAACATCACAAACCTTAATAGTAATTCTTTTTAGAGTGGATGATTTCACACCTTGCAAATTTCCCACAATACGTTATAAAACACTTCCCTTCGAAATCCTGTTTGCTCGTTTACGCTACATAGAATGTGCTAGAACATTTATGTGTTAGAACAAAAAAGGAACAGAAAAAGACTGAAGAGTGCGACATTGTTTCATATTCAAGGGCGCGTACATCGTTAGTGTAAGTGTCTGCTGTCTCAATGGCTTCCAAACACTGCCGATGCTTCAAATTTTCATTGTACAGCTTGCACTGCGATTGTATCAGTATTTTTCTATTACAAAAAAGACAATCGTTTTCACTGCCATTTTCAACTCCGCAATTGCGAAGGTAGTTATTCTATGGCCACCTCGAACCCACTTGTTGAATAGATAGTACTCAATGTGATAGGTGGTATGCCAAGTCGCCATTTACAGGAACTCACTATTACCTGTTCGGGGAACAGATAAATTTTGTCTCGATGTTTTCTCTCACCGTAGTATTCGATGCATTTCGTAAATATTTTTTTATTATTCTATTACAGGTTAGTGTAGAATGGGCGAACAGGACAGCATGTTTTACTTTTATCACACATCAAAACCTATTCTAAAAACTGTACTCTAACTAGTAAAGATAAATATACAACAACGTCAAACATATAGAATAGAAAACTTAGGAGTCCAACTGTTGCTCAGTCATTATTAGAATAACTGATCCATGCTCTTCTAGAGATGGAACCAAGAAATCTATTAAATTTGAATTATATTAAAGTTCTCAACTAGCTAGGGATACCATATATAATCCGTGTAGCAGTTAAGGAAATAATAACTTAAGGGTGGCCGTGTGACGCACTAACAAGCAATATCCTGAATAAAGGAGTGACTGAGCGGGTATGACTTAGTATATGAATGTTGGTGAAGAGAAAATAGTTATCAGGAACGCTTTTCAAAGGTGAAGCTAGTCTTAGATAAGATATTAAAAGTATATAATCGTTTCGAAACGTATTAATAAAGAACGCTTCAAAGTAAAGGACATGTGATATACGAGTATGTATGTTTATTAAAAAAAAGTAGGAAACGACTTAAAGCTAAATGGATATTTGGCGACAGACTAGGAAATTCTTATTGATGGATTATTTTAAATTCATTACAACGGACTTATGTTGTATGTCATCAAGAAAATTTTATTTTCCGAGTTTTTGTCCACCCTGAAATCTTATGAAAGTGCACGTACGTATATTAACAATGCAGACGATAATAACAGTCCAAAATATGCATTTCGTTTGTGGCGGATTGCATTCATTATTCATGAAAAATAAATAAAAATCTTCCGCCTTTGCGATTGCAGCGCCGCGGGGCATAAACTTCATGTCACTTACATCTGTCAGAGGCCTTATATTTCGTTACCGAACAAGGAGGTTGCATAATAAAGCTACCTTACTGGAATACGCTGCAAACCTCTTTGCGAATGAAATGCTGTGTAATATTAACTGTGACAGCAGTGAGACTGTTATAAAATTCTTGGTTTTTACCGAATCATGGTCGTTCGACTCGGTAAAATGACAAAAACATTACCTTAAACAGTTTAGGCGGTTTTAAGTATTTTATATTTATAGTTCTGTCTCAATTTCTCCTAGGTTATATTTTCATTACACCTTAGAGTTACATAACACAGGTCAAAAGAAATATTTACTAAGCGGAATCTCTGTGATATGGGTTCTCGTTTGACAGAGACGTCTGGACCGATAACAAAGACTTTACTTTCTATTTAAATCATAGAATATTCATATTTCTAAGCATATATCCGTCAATAAAATAGGAAGAAGGCAAAAACAACCAATCAAATATTTTTATAAAGAGATCGGTTTTATAATATAATTAAGCGTCAAGATCTAATTTATTTAATTACTCTTTACGACATTCAAAGCAGCAAATCTTGTTTATTTATTAGTATTTCTGTTCAGGGGAAACGTTTAAATGAAATCACTGATACAGAAATATCATCTCACCTTTAAATTTCAATATAGCTGAGTGAACATACTGGGGTGGTGAAAATTTATCGCGTAAAACCAATTTGAACACCTCTCGGGCTAGCAATAAACGTAATTTATGCTTTGCCTACAATGCACTTTCTAAATTATCCATATTGAGTGTACAGATTTTTCAGGTACAGTTTATATAAATATAATACATCTTTATGTATAAAAATAAGGAATATAACAGATATGAATGAAAACATATCGATGTAGGCATACAGATATCACGAATACACACATTTTTATGGTTTGTCGTAAACTAATTTTGATTTATTAACATCCATGCACTTTATATTATTATTAAAAATGGAAAAGCAGTTATAAGTACTTCTAATAATCACCCTTTTTCAGTATGTAGCATATTTGAACATTCTATGAAATGCTTAATTATTTAATCGTTTCTGGAAGGGCCAGATTCGTAGTAGCCTGTCACTCGAATAGAAGGTTACGAGTTTAGTATGAAGAAAATAATTTTATTAAATACTGAGAAACACTTCACAATTCCGGAAATCTTGACCCCAATTCAACAAGCCTGGACCTCAATTCAAAGCTTGTACCTCTATCAACAATTATAATGTTGCAAAATTTTGCGAAGTACGGACTTAAATAAATTTGTACTGTGTAAATTTATTGTAAATTTCTATATGGAAACGATATGTTTGCAACAACATACATACCTACATACACATCACGCCTGATACCCTAGAAGTGTAGAGATCATGGATCCCCAATTATTCCGATCCTGACAAACCACTTTCACTTCATTGACACTCATATACACTTTGCGGTTATAGGTACTTCTAAAGTCACCCTTTTTCAATATGGCGTCTATCGTGATTAGTGATCACAGAATAATCTAATGAATTACAAGGACTAGTTTGACTCTATTTCTTCTGTAGGTCTTCTAGGTCTTGTATAAATACTGTGAGATTATTAAAGACAAAGTAAATTCATTAAAGTTTATGTAAAGTGCGTTTACAAATCTATTTAATATATAATATTCTACGAAACTTAGTAATCTCAACCCTATCTTCGAAATTTAAATCAGAAGCCATTTCATATTAATTAATACTTTGGATGGCCAAGATGATTTAATCTACTTCAACAAATTACGAAGAAAGTTTAAAAACATGGACTTTCGATTAAGTAAGCGTAGGCTTTGCTCTCTTAGTGAAGAAAAGCTCTCTCTTTTATCAAAATCTTTTAATTAGTAGAAATGACAACGTATTGTGATTTTCCAGCATGTATAAAATATATTACTTTGGAATCCATTAAATTCAATATATATTATGATTTTCATATATTTTTATTCATCTATCCTAGCATAATTACTCGTACAACAATCGAGAAATTAGTCAATTAGATATTGTACGACGGTTCCATAATCATTACTATTTTATACCGACAGTACATGTGAAAAAGAACACGTCTTCACTTCACACACCGTGAAAAACATAAGTGAAAAATATATGACGATAACAATGTATTCGATTTATTTGCATTGTGTAGCACATTCTTTTTAAGATGTTAATTTTAGATAAATTGATATTCACAATGAAACATACGTAACATTTTCACCAATGAACAGCCACATTTTCCAAAATGCGTCCCTTTATTTCCCTTTGTAAGTTGTGTTGTTTTTATCTTGGACCCTTTTTTGAAGTATTTCTCCTGTGTTGGTCGCGATAATGTCTTTGTGGCTAAAACAACACCCATCCAGTAAAGACTACAATCAAGGGTTTCTCCATATCTTTCTTTTCTTCCATATCCTTCCACTTTGAAGACAAACCATTTCACCACTGATAAAGTTAAACAGAACAGGTTTTCCTATTTTAGTGGTCTGCGTATACTTGTACTGCCACTTTGAGTTATGTTTTGACTTAAATGACTTTTTAATTCATATCAATGAATACCTATGAATACCTATGATGAATATCAATGAATACTTTACATAACGCTCCAACAAAAGATTGGGCATTAGATTCTTTATAAGCTTTTTGTGGCGTTTTAGGAATTATAGACTGTATCCCAAATGATAGTAACCACGTAATCACTTATTTACTCGTTCTGATTTGCAAATTTGAACGTCCAAAAACAGCTTTATCGTATTTCACAGTGACATGCGAACGAAATGCAATCAGAATTAACTTTATTAAGCCCGGCTAACCTCTTCGAATCGACTTAAAGGACTTCTAGAAAAAAAGTCCCAGTCAAGAAAGTTGAAACTTTGACATTAGCCTGTGAATTATCGCCGTCTCTGCGGCGTCATTTGTAAAGTTAGGCTGCGGTTTTAAAAGAATGAAATCCCAGGAGAAACTTTCGGATGTAGCGGACAACTTCTGAAGAGGGGTAAAACCACTCCACGAGCATTTTTTAATTTACATACCACTGAAAATGTGCTGAAGACATGAATGTCTGCGGTTTATTTTAATTCGAAAGAAATGTTTATTGTGTAATAAGAGAGCTGTTGGTGGATAAAACAGTTAGGCAAACTCAAACATGAATCCACATTAAAATGTTTCGTTTTCCGCTACACATGAAATTGTAAACCAACATTCAAATTAAAGCATTGAAGTTAACTAACAAAGGTAAATAAGTTAATATTTTATTTATAACTAGTACTTTCAATGAGGATTTCAAATGTCTTACAATCATTATCATATTATGTTTGCTTTGTCAGCTACTAAGTACTCAAAACTACCCATCTGAGCACTCACAACTCTTCAGCTTTCACTTCACCGGTTACATCTTCACAAAACCTGAGTCCACGGACTTGTGCGACATTAATTAAAAGAGTTTGAAAGGAAACAAAAAGGTTGAGAATGTTATCCGGCGCAAGGAATTGAAGTAAAAACGCTCGGTCGAAAAGTAAATGACCCGTAAAATAACCTTTGGGCGAACCCACAGTTCCCTTGCCTATAGCTTCAACATAAATCAGTTAGAGCTATTGAAGATTTGGACTGGGATCCGTCTTTACAAGGTCTTTGATGGGTGAACAAACATAAATAAAACTCTTTAAGATCGTAGTCTTTTTTAGTCAAGTACATTTTTAGCTAAGTGAAAATTACAGATAGGGTTCAGATTCATGGTTTTAAGCTACATGTTACCTGTTCTTTTTCATTTAGTATAAGACATACCCGTCTAGCATTTAAGAACCTTCTTTTTTATGTATGATTAGTTCACCTCAATTATGACGTTATGAATAAAGAAAGCCCATTCAGTCAATTTTTCACAGTTTTTTTAAAAATTAAGAGTATAATTTTCTATTTTATAACTAAACTTGAGAACTGGAGCCTAAGCTTCTTATACTTCTATAGAGTACTCAATTTAATACTCCTTCCCCAAAGCCTTTTGTTCGTGACTGTACCTGATAGCGTGAAGTGTACTAATTACACAGGAGCAAATCAATAACGCAATTTGTAACATAAATTATGATTTGCTAATAAATTGTGCTATTCTGTTTGTGATTCATTACATTGAAAACAGATATTCAGTAATCGAACGATATGTACATACAAGCATGTGCGTGTATTTTCAATTAGAGAGAAAATTATTATTATAAAGGTATAATTAAAGCATTATAGAATTATTTTATTTATAAAGTGAGCAATTTACCGAGTTTAGCAATCTATTTTCCATTTTCAATACTCTTACGCACTTCCTTATACTCTAAAGTAACTTTTAATATTATTTTACCTCTTTTAATAAGCCGATTATTTAAGCATCTCACAAAGGTTGTCCTACCGTTACTTTTCTTTACATCATAAAATATAATGTTTTTGAGAGAAACTCGTGATTATTATTCTATTTACAAGGAGACTTATCACATATATTTTATAAACAAAGTATTACCTTTGTTACCCGACGTTTCATCCATGTTGCAATGGCTATGGTCACGTTGGACTCAGTTTATTGAATCATTTGACTAAACCAGACCATGGCTATTGCAACATAATCGAAGCGTCGGGTCACAAAGGTAATACTTTGCTCATGAAATATGTTTAAAATATTCTTCACTTAATTCGTATAACAAAACTCTAGCGGGAAACAAAATCAAAACCTAAATTTCTTGTACCCAAGTTTTCGTCACAGTCAATAAAATCTCTGTTATTTATTGCGTTCACACTTGTTACAAATAAGGAAGATTTAGGTGGAGGTGCACTCAAAGTGTACATTACCCTCACCTAAGGTTCCGGGGCATAAATTCTGGTCGGAGGCATTCTGATGAAACGTGAGGCGGGAAACGAGCAACGGAATTTGCTAAGGAAACTATTGTGTTTCGGAATAGGAAAGGTTGAAATGCTTAAACATATATTTACAGTCATAAAGATGGGATCAAATTATTAATTTTTAATAATTGTTGCAGTGGAGAAATTTTAATAACAAAGATCTAAGGTATTCGACCAATTAAAAAAGAGGAAGCTTGAACGTTGCATAGTTTATGTGTTTACTACTTATTTTCTCTTGCTATTTGACATATTGAAAACAAAAGCATATATAACAACCCTCGTAAATAAGGTAGATAAAATCAATATTATAGGCCAGTGGTAATAATTGTATCTCAAATGGGATAATACGTAGTAGGTAACAAAAAACCTCATGATATCTATTTTTTTGATATAGTATGTAATAATTTAACTTCCTATAACGCTACGACAAAACAAGCGGTTCCACCTTATAATGAAACCCCAATTATGCGCAAGGCACGTGTTCGGCTCCATACATCCAGTTCATAGCCTATGGACGTGTCTGTGTGTTTAACATTAACCCATTAAAGCTACTTAAACAACCCGGAGCGCAATGCATAAATTTATATGGGTCTATAGCAGACGACTGTGTGTCGCTAGGAAAATGTCAAGGGAACAAGTTTGAATAGCGGAACCTGAAGGAACTAATTTGAATTTAAACTCTGTATACATAGCTACCGAGAAGTGTTCTATCAAGTCGACTCTAGAGGGAGCTGGCGATTCAATAGAAGAGGCAATTGAATTGATAATACATTTAAGGTTTAGTTTCTTTTATACTTTCAGCTGTTATGCGCTAGTTGGAGAATTTATACGATTTGACGTCTTGAAAAGTTTTAATAAAGTGTATGGAGTATTGTCAATGTACATATCTAAGTACCACAACTACAACGTAACTAGTAAGAGGTATGCAAAGACTTTAAGCATATTATCACATAAGCGCATTCATACACCATGATATCTTCATTTTTTACAATCCTATTTCTCTACTATATATCTTTACTTTGAGCAAATCAAAAAAACTTGTTTGTTATTAATAGTATGCAGGTTTATCAGCCAATATAATTTTTAATATTATATCGTAATCAAATATATTTCTTTATCATTTAGGCACTATTACTGCACATTAAACAGACGATTGATTTTAGTAAAACTGCGAAATATGTCACGGCAACTCAGGGGGTTTCCTCACGCGAAAACTAGCTTAGCATAAAATGCAATGACTGAAAGCTGGAGTCACGCGACATTCAAAAGTTTACACTCATAATAATAATGGTTATGTTTCCTCCTTTGAATATTCTGTTCCAAGAAATATTTTTATGTATAAAACACTAAACATACTAAATATTTTGAGTAATAAACTAAACCGTGATTGTAACGTATAGCGTGTATTAACATTTGTATATAAACATGGGTAAATTGATAACTGCGCATAAAATAAATGAAAACCATTCATCACTCCAAAAAGTCATGTTCATTAGGTAGTTACTAGTTAAATATGACTAGAAATATAACCTTAGTAAGATAATTCCATATAATATAATAATAATAACATATAACAGTAATATAATAGATAAAACATATAATAGATAATAACATATAACAGTCAGATTGACGTTGTATTGAAAAAGGGTGACGTTAGGACTATAACCGCCAAATGTGTATGAAAAGATGTATGTAAAAATGTTAATGAAGTGAAAGTGGTCTGTCAGAATTGGGACAAATGGGGATCCGTGATCTCTGCCTACCCCTCTACAGGGAATCAGGCGTGATGTGTTTGTATTTATATAAGATAATTCCCTAGTTAACTAGTATGTAAACAAGACACAACTAGCAAGTTAGTCCTGTAATATTCGTAAATAAGGATAATAATTAAAAGCGTAATATTCATAAACTCCCAGCTTTCGTGGATAAAAATCTTTCATCAGCTACGACGCATTTCTCTGGGCAGTAACGAAGCGAGCGCTGCCATCTATCTAGTTGGCTTACACCTAATTAGTTAAGTTGGAGTGTTTCTGCAACCACTACACTCGCCATAGCAACACGCAACAGTAATTTGGCTATGATTTAAAGTATAACATGCTTTGAATGTGTAAACGAAGTTAATTTGATATATTAGTTTTAATGCTAGCCGGATACAGGGTTTATTTTCGCGTGAAAACATCGTTAGTTAATGAAACAGCGTAGTTTTTAGAATTTCCGGGAATGCATAATCAGGATAACTATACTTCTAGCGTGATTAAAGGTTCTACGAACTAATATTAAATGTACTATTTAAACGTTTATAACAGTACTTTGCAAAACAATTTTATTAATGTTTTCCTCGTAGTAAATCAAATCACTACTTTAACGAACAAAACTATCGACAAAACGACATCCCAAGTTAAAAGTTTAAATACACTATAAATAGAACCTAATAGACTAACAATAGAACCCAAAATTCAATCATCATTACTTCTAATAGAAGATTGTTCCTAATATCTATCGAATCACAACTTTGGGTTCAGGTAAGCCCACGTACCATAGACAAGAAAGCTCTCGAACAATATTTTTGTTTACGGTAACGAGCTATTCTGACACAGCAGAAGCGGTTTCTTTAATAACATTGCTTAAGGTACTTGTACATGTCCTATCTCTACAATCTAAGAGTCTAACATATTCTGTAAAGACTTAAGAAAAATGTTTGAGCCTTAATAGATATTTTGGAATGATGTTTATGATGCAAATCATTCTAAGTAAAATTAAAAGAAGCAAACTTTGTAAGCGAAATACTATAAACTAACCTAAACAGGTCATTTTTTGTCAAAATATTGTTTTTAAAAACCTGTATTGATAATTAATTATTGTGCTCCTTTTATGTTATGTAGATTTATACATTTTTTCTATAGTTTTCTTAAACAGTCAACTTTATTCAACTTTAACGTAATTAAGTGATAATGAACTACTTAACAACCAGATTATTGCTTTGCCTGCTTAGTAATTCACGTTTAACCTAGTTACTCCCAGGTTTAATCGGCTAATGACCTTAATATACCCAACTACTCAGCAATATTTAATGATAATTAATGTCACCTAAAATCTAAATCTTCACAACGATTATTATTCTTAAATGTTTTGCCTGGTTAGTAATAGTTACAAAATTTGATAACAGTCTTTATATACGAGTATTTATTTACTTTTTAATGATCAACATATACCAAACATTATATTATCCTGAAATTCGTATACCCCACATAAATATTTTGTGTAATCCTGAAGCAATCTTGCCGAACTATACCCTTGATGCAATTTGTAGCAGTCCTTACTTAATCTACATTTTTATAGCGCGCCCAGCCCTCCCATAAAACAAGATGATTAAAAAGGTCTCTTTGACGCGGACTGAGGAAATGTAAAGAGCAAATAATAAAGGAACATCAGCTCTGCTTAAACACATTTTATTAAGGTAGTCACCTTGCTGGGAACGAGATGAATTACAGGAGCGAGATAGAAATGGTTGTGACCAGGTCTATGGGTAGAGTTGTTGGATGAAAATGAGAATAGTTAAGATCATAGATTAGCTGATAAGATTAATAAGAATGTCATCTTAAGAAACATAAGGGTAATACATGGTTATTATAAAGATACTATATTAGTATGAGGAGCTGTATGAATACCCACATTTATTGTCTTGTGATTGAGGGTGATGTTAGAAGAGGGTATAACCCCTGAGTGTATATAAGGAGGTGTACGAGTGTCAATGAAGTGAAAGTGGTATGACAGGATCGGGACAGATATGGGTTTCCAAAATCTCTGCTACCCCTCTACAGCGAAATGCGCTTGGTATATGGTGTATGTATGTATGGCTTGGTGTATGTATACTGCCATTCTTGACAGATATCTATTTTATTGACAATAAAATAAACAATGACTATACATGTTTTTCTTTAAATTTACAAAACTAGGTAAATAAACTTTTATTCTTGAGGAATCTTTATTATAATAACATTTAAACTATCTATATTATATTCCTAAAACGAAAGGCTTAAAGCCATTCAACCTTTTCGTTCCCAGATTCCCTTTTAATTTATCCCACAGGCCATGGGAGTCGCATAAAAACTAACCACTGGAACCGGCTGACAGGAGAGTCCCACCATTTTCTTGTTTCCATTTAATTAAACTACGAGTCCAGGCTTCGCTGAAAGAATGCCGACTAAGCTCGATTGAAATATGTCCGAGTACCAAACGCAATCCTATCGTTTGATTCAAGCCTTTGTAGAAATATTTACTTGCATATGTAAGCTTTTCCGCTACCGTTTATAAATAAAAAATGGATAAGAGATTGATTGTTTTTATGATTTGGGCAGACCATTTTTATTTCAATGACTTTTATATGGCTATTAAAATAAAGATCGATGGTTGTGTGTCATAGCAATTTCCCTGTTATTTCTCTATTTGTTTTTCTTTATATATAGGCAAAAGTACTGTAATAATAAAATGACGACTAACAAATAATGCAATAGTACAATAATGTAAAAAAATAACAAATGAGACTAAACATTTAATTTTATTTCTCATAACATACAGGAGACAATAGCTTATTACCTGTTATCTTCAGTGTCAGATTTGATGTAAAGGAAAAATTGTCAAGATCACACCTAAAATCTACATCCATTTTATCGTCACCCCATACCTAAATATCTTTCGACCATTTATTGAAAAAGAGTGACATGCATACAAATGACGCTGTTACCCGAAGGGGTAAATACGAGGGACATAGTAGCCCTATGTCAAATTTGACATATTATTATGTGACTATTTTAACATGAAACATTTCTGGAATCAGTAAATAGTAGGTATAATCCCAATGCAGGAGAAAACATTTTTGGTGGTCATACTAATTTTAATTCTTATTTTACCTAACCTAAAAGGCTATTTACAGTTCATTTTTTTATTCTCCAAATTATAGTGACCATTAAGAAGTATTATTTATTTTATAATAGTTTTATATATATCAGCTAGTAATATACGGTAATTTCCCAAGGCAAAATATACAATTATAGTTTTTAGAGATTCGCGATTTATACTCATGATTAATAACAAACGGGACGTATCGGGTTAATAAAGGTTTAAACTTTATTATTAAAAACTTACGCGATACGTCCCGTTTGTTATTAATCACAAAAATATACAATTTTAATCTTAATCGTGGTATATCTAAGACGCAGAACTAGAAATGAAGGTTTAAGAAATAATTGAAAATAACATTTCTTGGAAAATGTTTAATGCCACTGCTTTAATCAGAAATTCTTAGAAATCTTTTTAGAAGAGAGTATTTCAAAATGTTCTCAAGCGATTACTAACAGTTAATTATTTATCAAAGTTATCTATTTCTTAAATAGATAGATTTATTATTAATTTGCTGACAACATTTAGCAGAGTAAGCGAAGGAAACAAATTTTATGTAAGTAATATTAAATAACTGTTTAAACTGATATACTTAACATACATTAATACAATTCAATAACAAATAATTACACGAGCGAGCGAACAATATTTATTCTTCTGCCTACTACTACTAATAGTTTTACTATACGTATACTAATAAATCGATCATATTTCTCCCCTTTAATAAATACATGGTTCAAAATAAGATTCCCTTCCCAAGAGTTACTTATACTAAAATATTTTTTATATTATACAATAACAAATCAAACTTACATTCTAAACCCACGTGTATAGAGTTCAAAATAAGTTACCCGGAGACAAGATATCAGTCACGTCCAGAGTCAACTCAAGTGAAGTGTGCAAACACATACCTCTCCAGGATTTGTCAACTGCACCTGTACAGGCTCCTCAACAATTCAAGGAGCACTGGCTTACAAACGTGACACGCCTTGCTTAAGAATTACAGTACAGTACAAGATGTACGAAATCTTGGTTTTTAGTCCATTAAAATACTTTTGATGATGAAATTTTAGACAATAAGATACCGTGCTAGTCTAGATGTAAAAAGAATGTTAAGTAGCTGTCGTTCTTACCGGTATGTCGTAAGTGGCGACTACGGGATTAATTTAAAGTATTAGGCGAAAGACTAGCAACCTGACCGCAATAATCCATATCAAAGCCGTTATGAAATCATTAATTAGCTATGCCACAGGCTATGCCTTATACTCACCAAGGAGGTCTTGTCACCTCAAAGTTTAATCCATCTTAAAACAGTTTGAATATTGTGTATATATTAATTTTCCCTGATTTTATTAATAACCAACGTGACTTATCGCGTAAGTTTTTATATAATAAAGTTACCTTTATTAACCCGACGTTTCGGCCACGTTGCACAGCAGTTAGTTATTAATCATGAGTATAAAACGCCAATCTCTTAAAACTATAATTTCCTCGATTTAACAGGGTAGTCAATAGATTTAGTTTTCCTAGACAGTCCCTAGGTAAATCGGCAGATTACAATAATAATTTACTTTCACTCTACTTTTTCAATCCGATTCGTAATAATTAAATTAACATTATATCTTAAAACATTTTACAATTCTATGGTATCAACATATTTCTATCGTAATAAGAAATATAGTTTTACAAAATGAGACCGGGTGGTATTAATATATCTCCAAACTCCGTCCATCCTAAATAAAATCAACTAGATGTACATACGTTTGCAATATTAACAAATATTTTATATTAAACTAGGCTAATACCTATACTAGACTATAATTGAACTTCATTATTGTCCTTATGTTAACAAAGGACCAGTTTCGCAGATCTTGTTAGATAAAAACACGTTAGACGGAGCACGTAGTTAAAATAACGAGCAATGTTCCACCCTGCATCCTTGTACAGAGTAATCGAGTTATAGCCAACGTGATCATACTTTTTCCAGATAAATTCCGTCTGGGAAAGGCCGTTGATCTTTGTTATAGTTTGTGATAGAGTTTAGCTAGGGTAGGTTTTGTGTAACATACCTAACGGTTAACGGCTAGAGGTTGTAAACATTAACTATTGATGTTGATTTTTCTTTAATCGTCTTTTTGTTTTTTTTTAAATTGGTGGATATATAACAATAATCCTATATAATAGTAATAATGTACACATTACCGGCCAAACCCTATTTCAGGACAAACTTCTAGTTCTTCCTACACTCGCTAGGATTAACTAGTATAACCTGGAACAAACTGATTTGTCCTAACATCGGGTTTGGCCGTTAACATTTATACAAATTAATAACCTGCAGTTAGTATAATAATTTAACTATGCTTAGGCCATAATTATGTGTACATAAAAGTTACAGGTTTTCAATCCAGACCTTAAAAGTTTATATAATATGTTACCTAATACTTTATATGATTATAACCAGTTTGTGTACGTTCATTAATAAATATTGATGTTACAAGTGACGAATGAAGATTTGTAAAACGTTATTTCACTCACGTTGAAGAAAACCAACATGGATAAATAATGAGAATAAACAATAATATTAATAATCATCTGGGTTGGATATGTTCTATCTCAGTAAAGGGTTGGATATAAGGTTCCCCCATAATATTCCGCTTTTGGCTGTCAGCGACCATTCACTTCAATTACAGGTACGAGTATATCTAAATAGAAATGTTTTGTTATCATCATTTTTAAATAGGGGAGAAATCATCTGTTTTTGACAGCTCCATATCTTGGAAAAAAGAACATTGAAAAATTTGCCTTTCTGTATAAGTTTAAATCAGAATTTAAATTACTACAAGTTAAGTTAAATTAAATCTTGGTTGCCGACTATGAGATCTTAAAACTTTCGACGTTCGATATTTATCAATTGATCTTGTAACCACTCGGAATAAGATTTCAATCAATCTGTGTATACATATATGTTTAGATGTAAAGTATTCAACACTAATAGTTTCAGTTTTCAGTACATCTATCTCTCACAAAGTACTACACATTTTGTAACAAATAGTTCGCAAGTTATTTGTTTCGAGTCAAAGCGCAGGGAACATTACAAATAAAACAGTCTTTGCCAAAAAGTCTTGCGAACATCTAAAACATGCCAAGTACAGAACTACGAGACTAGAATAATTCTTGCAGCATAAAAAATAAACTAGGAGAGTACGCAAAGGTAAGTGTTTTGCATTTCGTACAACACCCACTGAATACCAATAAGCAGAAAGATTCATATTTTAGGCGCTTTTTTATTTCTGAATAAGTGATGCTAATTTTATTTTATTAAGAAATGATGTTGGTGGATTTTTGATCGTCTTTATGAGGTATTTGCTCCAAGTCTTTTGTGTATTAAGAGTTTAAAAAACAAATTCCATAAAACATCTTTGGTAGTGTTATGGGTAGCTGCATTAAGCTCATGCCTGGTAATTTAAAGGTGACTTAAAATATACTTTTATTATTACACACTGCTATAAATATTGTAACCTTAATAGTGTGTTGTTACTATGATGGACGAAAGTATAGCTTAGAACTAAATAAACGTTACGTTACCAACGTTAATATTTTCTATACAACATCTAAACATTTCCATTCCCTGGTGGTTTAAAATAGGAACATTTGTTTTCAACCTAACTCTTTGTCACCTGCAGTATATATTTACAATTACACCAACATATACTACGAACATTCAATACTTGAGCCTATTAATAAAGCAAAATAAAAGTCGGTGGGCCCCAGAACTTTACGGGTTGAACTCTGGCCAGAGTGGGAGTTTTACATTTCGTCCAACACTCGCCGCATACCAATGAGCGGAATACGTGTTTGTGAAGAATATTTTGAAGTTGCTCCAAAATCTAAGGTGTACATGGGGAATATAAATGTAATCGTAGATGTTAAAAATGAGGACTGATATTTACACATGTATGTATGTGATTATAAGTTTATGGTGGTTATACATACAGTGTATAACAAATATTATTCTTATTACGTTTTCTTAATTTGCTAATTTAGGTTTAAAATCAGAATTTTGGGACGATAGAAAGAATAAATTCAAATTTTGACTTATTACAATAAAACGAAACTTATCGCATTTATATTGCAAACAAAAAAGTATTTCCTTTGCTACCCGACGTTTCGGATATGTTACAATGCAAGCAAAGGTAATAATCCTTTATTTATTCTTTCTAGCAAAGGTAATAATAATTCTTTGATTATAAAATATACGCAAAAATATTATCATATCTTAACGTTTACATAGAGTTGAATATGTTAACAAGACTAAATATTACACGATACCAGATCTAACTACATATCAAACGAAGCAAACTACTCCAGATGACGTAAGCAATGTTTCCCAAATAAACAATCGCCAATCAATGCAGAAACAACATGAACATTCTCGGTATAGTGTCAACGTGATTGTAAATGCAACTGTATAATGTATCAAGTTCCGACGTCACTTACTGGAACTTGATTGAATCTTATTAGGTGCCTTGTCAAGGCATGATGTAAGGAGTAAAAGGATGCAGGAATATTTAGTTCTTTCAATGTGTTATAATAAAAACTGTCACCAATAGGTATTATTATTTTTTCGTCAATCATCTTACATACTGATTTAGGCACAATATCCTCAGTTTAACGATATTTATGTGATGATGACTGTATATTAACTACATAATAAAACAATTGTAAATTTCATAGCAAAATTAACTGTCAACCAATGTAAATTGAGATATTTTGAGAATTAATTGTCAGTTCGTCAGTTTGACTGTTCACGGAGAGTAAAATATCATCACTCACATTTCAACCTTCTGTTCTCGAGCACAACGTTTGATAAAATATTTTCCTGGAGCATTTCTTTGGCTCCAGAGTCCAGTTTATATAGAGCAACCTCCGTAGGAGTTTGAGCAAAGTTCCAAACTTTCCTACTCGGAAGTCGCTACCAAACCCACAGGGACAACAGTCTTGCTTAAAGCTTAAGCGAATTCAACGACAATGGTATTGCACGAGATTTTACACCAACTCAAAGCTCTTGCGCTTGTAACGCCACAGATGCCTAAACCTGGGTAAACTTAATCAATATTGACTTAGTATGAGTACAATATTTTCAAACACTCGCGATTTATACTCCTTTTATTAACTATGTGAGTCTTCCCGCGACCACGGCCTATGCAACTGGGTCGAAAAGTCGGGATAAATAAAGGTAATCAGATATATAATCAGATATAATAGGTAATCAGATATAAATTTATCGTGATATGACCCGGTCTCACATAGTTAATAAAATTTGTATGAGGTAAGCAGAGAAAAGTATCCAATAGATATTATAAGATAACGTACGTACATGATATCACTTTGCACTTACACATCCAATTCTGTTAAAGCACGTCAGCTTTAATGATTGATACTAGATTATGATTATAAAGCTCAAATATCATGTTATAATTGTATGTCGGTATATAACTATACATTACACATTACATAACTATATATTAGCCCTCATGTTAATGGTTAAAATCTAAATACAGAACATTACCTAATTCAACTTTTCTTTAAAATGAATCACATTCTTATACACAGAGAACTTTCTAGATAGTGTTATAAAACAAGTTACAAAATATAGTCCAAAGACTATGCTAATTCGCTAATTAAAGCCGTAAAATACAAACCAATGGCTGTAGCTGCTTCCGTTTCAGAATACATTACAAGGATATTCGCAGTAAGTGCATAGTGCAGTGACGTGATCTACTGCATTAATCTAAACGTGCTTCACTTACTTACTGCATTACGAAATTCAAATGTGAATCGCACTGCGCTAAATATAGTTTGAGTTCATGTTTCTGTGCTGACACGTTTACCTGTCAGCTTGTATGCTTATTAAAAAGTGAGTTTTAAGGAACCGATTAATATACTTTAAGCTTATTAACTTAGTAAACAGTAATAGGATTAAGTCATGATAAAAATATATATTTTGGCAGCGTTTTTCGTAAAAATATGTATATAACAATATTAAATTAAATTCCACAGACCTTCTATTTCTAACTTTCGGCAAAAGTTAATGGAAATGATAATTCGAACCCAAGATTAATTGAGTTTTAAAGCGACACTGCGGGTAAAATAGTTATAGAACAAACTCGGACCTCCCGCTAACTTTAACGTTGTTATTACTTCTTTTCTTCAAACTCGACGGGGTTAAAGTCAATTTGGTGCTCTGGTGACATGGTTGATAAACTTTTATGTTTTCCTTTGAAGCGTAGTTTCTTGGGAAACGAACATACATACATACATAACGCCTGATACCCTGTAGAGCTGCTGACAGAAATTACCGGCATCGGATTACCATATTTCCCGATCCTGACAAACCATTTTCGCTTCATTGACACTCATGTACCTGTTTTTATGCACACTCGATGGTTATAGGTACTTCTAACGTCAAAACAAAAACAAACAGACCTTCATACCTATTGGCCTGATTTTTATTCATAAATAGAAATATTCAGTAAGGAATTAATTGGGAATTTTCCGAGATTTCCGGCAGAAATGCCTTTGTGTTGGAAATAGAAAAAATATTGAGCCCACGCGCTCCAATTGATTGCGTCTGAACTGAATAAGATACCTACTCAAACAAAGTATGCCGAAACTAAAACATCTGTCTTCTATCATATGTATAAATTTAGTTATAAAACTAATAAATAATTGTTAGCTACAAATTATTTATTTGTTGTATATAATGTGTAGCTAATCCGTAGCAAACAATAAATTTTGTCTACGAGAGTCTGTTGCATTGTATACCGAATGACTACAGGTGAATATAAAGTAAGAATAGGTTATAGGAAATAATTATTAGCCTAAACCTTAACGACATATATGTTATGATTGTTAGAGTATATCATAACGAATTACAAAACTACCTTCCACTAACAACCTGCCAGAACAATAGCCTTTTCCATTAATAGCAAAAAAAAATTTTTTCTATTAGAATTGACCATACCTAAATACACCCATCCCCTTTTACTCGTGCCACTCGTAGTAATTATACCGTGAGCGCCCAGCTGTTATGCAACACGGCCTACAGAGTTTAGCCTGCAAACCTCCAATTTAAGCTGACACGCGATTTATGAGTTGTACCAAACACAACATAGATGTCGCGCATGTACATTCGCTCGTTCACAACTCGTTCTACGTTATGGCCTGAGCAGATGTGGTTAGGTGCGCCCATTAATACTAATAAATAAAGCTAAATGTAATATTCAGCGTATTTGAATATGGGACATGGTTAATTTATGACAGGGGATGTTACGTTAGCAAAATACAAACAAGAGTCATTTTGCTGGGCGTATTACATATTGAGTGGTTCCCAATGTTTTAGGTGATGAGATAATAGTTCTCGAACGTCTAAAGCTTTATCTAGTCACTCTTTTATGCCTTGAATCTAAAGCGTATTTTTAAAGGGCAATAAGAAATTATTTATAAACCGAGTAAAATAAGTATAGTATGTACAATATATAGGTACTTTAAGGCCGATTTAAACGACTGATGTACTGTCTTAAATTAAGAATACCAAAAGGTAGTTTTACTATACTCCCACCTAAACATAACTTCACAAATATCTACAAGTCCCCTGGACTATTCCAGATTGACATATGACGACAAACAGTTTAGGACTAGATAAGGAAAACGGTTCCCGGAAACAAAGGAAAGTATAGCGAGATGCACAGCAGCCCATTTGTCGTAAAGTTTTATCTTTAAGGGATTCAACGCACGGAATCCAATTTTCAAAGAACCAAAAAACTTTGCCATAGATATTGGCGAAGATTTAGGATTCTTTCGCTCTTTTGTCTTACACATTAGTTACATTCCGCGATACCATCAGCGAGGCTTCTTTCCCTGGTTAGTCATTATTTTAACGAGCAAAACTTGAACTGGGTAAAGATTGGGAAGAATTGGAGATTTGGCTTTTTATACTGAACAGCGAGGTTACCTAATAAGAGTGAAATAGTCATATTAAAATGCGCAGTAATAGGAATTGTACCTGTATTTGATTTCGTGTACACCACTTCCCTTTATATCTATAGAATTCATCACTTCCTTAAGATGCATGCAACGTACATAAGTAACCTTATAAATTACACTTTTTTGCAGAGAGTTTGTCTCTTTGACCACATACTTGAATATCAATAGTATATACATTTGTACTTCTTGTTTTACTTGTCTTAATAAAATTGCCTGTTTATTTGTAGCTATACAACCTATTGAGAATTACTATTATATAGATATAATAATAAAGACACAAAGTATTTTATTTGTTGCGTATTCGGCGTAGCTACTTAAAACTTCTTATTTTCTCTTTTTCGTTTCGGAAACACTCTCGGCTTAGGTCCCGGGTCCAAGATGAGTTGTTCCAAAGTTTCGTATTTTTATAACTTTTATTTTAGTTCTTTTGCTATAGAGTTTTTTCAAATTTCCATTGTTATTTCATTAAAAAATAACTAAGGCATTAAATTTATGTGTTAAAGAAATACAAACTTTGTGTAAATATCTCTATATACTGATCAATATTTCTGTTAATGAATCTCAATATTTAATAATCGGTGTTCTCAATGAGAAAAAACTGAGGTAAATAGCCTCGTAGCATATTAGGTCAGACTAAATATTAAAATCTTTTACACATCACTCCGCCACATTTTGGCCATACAATCAACTTCTCATCCAACTTTCATGCTGAAAATTACCTGGTTACAACACAAACAGCCACAACATTGTCACGGCGTGTTAACTAATGCTTTTTCATAACCGGTATGCGTTGCCACCCAAAAATCTTTTGTGCCCAATATGAGTAAGCCGAAAGTGCGCTCAGAGCGAATCATAAATAACGTTTATTGCTTGCCGGAGAGGTGTTCAAATTGCTTCTACGTGATATATTCACACTGCTCCACCACTCTAAGCCATATTGAATTTTAAACGAACCTGATCTAGTCAAAATGCTCATTGATTAAATTATATAATGTCATGCGGATGAGACAGCGTTATAATTCTTCCCGGGATGATCAAGTTCTTCAAAGTAAGACAAAGTTTATTTTTTGTGAACATTACGTACATATATGAGGTGACGGTTAAGTAAAGAACCACTCCCACTCTGCTCACCGATATATGTACATCACATTTATAATCCCTATCGTAGTTGTTAGTGTAGGCGTAAACAAAGTCAGCTGTGCATTGAGGTTGCCCGTAAGGTAAAAGAGATTTGTCAGAGTCGTTCAAGATGGTTAAGGTGGTGCATATTTCATATTATTATTTATTTATTCAAGGACACTATATACATATATATATAATTATTCTATTTATTACAACTATCCTCAAAACTGAGACTAAGACAACAAAACAAACACTTTCGTAAGGTATTTGGTAACGGTTCACTTTAATTACTGTTTCCTACAATTATCTTAATTTCAAGAGGCAACCTATTGTATAACTGTTGAATATACTCGTACAACAAGCAAAAACCAGCTGCTCACATTTAGTATTCGTCCCAAATCAACTTGAACTTAGACCAAATTGTCTGAAAATAAAACTTCGACATTAGCCAGGGAACCGGATTCCTTGGTGTTCTCATTTGTGAAGTTGTAACCAAAAGAAGCGCTTTAAAAGAAGGAACTTCTCATCGCTGAAGTTGGAAATGCGGTGACCACTTTTCGGGCGGAAGAAAGCTGCTAGTGATGTGTGGGTTCACGTGATAGCAAAATAAATGTTACTAGTATTTTACTTAGTGCTCGAGACAGGACTATTGTGGGCACACGCTGAATAATAAAGTGTGAAATTTAAACATGAAGGTCACGCTGATTATCATGTACGAGATATTAACATTAAATACTTACGTTAATTTAATAATAATTTTTGGACATTATTACACCAATTGAACTAGCCCCTTGGTAAATACATTTTTAAGACTTGTGTAAGGATACTAGTCAACGTATATTTAAAAAATGTATACATATTATATATAACGGTGGTTGCCAACCTCTTGTACTTACTTTTTAATGCGTGTTGGCGGTATGGACGTGTGCCTAAAGATTGGTGCAGGGCCGTTATCGTTCCTTTGTACAAGGGGAAGGGACCCTTGCAAGATTGCAAGAATTACCGGGGGATTAGCCTTCTGAGCATCGTCGGAAAAATATATGCAAAAGTATTGATTGAAAGAGTTGTTCGTGAGACTGAAACCAAGATATGGGATGTACAGGCAGGTTTTCGGAAGGGAATGGGATGTACAGATCAGGTTTTTTCCTTACGCCAGGTGGCTGAAAAGTTTTTGGCGAAGAACCAAAAGGTTTTCTGTGCTTTTATGGATTTGGAAAAGGCGTATGATCGTGTATCCCGGAACGATTTGTGGAGGGCGCTATCTGCGTTTGGTTTGGGCAGTACCTTAATACGGGCTCTAAAGTCTTTATATATGGATTCCGGAGCTTGTGTTAGGGTTAATGGGGCATACTCAGACTGGTTCAGTATCCGAAAGGGTGTGAGGCAGGGCTGTGTAGCTTCGCCGTGGCTGTTCAATCTGTTCATGGATAGTTGCTTGACTGATTTGAAAGAAAGTGACAGAGGATTGCGTATGGGCGAGTTGATCATTAAATGCCTCTTGTACGCTGACGATCAGGTTCTTCTTGCGTCATCGGCGTGTGAGTTGCAGGAGATGGTCACTTGCATGAATGAGTCCCTTAAGAGGAAAGGAATGAAAATTAATGTAAATAAAACGAAAGTAATGGTCATGGAGGGACTTAGCAAGACAGAGTGCAAGATTGACATAGATAATGAAAGAGTCGAACAAGTGAATGATTTTGTATATCTGGGAACACTTTTTACTAGTAACGGAAAATGTGAGGGAGATATTGAACGTAGAGTGTGTGCAGGTAATAAGATTAATGGGGCTATGTATAGTGTTATGGGTAGCCAGTTGATTTCTCGATCGGCACGTATGGCTATTCATAGGGCTGTGCTGGTTCCAACATTGACTTATGGTAGTGAAAGTTGGGTATGGCAAAAGAAGCATGAAAGTAGAATCAATGCCGTCGAAATGCGGTCACTGAGAAGCATGTTAGGAGTAACATTGAATGATAGAATTAAAAATAGTGTGATAAGGGAAGGTTGCGGTTTGAAAGAAGATGTAGTGACTAAGATTGAAAAGAGCATGCTTCGATGGTTTGGACATGTTATGCGGATGAATGATAGGAGATTGACAAAAGGAATATATATGAGTGAAGTGGAAGGGCGGTTACGTAGGGGCCGGCCTAATAAGACATATAACAGTCAGATAGACGCTATATTAAAAAAAGGTGACGTTAGGAGTACCTATAACCGCCGAGAGTGTATGAGAGGATGTATGAATGTCAATGAAGCGAAAGTGGTCTGTCAGGATCGAGACAAATGGGGATCCGTGATTTCTGCCTACCCCTCTACAGGGAATCAGGCGTGATGTGTATGTATGTATGTATGTATATTATATATAGATAAATACATATATAGCATGTATAATCAACGACCAGACTGAAAAGCAGTAGAAAAGCGTAGTTCTTAACTCTACCTCCACCAGGAATCGAACCCGGGACCTCACGATTAGCGTTCAGGTGTCTAACGGACAATATTTTATCGTAGTATAAGCGTTTTTTATATCTGAAACCTGTTCGTAACAGTGTACTACGTATTTCATTTCCCCCATCACTAGCTAAGCATTGCGCTTACTAAAAAGTTTATTTTAGTCGGAACCACAGTCCATATGCCAGACGAAGTTAGCAAGATGCCCTAAGTTTGAATTTCGTTTCTTCCTCCGAATTTTGTCAAAGATCCACAGGGAATTTGTTTATTTGATAACATATGATTAAAGCTGCACTGAATAGTGCAAACCTGGCACTGTTCCAAGAAACTTTGAATTACGAGTAATTATGTTGTTAAGAACATTACGAGTATGTTATGGACTACTAAAGTTTAGGCAGTGAGTTAAGTAACAATTAAAAATCTAAAAAGGCTCATATCTTTATATCCACTAAAGAAGAAGTTAGTATATTAAAAGAAGCCTAAAATCCTATTGATTACATTGAATTTTAGTTTCTTGTAAATTTTTGAGATATGCACTCAAACTTGGGTACGAAGAATCGCCAGTGTATAATATTTTACGATTTATCGTAAAATGTTCATTAAACTAAATTTTTACATAATTTTCTATTGAATCTATACAAGAATAGTCGAAGGATTACCACAAGTCTCTTGGCACAAAGCAGATGCTGCAAATTAACAGGTAGCGCATTTATCGTGGCTCTTTCAGTTCATTCCCAATGCTTTCACGAATCGCAGTAATGGCCTTCCAATTAAAAGAGCCATCGCAATTAGAATTAAAATCTCAATGGATAGACTGCGAGCAGCAAAAAGCACTTTAGCGGGATAAATTAAGAAGGCCAAAGGAAAGATGTCTTGGAAATATTTTCCAACTTACTCATTAAGCCTGAGATGTTTAAACTTGTATGGTGAATGAAGTGCGTTTTAGTGTTCAAGTTCTTATGGTGCCTAATTTGTTAAACATTGAGGATAAGTTCTGAATATTAGCGAATGTAACTTACAGTGTGTTCAATGATATAGAGCATTATTTAAGCACCCATCAATACATTGGAGTATATATTGTTGCCACGTTCGATTTATCAATCCAAATATATATTTTTATGCAATATCTTTTATCTAGTAAAATAATTAAATGACTTAGAATACTTAGAATACCTAAAACATAAAGCATAGAATTCAGTATAAAACCATTTAAGAACAAAACCATTTCAAATGTTTGATAAAAATACTAGAATCAGGCTTTCTTATGCCAATTTCGGAATGAGCCATTAAATCTTTTCCGAAAACGATATCCTTTCAAGTGTGTTGCCTGAATTCAGTGTGTTCCTGGCGTGAGGCCAATGCATCGTTTTCGCACGATGAAACTTTTACAAACTACCGTAATTCACGACAATACGTAGGAGCACAATGTATGCAACTTTCAATATCCGATTCTTGTTAATCTGTTACCCTTAAAAAAATCGGAACCGATAATTATATATTAATATTCAAAAGCTTTAGAAAATAATGTTACATTATGTACAAGAGATTATTCCATACTTTATTAAAAATACCATATACAATGTCGGCCGTTTAAGAATAGCCATAACGTCGTAGGTACTAAAATTGAATAATTCATACAACCCGACCACATTGTACATCCAATGTAATAAGTTACAAATTTGTTATCCTTTAGCGGTTTCCCTAGTTTGTTATGATATTTACATATCTCTTCAATATGCTTTTTAGCATTTATATTCTTTGAAACATTACGTATGTAATTAAACATTTAAATAAGCTTTAAATCCTTTCTTCTTAAGCAAATACATGCCTTTCTTATTCCAGATACAACGTAAAAAAGATTGCGCCTCAAATTGAAAAGACCAAGTTTTCAATATTTAGAGTTTCACAAAATCCAACGTTGCTACAAAGTCCCCTAACTTTCAGCAGTGCAGTTCTCAAGAGATTCCAAAGCCTTAGGATAAAAGAAACCACCAAATCTAAATGGGCACTTGTTTGGAGAGCGTCGAGGCACCCACTTTGCGTCCACTACTGATTGCTTCCGGGACTTCTTGATATTCAGATTTGAGACTCTACTTTAGAAGGGAATACTTTGTTTGGCTATTTTCTAGCGATGGGGTAACAGTTGGTAGAACGTGACTGATGGGATAAGCTTTAGGTTTTTAAAATGAAGGGTAACGGTTCTTAATCAAACTTATCTCTAATAAAGGAAAGAATAAAATAAAGTAAGGAAGTTGTATCTTTTTAAATTAAAGGCTATCTATATGTACGAGTATGTTATTGAATTATCGATTTTTAAATATACAATATAAAATTGAATTTCATTATTATGTTAAAAACATTACTCAAATATAGTATACAAATGTGTCATACATTTGTTGCTGTGTACATACACATTCACATTTATAAACCTTTAAAATAGTCCTGAACTATCACGGGATCTTATACTCGAAGACATACGGTTAGTACCTCTTATAAGCGGTTATTGAAGTAGTTAGTTCGACATTCTAACTAAATTTTGTACGAAATATCGCAAGTTCATAAAAGTGGCACGTGACCAGGCTAAGCAGAGGAACTTTAGCTGTTCGGAAGTACTCCGAAGATTTGAATAAATGTTTCAGAACGAGAAGGGTTCTAATAGGAATAAAGGCTTAATACTGAGTTTGACTGAATAGGTTACAAGAAAAACCTAAAAACGATGTTTATACTATTTTAGAAATATATATTTATAGATTTTTTTATTATATCTATCTCTGCTTAATATGGGTCTTGCTTAGCAAGATAACCAGTTTTATTTACTTTAGTAAATAAATAAAGAATCCTAATACATAAGTCATAATTATAACCCTGAAAACATACATACAACATAACATATTATGATTATAATAACACACCTATATACAGACATATACACAAACAATGTTTAATCTTTAAATCAAGCATGCTCATGTGACGAAAAATTTAACCCGATACCAATCGACTCATAATTATACTACAAGAATAATACTATCATATTATGTGATAACACATACTAATACGCTATGCATCATCTTAAACCCTGTTGCATGAACCGAACAGTAACACTACATACACGGGACATTTAAATGTAAAGAGAGACGTAGCGTCCATTGTTGGAAAACAGGCTGTATTCAAATGGAATAACTGTGTATCGGCACCGATTAAGGGAATAGCAGGAGACTACTCCAAGAATAAACCTATTCCTAATCTGCCTCCACTACTGCGTCTATACAGTCTGCTAGGAACGATTGTTTTCATTGTTACCGCTTGGGAAACCGATGTGTTTTAAGCTTGTATCATCATCATTATGCAATAAATATCACGTGTATATTTATATTAGTTTAATCATAACATTTTCTTCTCTACATATCGTTAGAAGGACTTACTTCAAAAGAATCAATTAAGGGATAAAAGGTACTTTGAGGCTTAAGTTTAACCACCATTGCGTGAATATGCAAATTTCTTAAAGCATTGTTCCTAAAGCGAAAATAAAGATTCTTAAGTAAAAGTTGCCTGAAAAAATTTAACTAATGTTTGGATTGCATTAAACTTATTTTGTACTATCCATAGATTAACATAAACTCAATATTAGTGTCATATTTCATATAAAGCTTTGTGAAACAAAGTACTAACTATATTTGTCAATCAAGAGATTATGTTTCTATGTTATCTTCGACAAGGCTTGGATCTCAATATTCTTCCGCACCATAAATCAAGCATCTGCAGTCTTTGCCTTTGTTTCCATTCCTGTTTCACAACGCAGCATTCCCAGGAGTAAGTCACCAAATATTCCATGAATTTGCTGGCTCCAATCCAACGCATCGCATTTTTCCATAGAAACAGTTGAAGTAAGGATGGATACAGTTATACAAATGTTTTATTGATAATGTTAATAAGGAATATTAAATCAGTTGTTTTTTATCCCACCTGCGATTTGGATTGAAAGATAAGCATTGCCATTTCGCAGGATAGGTATATAGTGACCCATAAAAGAAAGACTGTTAAGGAGATGGTACTTTTTGAATTATAAATCTTAATCTTCGAAGAGATGACATTTTGTTTGTCATTTTTTACATTCAAACTTAATGGAAAATCATGGTGGAAGGTTACTAGCACATGGCCCAATTGATTCCACTGACCCCTAGTACAGTAACTAGTCACAACTAAAATACAACTAAACCTGCTGCTTTTATTTTTTTTATAATAAAAAATGAAACTTAGTACTTATTTTATGAGTCAAAAAATTATTCCTTATTCCGTAGCATTGCTATACGCAATAAATTTGAAGGACATCTGAAAACAAAAGCAACGTTTACCTTAGCGAAACAAACAATTGAATTGAATCCATAACCCTGTTTGTTTGCATTACGGACGCAAACAACTATGAACCCCTTTTCCATTGATTGTTTTATCCCCAGTCCTCGCAGGATATTGGCTATTATCACGTAGCACCCGTTCAGACGCTGAAATGGGTAAGACGACGATTACCTGGTTACTAAGAGTTTAATTATACGAATGCTAAATATATTAGATTGGAAGATATTAGTTGCAGTTTCCAAGTTTTCTTGTATTTAATATATTGGAGATATATGTAGCAATGCAATGGGGTTCACTGGTTAACCGTACTAGTGTAGAAGGTTAAGTGTAAATATTATATTTGAATTTAAAATAAACATTTGTATAACAATAAAATGAATGTTACTGAAACAGTTGAGTACTGAGTCACGTAAATGAGCACTGTCTCCATTATTTAAGTAATAGGAATATACTATTAATTCCACGCACACCTTTTAAACATTATTCATATTTTATTGCCCATATAAAAGAGGGTCATTAGAATAGAAAATACTCGAACCCCTCAAAATAAGCAGAGTGTTTTCATGTGATAACAGTGTCTCCATCTAGTGTAAACGAAATAATTTCACAGTTTCATTTGCTTCTGTAATCAAATCAGATTTATTTAGCACTAAATAATTTATCGCGAACAAAAGGGATATTAAAATAACTAAAAAGATTAACGGAATAACTAAAATACAGAACAAACAAAATTACTATCTTAGATTTTCGTGAATTTATTGAAATACAATTTTCCGTTATTTCCCGTATCTTACTTTTTGCAAATAACACTCTTTACACAAAAATATCTTTCACATCGAAATAAACATAAGCTTACATAACACACTCGTATTACCAAGACTGAAGCACGCTGACTAATTAATCTGAGCCGGCTTTAAGGCTTTGAATACTCTGGGAAACATGCTAATGAACCATTTGCATATGAGTAGAAAAATCACTGACCCATTAAAGAGCGAAGCGGGATATAGAGTAGGTCAGTGCAGTACTAGTAACGATAAACTTTATTGGTACATCTGTTATTCTGCGCTATCAAATGAACTTTTATTTGTGTTACAGGAAATGCATGTGGTACAAAGTAAGTAGAGCCTAGCAACTATATACGTTTCAAAACATGATCGAATATGATGTAGTGTATTTAGAATATATTAGTTTGGGTAGATAGAAAATGATCACATATGTATACTTGACAACAACTATCCTAGTGGGTTAGTTAACAACAATTTATGATTATTCAGGCAAAATTTCATCTCTTTTTTCGGGATTACGTATATTAGTAGATCATTCGTAGCACCCAACGTGATAGATAGTATCCCATGTCGTCATGTAGAATTGCTGACATTTTGATAGGCCTATTTAAAGAAATACTTATCTAATGTTACGAAACAAGCCAGTTATTACCAAACCGTGTAACTTTGTGTCGAAACTTTGTACTTTAATTAATTCATCATTTCAAAACACAGAGGGCATGATTTACTACGTTCTTGTCTGACCAAAAACGTGGGTGTCAGATAGCTTATCCCCAGAATAGGGTCGTTGGAAACTATCAACCTAATCGGAGCCTACACCGTTCTCCCATTTGAATGAAACTGGGCCCCTCACATAAAAGCTTACTCATTGAAATGTGGAGACTTGTGTGCTGTGCTCTTTAGCCCAGCTGCCTCTGACGTCAGACATGCGATATTAGTTCTAAGATACATTGGGAAATAATTCTTCGTTTAGCGTATTAGAATGTAATGTGTAGAGGTAATATACAGCAAATTTTTTTTTTATTGGAACAATAATTTGCACATCTACCTATTGTGTCTGTAGAGACAAAACTAATTGAGGTTAATGTTAAAAAATATTCAGAACGTTTATGATCTCTATAAAAATTTGGAACATTGATAACAGTTCGACAGTATGCCATTTATTCTTGTTCCTCAAACACTTCCTATTACATGAAGGTGAAAGGGCGCAGACAGTAACTTAGCCTTCTTTAAACGCCTTAGATTATAATTATTATTCACATAATTATTATTACAAATGTAAAAGTCTACTATCAATCATACATAGCTCAATTATTCATCAAAATATCTGTGAATTATATTTTTAAGCTAATTTTGTAGATCTTATGCAGGTCCACTACCCTCCAGCTTCATGACTCCCCCGATCACGTGCCACCTTTATGAACGTTGAAATTTCAAACGAGTACTTGCAACAATGCAATCGGATTAGGATTCCGACTGGCGTAATATGAATATTATCTTAGTTGGAAGCCGTTCCCAATTTAATGGATAGAAAATTTAATAAGTTCCAGATGTAACATACTTCGTATTATATTATTATACTCATATTCTGATTTCCTTTTGTGGTAGAGACGTCGAAAACGCATAATCTTCGTTGACATATTTAGCATACATATTAAAGAGTTATGGATGTATTTAATGTAGTATATACTCTTACATAATTGAACTAATCTATTAATAGCCGCCTACGATTCTAGTTACTTAGAATCCAACTATCGATCGAGAATAATAAGGCAATGTAATTATAATATAAAAGTATATGTATGTATGTATTCATAAACACTCACATTACAGCCTTTTCAATACAGAAAGGTTGATAAAGATCAGGAATCCTTACTTTACAAACCTCAGAGTCTTGCCAACTCTATCACCATACACTTCTTCATACACACTCGTACGTTATACGTATTTTTTATGTATACTTTACAAACCTACTTTAAACTTACTTTACAAACCTCAGAGTCTTGCCAACTCTATCACCATACACTTCTTCATACACACTCGTACGTTATACGTATTTTTTATGTATACCATTAGTAGGCAACGGTCGGGCCCCTAATCTTTGAAATTTACCTCAAACTAATTAGAGTTATTCTTTAACAAGGGAGATTGTAAGTTAAGTCACATTTGAATTATGTTTGCGTGTGAAGTTGCGACATATTTAATTATTTGGATCACGATATCGTCAACCAGGAACAAAAGCAGTTACTGTGAATTCTTTTTAAATGTGAAAATTAAGGAGCTTTACTATCTTCAAAGTTCTATATAACTCTGATGTAGATAAGTTTATAATGGATATTATAGTAGGTATACTCAGAAGTATATTGATATGAAGACAGAACTTAATTAAGCCAAATTACATTATCAGAAAGCTACCTTCACATCGGTTATTAGTTTCTTATATATTCCACATTTTAATCTCTAGATAAAACCAGTAAGTACTGCAATATCCAGTTTTAGCGTAGAAGAAACTAAGTAAACGCTATAAAGGTGCCAAGTGGCAACAACTTTTTTATTAAAGGCGCATCAATCTTGCTCGCTACTTCAAATTTAACATTTTGTTCCCAGTTATGAAAAGTTTGGTCGCTCGTTTGGGGTTTTTGTTTAAAAAGAGAAAATGGCAAACGACACTTTTACGGAAAATTTTAGTAAGATTTTCGCTTTAGTTATTTACATAGGTGCTCGAAGTGTAAATGAAATAAAAGCATGCGTGAGGAAGTTTATGCACTGCATGAGTGAGAGTAGGGTTAAACGGATTTGTCATGATCATTCAAGGCCTTAATACTATCTACATATCCGGTTGATTTGTATAGGCGTGTATATAGTAATTTTTTATCCGTCCCTTATCTTTGTATTTAGCATGTAATGACAATATAACATCGTTATTACAAAAACCTTTTCTTTTAAAAAAACCATCGAACTTCAATCTTAACTTTAGTTCTTTCAAAAAAACATTGTAAGAAAACCCCCGCGTTCATAAGTAATATATTCCGGAAATACGTTTCGAACGACCCATAAAACTTATTGGAAACTTTGATTTGAACATAAAATATGACAAACCAAGCAAGGTTGACATGGCTTTAAAAAAAGGCTGTAATACTTCAGGCTTTTACGGCATACCCTTAGCCTTCTGACATGATAAGGCACGATTCCACTTACTACAGGCTAGTTAACTACACATATTCAGATCATTCTTGTTGTCAGTGTTTAGTTCTGAAATAGCATACCTTGATACATTATAAGGGTGTAAAAATATACGAATATAATTATAATGTATTTATGAATATACTATCATAGTAATAGAAGTTATTACCCCTTATATGTACTTAATCAGTTTATTTGTATGAAAAGATCAAATTAGATTTTAAAGCTATATCAATCTAGATCAAAGCTAGCTAATCTACATAGATCAATTTATTATTTAAAATAGACTACCTTTTATTTATTTTTTATTAATAGACCAATAGCAGATCGATGTAGTGTTACTCAAATTAACAGAAATAGAGTCAACAAGGCGAGTAACAGATGTTCACAAAGATCAGTTAACACACATAGGACTACGTTTTAGATATTATGTGCACTTACCTTCTGTAAGTAAACATGACCGTATAGTACCTGTGTTTCATGTACCTGATAATATTAAATGGATCGATAAGATTATGCAAAGACAAAGTAAAGCGGTTGTTTTGTTCCAGTAACAGAACTTTATCTCAGCAATAAAATAAATAACGCGCGTTAATGTTACAATAGGTGGAGTAGACGAGAAATGTAGCTCTGTTTAAACCTAATAAGTTGAGTTTCGCGCATTCAATTCGAATATTTTGCACCCTTAATGTGTGTTCACGCCATTATGGAAGCTATTTATTAACTCGAAGAAGCGAAATTTCCTCGTGCTTATTTCAGACAAAGACGTTTACGGTTGAGATATTTTTACTTGTAAAGCGTCTTGGAAATAAGGGCAATATATTGTGACAAACGATTAAATAATTAATATAAATGTAACGTAATCACGTTTACGTCCATGGTCCAGAGGTAGTCACAATAAAAGCTTCCGCAGAGCCTCTCCTTGACTTCCATATTAGTAAGAGAGTTTAACATTCAATATATTCACTACTAAGCTGATATTCATGCTAAAAAGTGATCTAGGAGATGTTATCGTGTTTCACAGTTCCGTCCGCCGTGAAAAGAATTAAAGTACGTGAATGTATATGTTAGTAAGAGCTTAAAGATTTTTTATACGTACAACGTTTCGTGTAATTATATTTTATAATATATATATATACACACACACTGTTAATACTATATAAATATTGTACGACAATTAGATCATATTTCAGACATACTATATATTTTTTCTTAAATTTAACAGCCTACCTGTTAATGAATTGAATACAATCCAATCAAGTAATCTTGATTATAGGTTATAATAGAGTAATCAAGATTGATTCACTAAGCAAACGATACGCTTAATTAATCATAGGTATATTACTAGTATATGGGTCAATAGATGCTTCAATGCTGAAAATGTATATTCAGTACACTACAGAAATAGATAATAATAAACATATAATATTAGAGATTTGCAGATAAATTACAAGAGATTGATTAGATAACTAGGAATAGTTAAACAACTACGAGTTCATGCATTGAATGTTTAACTATTCTATTGTACACACACTTCAATTATATTGATTTCTATAGAATCGGTAGCAATTCGGTGTACAAAACCCCTTTGTCACATTTCATATTATGCTAAAAAGTAAACTAAAACACAGAACTCGCCAGTTCCAAAAAGTTCCCACTTTTTGTCGACTAAGCCCTCCATTAGTCTATTCAAAACAAGCAGGCGAAAGCTTATCAAACATTCTGTGAGGTATTCGCTAATTGGTTACGTACTATCGACTGGCCTGAATATAGCAGTCAAAGTTCACCGTAGCTAAGTTAGGGCTCCTTAATATTCAGAAACTTCATTGATCGCAGAACCCGAGAGATCTCCAAGCACCAATGGATGAATAAAACTTAATGTAGATCGGAACTCAAAGGAGCACTTATTTTGAGAATGTCCGTGGAGCTACTTTGAGTATTAATTGCTTCCTCGCTCATTGAGATTCAAATTAGGGGAATGCTGCTTGTTTAAGGGACTCAGGCTCTAAAGACAGTTTTTAGTCTACCTTTTAATGACGCTAACGAGTAGGCGAAGTTTCAGACGATTAAATTACAAACGTACTTAAGATGTACACAATTATCTTCTGCTAGGTGGGTGGGTATTAAACTTGGACTGAAGAAAGGAAACGTTATTAAATATTAATCAATATTTTATCGGCAGCGTATATAAGAAAAAGTACTGTCTTTTTATACGAGCCCTAACATATAACTGCAAAAATCTGATAAATCATATACTTATAAAATCTTTAATTAGCTACAGCTCTGAATCGAAAACTATCCATTCCCTAATAAATTGGCTCTCAAGGCATGTTGAACCAAAAGTTTGCAGCAACTACGGAATTCATCCTCTACAATTTCAGAACGCAACCACGTTCTGCGAAATAATATTTCAAATGAACAGTTCATTGAACTACACAGTTATGTAATAATTTAGGTACCACTTGAAGTTAAAATATCATTCGAGGGAGCGTATTCCCAGCTGCCGCAAACATGCACAATATTTTCAATTAAAATTTTGCACGAACTGTTAATCCTTTGGGAAAAATCATTGCGGCTTTACACAAGCAGTACGTGATGTTTACGAATGGAAAACATGTTACTTTAATTCCGCCCTTGCCGTTGACGGCTCACGAAATATTTTCACTGTTCATTTAGTTATCAAATAAGCAGCCTGTGGACTTTGTGCCTGCGTAACCAATTTACCTCGTTAATTGATATTGCTGTAATATGGCCATATTTTGTGGACTTTATCTATACTTTGGATTCTTTGGAAAGCGTTCCATGTTGTAAATTGACGTAATATTTAGGATCATAAACTTCTATGGAGTAGCAGATATTCAACTGTCCTACTACGAAACTGCTGAGTTAGGTACGGTCACATCGAATATAAGTGTAAACCAGACAGTCAAAACCTATTGTAACGGGTTGTAAGCTGTGACGTCATTTATGAGAACTCACTATTACCTAATCTAAAGGGGTTTTCTCTACAACCTGGTTTGGCATCGAGAGTATTAATTCCTTTAAAAACCTCTTGTTGTACTAAAACTTGTACTATTCAGCCTATTCCTACGATATGTTGAGGAAAAGGCTGTGGGCTTGATCAATAATGATCAAGATTTCTTAGGTACATCATTCATAACCCACTCATATACTTTGTCACCTGTTTTAGCTTATCAAGTAAGACACTTGATACAACCATTATGAATGTTTGATAAGTAAATGTATGAGAATACTTATATACTTTTCAACTGCAACTTCAAAACTACAAAATGTTACATTACATTGAAACATGGCATGCTAAACCAAACAGGAGTTTTTATCCGTGTCACTATTTTGGATAGGAAGCAAATAATATTCTTTCATGAATACAGTTCCTACATTCTTCTGGATTTACTATGAAGTTAAATTATAAAGGTTACTGAAATACATATGTCATAAAAGGTAAGAGTTCTATTAATTTGGTTACGTTTGTACCTGGTATTCTTATTAGGTACCAACAATATTGGTAGGCTAGCAACAAAAATGCTACGACAGAATATTATCTCATACATTACACATAAGAAATTAACACGATAAAGTACCTATCATATTCTGTGTACACCTTTTTCATTCGAGTAAACACTGATAAAAGACTCGGGAAAACACAAAATTAAAAATATGTACAAGATAAATTCAACTTTATTTTGAAGATCAACATACAGATTCACATTTATACTTAGTAACTTTGGTAAATATACTTTTATACAAAAATATCACATTTACAATTATTTATTTCTTAAAAAGTTACATTACTTTTTCTTATTATTACGTTCTTTTTGAACACATTTTTTGGAGTACTATCCTAATAAGGTGTTTTTTTTTTTAATAAAAGGCTTGGATACCCGTGATAGCCCTGCCCAAAATTAAGGCATGCACATCATGTGTACCTTCGTAAGTATTCACAGTCTCCAAATTCATGAGATGTCTTATAACGTGGTACTCATCCGAAATACCGTTCCCACCCAACATGTCCCTCGCCAATCGCGCCACTTCGAGCGCTTTACCACAGTTGTTTCTTTTTATGAGCGAGATCATTTCTGGCGCGGCCTTGTCTTGGTCCTTCAAACGGCCCACTTGCACACACGCCTGCAAACCGAGGCTTATTTCCGTCATCATGTCAGCAAGTTTCTTCTGAATGAGCTGATTCGACGCTAGCGGTCGGTTGAATTGCTTTCTGTCCAGTGTGTACTGGCGGGCGATGCGCAAACATGTCTCGGCCGCCCCCAGCGCGCCCCAGGCGATGCCGTAGCGTGCGTTATTGAGACATGAGAAAGGCCCTTTCATGCCGACGACGTTCGGCAATAAATTCTCCTCGGGAATAACCACGTCGTCGAGTAATATCATGCCCGTTGCCGACGCTCGTAAAGAGAATTTGCCATTGATTTTCGGGGTATCGAGTCCTTTTTTCACTTGTGATCTTTCAACTATGAACCCTCTGACCTTTTCCTCGTCATTTTTCGCCCAAACAACTAATATATCGGCGATTGGAGAGTTCGTGATCCACGTTTTGGAACCTGACAGTTTATAGGTTTTTGTGCTGGCGTCGTATTTAGCTTTTGTCACCAAACCCGCGGCGTCACTACCGTAATTCGGTTCTGTTAAGCCAAAACATCCAACTAATTCACCTTTTGCCATTCTGGGAAGATACTTTTCTTTTTGTTCGTCGCTACCGAAGTGATAAATGGCTCCCATAGCTAAACTGCTTTGGACGCTAACAGCTGATCGGTATGCCGAATCTATGGCATCTAGTTCTCGGGTCAAAAGGCCATAAGTGACGTACGATGCTCCGGCGCAACCATAACCTTTTAACGTACATCCGAGCACACCTAGTTCACCGACTTCCTTGTAAATATTTTTATCAAAGCTCTCCTTCCTGTTTGCCTCAACAATTCTCGGCAATAGTCTCTCTTGGCAGTATATTCTAAAAGCGTCTCTAACTGCCTTCTCGTCATCGTGCAATTGACTCTCCAAATTCAATGGATCTTCCCAATTAAACTGTACTTTTGAATTACTCACATTTGTTGACGAAAACGCCCGTGCTCTTTTCGCCAAGGCTGACAAAAAAACTGGTAACTTCGTTGTTGACAGCGCCATTTCCAATAACTAGCTCTTAACCATAGAAAAGTAAATTATATTCTGCTCCACACTTATAACTGAATAACACTAAAATTTTATCTTACTGTTATGTCACTATTTATCTGTAGTACAAATATTTGTCATTGACAGTAAAATACCGGCCTTAACACTGACCTTGGAAATGAACGAAACTAAATAAAAATTAAAAAGGCGTGTGTACACGTTTGTCTTTCATCAGTATTCGTTGCTAACTTCAGAGCGGTTTTGAGTTAAACAGGTCATCAACAGCAAAGACGACGTCGAACGAAACATTTATATGTGTGTGTATGTGGGATATTGATATCAACAAGAGTTCTTAATATGTGTGAGTATGTTTTTGAGGCGTGTTATCAACAAATATGTAGTGTTATTTACAGTTGAGATTGCATAATAAAGTAAAGTGTTATGAAAGGAAATTTACAGCTCCTTCAAATAATAGATATTTGTTTGATTCAACAATGTACTATCTAATAGTGTGCTATAAATACACCTATTGCACACACGGTTGTTATTGTATTATTCATAATTAACAAGCATTTTCTTCTTCAGTCATAGACGAATACTTTATTATATCATCATTTTAATAATTTCTTAATTTATGAATGATTTCCTATTTATTTTTTTTATATATTCAATGATTTCAGATGTTCATGCTTGTATAAATAATGTATTAGAATTTTTTATTGTAATATGTTTCATAATTTGTAAAGCAGAAAATAGTCGAATTTAGAACCTACCTTAAACTTATTCCGTGCAAGCTGGGAGTTTCTTACTAGCTGGGACGTAAAAAGAATGCTAACTAGCTGCCATTCTTCCCGGAACTACTAAGAGACTAGGGTTAAATAAAATCTATTGGGCAATAGGCTAGCAACCTGTAACCATATTCCATTATAACATCGCTACTCCAATGTTCATGCTAAACAGTGCCCAAGGAGATATTATATCTCCGAGGTTCAGGCCACCCCGAAAGAGAATAAAGGAAGTGAATGTATACGACCTTATACTTTAACGATATTCAACTAACTTTTTTTATATTTTTATAACTCAGTTAGTAAATTGTCACTTTAAACTTTAATTTTCGATAAACTACATATTTCATATATTTTTAACTCCCTTACGGGCTAAGTTCTCATTATGTCACCCCACAGTCTCATCTTCAAAGGTGCTCGTAGCAGGAGCATGATAAAGAATCCTCCGCAACTTCCCACACTGTGACGCAAAAAGTCAACAACCCTTCGGATTAAGGAACTACAGAACTAATATCACGTGTTGTAAGGATTTCCTTGTAAACTTATATTTCTTCTCAATAATAATAACATAAAGGCTCTCCTTCGTAATTGGTAAATTTATCTTTTTTATATTGATAAAAATAATTAACATTTGAAAATAAAACTAATCTTTGAAACTAAGCTGCTATGTTTTTTTTAAACTTTTTTAAAGTACGTAATGTAAGATCTAAACAGCATGAAACCATGAATTTAATAGTATTTCTTGACAATAGTTAGAAGTGAAAGTACATATATGTATATGAGGAAATAGATATCCGTAAAGCAAAAAGGTTTTACCGGAAATCGAGAAAAATCCAATCTATCCAATCAATCAGGACAACAGATATATTTATAAATATTTTTTCTATAAGTTTTCTAAAAGACAACACGTCAAAACATCTCCGGAAACTGTCCGTCACTAGATGGAGCGACTGTGCCTCTGCTATAGAGCATTGTGGTGGGACACGCCAGCCTTTATTTATGTTTTGCGACAAAAGCAGCTCCGAACAGGCTCCGGGTGACAAGAAAAACATCTGCCACATACGAACATATTCTGCTGATAGTAGAGAGATGAAAATATTGTATGAATTGGAGATTTTATAATGATTGTTTCTACTAAAGTAATCGGGTTCGGTCGGTGAAATGAATATGGAAGAATTTGCCTCCTTAACTATAATCTAAATCTTGAGCATTTGTCACGTTACCTATCTTGATCAATTTACAAAAAGGAAAGATCAGGTATTCGTCATGTACAAAAAACCATTTCTTATAACTATAACATTACTTATTTTTCCCGTAGTAGTAACCATAAAAAATATTACTAATTTTCCTACAATTTATTCCACAACAATGTGCTGATCATTTAATTTACAATACGTCGACGTAATGTTTAATTTTTGTATTCGACTGTAATCGAATAATTAATAATTATATAATTGAATGATACACCCAATCCATCAATGACTCAGGCGTAACGCCATTCGTTTGTAAAAATCGAATCCTTTTACTTATTCATCTCCAACTGAAATGTAATTGGAGAGCATTGTCATTTTTCATCAGCAATTACATTAACCCAGCAGGCATGCAACCACGATATTCGGAAATAATCGAAATAAAGTGTCACAGCTGCGGCTATTTATAAAGAGAAACGTTGCTTTGTTACAGGCCCAGATGACACGATAGATTTTCATTTCCTACCAGTCGAATGCTATTGACTATTGTGAAATCTGAATCGTGGAGCTTTAATGAGAAACAGCAGACAACAGACACAGTTCTGTTTGTTAAAAGTTCTTGTTTCATAATTCTGGCTTTAGAAAATAATGCACAAGGAAAATGTATTTTGTTTCCTTTTTGTCTCTGGTCACATATTATACTACTAGGACAAAATTATAGGACTTTAGTGGTTATTAGTCAATATATTATTAGATTATATTTGGTATTAGTCCCGTAATCGCTTTTTACGACAAATCAAGGAAATTATTGTACCATTCCTTCTCTATCTATGATTACTTAAAAAGATAATGATTTATTTTATTTATTAATAATATGTATTTATTATTTTATTTATAAATGATGATTTATTTTTTGAATGATTTATTTTATTTATTATTCATCTAAAATTAAATTTACTAAAAGACTACCTATATAGAATTCCTTTCAATGCTATTGCAAAGTCTATTAATAACATTTCAAAACGCGATCAATAAAATCATTAAAAAAAATACACAATAACAATTATAAAGAATATGGATGATTAGTAGCCCTGAATAACAAACCCTAGTCTCATAGTCCCTTCATACGGCAATCCAGTAAATCATGCAATATTAGATATAAAATCTATTTATCTCTATTCCTATTTCGCCTTTCCGACATTTCCTAGCAGAGATAATGTTGTTGACACTTTGTCAAATCCTTCAAGCTTAACTAAGTTAGAGTCTGGCGAAAAGTTATTATCAATTTCAAACAGAATGCCTCGCTGCAGACATTCCAGATCTGGACACGTCGGGGGAATGAATTTTAATACTATGATTGATGTTCACGTTTCTGTTTTTATAAATTGAATTGCCTTTGATATAGATAACATACTTATATTTCTGACCTTTCCTAAGAAACTATTTATTATACCTAAGGATTAGAAACTACGAATACATATAAGAGCAGAGGCCTAATTGGAATGTATTTTTTATCTGGTAAAAAAATGATTTTAATGAAAACAGTCCCAGCTTTTCCTCTACTACAAATGTGATAGACGTAACATACGAATACTTACATAATTGGAAATATTACTATAGTGAATTTAAAATTATCTATAAAGAAATTATAATGATTGTATATCAGTCTATATAATAATCAGTCTATATAACAATGATAAACATTAAATAATAATTACCAAATAGAAACATATTTTAATCATTTCTTTCTTCTTATTTACTCAATAAACTCCTAATGAAAACACAACTAAACAGCAAACTATGTGAAAACAATATGAAATTACGTCCACACTATTCTCGATACTGGTAGATATCGGAGTGGCCGTAACAATGTAAATTTGCATTTGATCAACTCTCAAGCACTAACCCTTTGTCACTGTAATACTTTCGGAATTGGTTCGCTCCCGCCATTGTACTCACTGGCAAATTATTCACAAGGGATGAATGAAATAGGGAAATTCACCTAACTTGCCTCGCTATGCATAATTATATAGAATTAGTTAGCCTTTGAACCTGTCACGAAAAGGGACATAATAAAATACTGACGTGTGTTAGAAATGAGCTAGTCTGAGACAAAAATTCAATGCTAACTAGCTATCTTTCTAGTCCAGTCTTATACACAATTAAGGGAGTAGAGATCAATGGATTATCATGGGTGATGAGCTAGAAATCTATCAACATTCCTTACCAATTCCATTAGAACGTAGAGACAGCAAAGATAACCAATATATTGTATCAAACTTAAAAAGGACATTCGACGTAGCTCAGTTGTTAGGGGCTTGGCTCTGTATCAGTGGGTACAGGGTTCAAATCCCGCTGGAGCATGTACCAATGGAAATGAAGTTAATGAATTTCTATGTACATACATACATATTGATTGCATTGAATTATACGGTGAGGGAAAACATCGTGAGGAAACCTACCTGTTCGTCGAACAGGTAATAGTTAGTGCTTATAAATGGCGACATGGCTGACCACCTGTCACATTGAGTACTGACTATCTGGTTAACACGTGGGTTCGAGGTGTCCATAGAATTACTACCTTCGCAATTGCGGCGATGGAAACCTGAACCTCTGACTACCCCGCAAGGGTTAATGGTCGTGAATGCGTTTGTTTTTGGAAGTCAGTTTGTATGTATCATTATTTGATTTGTGTAACGCAAATAAGATATGAACTGAATGATCATACCCATATGAAAACTCCTGTTTTATACTAAAGAATGGTACCAGAATGACAACCTTACCTACTATACAACCTACTATTTGATACTAGTGAAATATCCAATAGTTAAATTGACAGTATTTCAACAAATAACCTGAATAGTAAATCTGTAACCTAGGTAATATTTGTACAAGTGGAGCGCTTTACTTCGAGCTGGAAATTTCATGTTTGAGTTTCAAACAATTTTAATTGAAAAGTCTTTAGCGGGCTTTTTGTTTTAAAAATCCTGGTTTAGAGTTCGGAATACTTCAAAGCTTTTGCAGTTGAATACCGATAGTTTGATTTACTATTTATAATACAGTGTATATTATTATTGTCGATTAAATTACTTTGTTATGAAAGAGGTATATAAATATATAGATATCTTGTAAAAATCAACTCTGCACGCATAGAATTTATTTAGTTGCATTTTAACATTCAAAAGGTTCTTTAGTCCTTTCATATTTAAGTCGTCGTTAAAAATTAGGTAGCATTTATATTCGTTTCCATTGTTTTCCTCTCCAAATCAAAATGACACCTAATCGTGTTAAGCTTATTTATTTAGTAAAATATTTCAGCTAAAATACTTAAAAATAGTTATAGACAGCGAATGAAGTCTTTACTCAAATTGAAACTCGTCGCTAATACAAGTTGCTAAATTGCATACTTACAGTGACATAACGTAAGCAGCAAAACCAGAAAACAACTAAAAACATATCGTAATAATTCAAAAACACCAAATAAAATTTTCATCTTACTTAACTTTGTTTAGACACATACGAAACTATGAAAAAAAGTATTTAAAAGTAGCAAACTGCAAAGTAGTTTCGTCTACAAAATAATAATAAGAACAAAAGGTATGTTGGCAACAAAGTAAATGAATTTGTGAGAACTAGTACAGTGGCCAGTAATTCTTCCGCTAAACTTTATTTCCCGACGAGAAAACTTATTCCTAACCGTCTCAGTACGAAGCTTAAGGAAAATTTGCATTGGGTTGGGTGTAATACGTATTTATTGGTTACAACGATATTCCCGTTAGGTAGAGGGACGATGCTTGTTTTATTTTGCATGATATTTTTGTCACGATAATTAATAAATAATATAACCACTTATTCGGCTAAAATGATGGAATAAGTACGGTTTCTAGTAAAATCACTAAATTAATTATTCTTAAAGACAATCTCGAGCTATATTTTTTAGGTTGAATAGGAGCAGTTTATGAATAGTTTCAGCCAATAAATTACCATGTCCCTGAAGAACGGATAGTGAGAAAACCCAATAAGATTCAACATGCAAAAATCAAGGTAAAAACAACATTATAATAAACACATTCATTCATTTGAATAATCGTCCAACCCGAATCAAAATATAAGCCAATCAAATTCAGAAAAATCCCAGTGGGTGTATGCATTATGTGAATTTGCATCAATTTGCAAAACTCGGACCCAGCCCATTGTCATTTTAGCACTCGCGAGTTGAGTTGGGTCACGTTATTGTACGAGACACGCGGTTATTCAGAAGGGTCGAATGAATCTATAAATTATTCCCTCTATATTTACATGATAAATGGGCTCAGAGTACTAAGGCTTAAGGCTTTAATTGTCTCGGTTTTATTCCATTTCTCTTCGGTTTAACGAGTTTGGAAAATGAAACAATATCCCGCCAGACTTCATAATCGAGTTATATGTAATAATTCTCGTTCGGGTCTCTGCGATATTTATTTCAGATATTACCTTTTATCCTGGATTATACTTGCATGCTTTCAATGGTTGAAGTTAGGAAATCAAGCTTCATAGTACACCTCAGGATGATTTGTTAACCTATACATAAATCTAACTATACATTTAAAAATAATATTTTAATTTGTCTTCTACTTATATCCGGTTTATCATAAAAAAGTCAGTAGTCAGCGTTGGTGTATGGCAACATTGAATACCTTGTTTAATGCAAATATGTAGGTTCAATGTACATAGTTATACGTAAGTAAAACAACTCCTTCATAATTTCAAATAGGAATATACAAACTCTTGACTATCCCGTTCTTAAAGGCCATAATATGTGTATACACTATATTAGTGTTC
This sequence comes from Leucoptera coffeella, assembly GCA_030578115.1. Classification (NCBI taxonomy): domain Eukaryota; kingdom Metazoa; phylum Arthropoda; class Insecta; order Lepidoptera; family Lyonetiidae; genus Leucoptera; species Leucoptera coffeella. Next base: position 72,031 of record JAMBLF010000057.1, on the reverse strand, counting down.
GTAGAATACTTTCTGGTACTACTTTTCCAACTAATCCTTCAAAGCAACACAAACATGCCCAGCTATCACATGCACACACATTACAAAGGCAAAGCTGAAAATTTTAATGATTCCTTCAAACTCTACTTTAGGAATGCCTCTGTTAGTTCAGACCTTTAAAAAGGCTTACGCTCTCAACTTAGTTTACATTTTAATAGTTTAAGCGACGCGAAATCGACAACTTTGTAAAGTTGGGCGTGTTTTTTTAATCCTACTTACAAAAGTTAAGGATACTTTAGACTCAAATTTAATTACAATTATGAAGAAACACTTTTTTCACATTGTTATCCATCACAGGCTATTTATTTTTTTACATTTATATGTTTACTTAAATCCACCATACAATACAATAATTTCGGCACGACAAATTAACTATTTCATTGATTAAATAAAAATTGTAAAACGTTACTACAAAGCTGTCATTCCTCTATAATAAATGCCTAAGCCGACAGGCACCTTGGGAGCAATATAATTGACAATGTTAGTGTATAAGTAATACCTTGCCTATACCTAATGGAGGGAAGTTAGATAACAGAAGTGTAACAAGAACGTAAATTCCCCTTAATATCGGTCCCTAATGAACCATAAACTTATATGCCGCCGCCGCGACGATACATTTAGAATTACCGAATGGGTACGAACTAATAACCATCGTATACAAGTAGGATGCTTGACATTCTAGAAGTTTTGAACATGTATAACATAACATATATTTCAGGACTATTACCCTTGCGGGGTAGTCACAGTTTGTAGTTCTGAACATATATAATTCTTAAGAAAAGGATAATATGAATTACGATTTCAAATGTCTGATTAAGTGGCCTTATAGTCATGTTTTCGAGGTTATGTCCAATCCGTGAGGGATTAAAGGACGTGAATGTATAAGTACGTATGCATGTTAATGTTAAAAGAAGATTCAGGGATCGTAACATTCACAATTATTATTCTATAACCACAGTCAGCTTAAATTCTTAACAAAGTTCAAAATAATGACACAGCGACGTAAAAGGAATCTACAACGCTAAATCAGTATAGCGGTTGAATCAACGAAATATTACAATGTCAAAATTGTAGTCAGCGCAAAATTTTCCCTAAACGCTCTTTAGCCGGAAGTTGTTGTCATTTTGATGTTTAGAAAATGAGTCGGGGTCACGCCATTGAATTCGACACGCAATAATTCTGGGGGATGAATCTATAATAAATTCAGGGCATTTACATAACAAAAAGGCTTCAGCAAGATATGCTAATGCCTGTTTTTGTACCTCTCAATCGTACTGACACATTATCGAGATTGATTTAGATTTTATAAATTTGCTATAAATATTTTACGAGATTTTAAGGCAGATTTTTTTTCTTAATTAAAGATATATGAGGTTTCTATTAACAATGATAAAAGGAACTCTGACTACCCCGCAAGGGTTAATGGTCGAGAATGCGTTTGTTTTTTATCTATTAACAGTATAAAGTACATATTATTATCATGTACAATACATACCAAATGTATCACAACAAATAAACCGAAAAATTAAGTTTGTTGATATATTTGGCTATGATTCACTGTCGTACAATCGTTCTTTCTGATCAGAGACAATATCATAATGGGTGTTTTCAGTTAAGTTTTTATCAGACTGTATGCAGGTGGTATTAGAAATAAAATTTGTAAACCAATGTTGGCCGTAAAAATATGACAAGCGTGATAGACACTTCACGATATAAATTATATTAAAATCCCAGATAGCATAAGGTATGCAAATATCCGTCCATTAAACGAAAGTAAAGTACTTTAGATTCCTGTAAAAGTAATTTTGAATTCGCGTGTCACAGGACTGACTACTGAAACTTTTATTGCTCAGACTAAGTATAGAAGTTTCGGGAAATAAATGTACTTAGTGCTTACTTTGTTTCTGTTACCTACGTCTTACCTTAAGCTCACTGAGTCAAAAAGTGAGTATATTTTAGTATGTATTGTAGGTTATTTGTTATTACACAAGAGTGACAAAGAAACATAACATACGCTTCACGACTTGTGTATACACACTCCCTTTTTTATTATTGCGGGGTAGCCAGAGGCTTGAGTGCCCATCTCCGAAATTTCGAAGGCATGTTAGGTATGGGTCACTCGAAGTCCGCGTATCACTAGATAGACAGTACCCAACGTGATAGGTAGTGAACCGTATCGCCGTATATAGGCACTGCCTATTACCTATCCCGAGGGATAGGAAGGTTTCCTCACGATGTTTTCCCTCACCGTTAGCGATTGTAAATTATGTACATAAATGAAAAACACATATTTAAATTTCATTCATTGGTACATGCCAGAGTCAGGATTCGAACCTAGGACCTTTCTCATACGAAGTCCGAGGTCTTACCCAATGGGCTACAGCCGCTGTAGGTCTTACCCATTGGGCTACAGCCGCTGTTGTGACAAAGAAAGTCAATTTTAAATGCCTAGTTCGTACGTTTTGTTATTTATATTATAATCATAATCTGACATATCAAAATCAGACTTTTAGAACATCATCACAAATTATGAATAGCACGTTTATTTGTGATTATGGATAATATAATATTAAAGAGTAAACATTATTAATTTCTAAGTAAAGTTCATTTAATAATGGCATTGAAATCTATGTTAAATTTAGTAAAATTAATGATACTGTAACGTCGTCGGTTTAATATTTACAATTTGAACCAGTTTAGTATTTATTATACTTAAAATTAACACATACTTTGAATTTTATATCATAACATTATAGAAATATTAGTAACCAACATGTATCACACGTACATTATACAGTATATTAAAGCTAACCATTATTTTCTAGATACGGCGTACCTCGTAACATTACGAATTAATTTTCGGCAGTCACGAATCAATTGGAGTTATGTTGCCGAATAATCCATAAAACGTCGGCGTTGCTAGGCAACTATCAAGCACAACTTACCGAGTGACTATTAAAATATAATGACTTCACTAACAAATATTTACTTTATTACCCTTTGCGGTTACCCAAATAACCTTCAGACGTCGTACGATAATATATGAAAAGTAAATATAATTAGGATCGAAATAGGCTTTTTTGTAGAAAAACTATTTACACATATAAGATTCTTGAACCTTGGTTTTATAAAGGTCAGATCGCTCTTTTAAGAAGGGGTTATGATATGATATAACGAATGAGCGAGTATGGATGTCAATTAAACTAAAGGTTTTGCTAGAATCAGAACTAAGACCTGATCTGATATTATCCTTAAAGGTAAAGAGTTTATCAATCTAATTCAAGTATTAACTAAATTTATAATTTCTCAGGTTGTAACTGATTGATAATTATTAAAAAAATTTAATCTTATTTACTAATATCTTACATATCTTCTTCTCTAAAGAAGATTTTCATCGAACAACTGAACAGAATTTTGCAATTGTATTGCAATTGTAAAACCCTTATCTTTATCCCCATTATATTTATATTTGAGACGAAAATGAACAACTAAAAACCGGTGAAGAGTTTCCATGTACATATAAACTTTTTTGTTTGGTTATAATAACTTCTTATTACAACGAATTCCACGTAACATTCCATATTGTGTAGAAGTTCGTGCAGACACAGATTATAAAGGTAACGCGGGCGAAACATTCTCATTTGGTACGTTGTCTAATTTCAACTATCGTTGTACCCTGTTTAGTTCATGTTGGCAACTTTGGGAGAACAATTCCAATTATCACAATGAATGCATGCGCTTTTTGTTGTACCGTCTCTGCCTGGATAAGTGGGGGTACGTACTGAACTTACGTAATTTAGATGCAAACATTCTGTTGTTATAATGTTTAGTACATGGTATGTCTTATTAGGTCAGGTGCTTCTAGTTCTGGCAGATGGGATAGGCTTTTGCTAATCAACAAGGTATAAAAACATCAAATACAGCACTTATCGTTTTCTTACAATTAACATACACGAGATTGAGATTGTACACTCTTCGGTTGCTGGCAACCACCTTAGTTCAACACCTACTTCTACTAAAACCATAGATCTCTTTCTATATTCTACTGAAATGGGGTATATTTCCGTAGTCGCTACAAAAAATTAACTTATTTCTGTACACATCCAATCTTCAGTTGCCTAAACGATGGGATGAGCAGACTATAATGTCCACAAGTTCTCGTTTCTTTTATACCTTACTTACATACGTAATCATTTACGTTCTTCAATCTCTTTCGGGTATCATAAGCTCGAAGATTTAATATATCCTTGGTCACTCTAGCAAATTTTGGGGCTGTGATGTCATATGGAACATTGACGACAGGTTGCCCATCGCCCAATTGATCCCTATCCCCTAATCCCTTTGTCGCTTCTTACGACATGCCGGAAAGAACGGAAGCTAGTTAGCATTCGTTTTACGTCCCATACTAGCCAGTACCTCATTTACCCTGCCTATTAAACAGTAATTCAATTTTATCAGCACGCAAAAACGAATAACAATTGCTGAGTACACACTTATTAAAATGTTCCCCTGACGCCGGGTAAGAGCTTGTCTTAAGTGGAATTTCAGTATTGACTCAGGAGCATGATTGCCTCTTCAGAAACTCCAATTGTAAATATTTCTGCATAAAATTCTAGCTGATAGCGTTATGCGAAGGGTGGGCTTTTATGGTAACCTGTTAAGTCAAGGCGAATATCTGTGATATCGGCAGTTTTAGTATTATTATTTACATGGATCTACAATGTTAAGTGAAGTTAAGTGAACTAAGTGAAGTTAAGTGAGTGAAGTGAACATTGTAGATGTTAAGTGAAGTGAAAAAATGGTTTTTACTTCTATAAATCTGTAAGAGGGTCTTAAAGTATTATATAATATGGTATCTATAATAATCTAGTTGCCTAAATGATCAACATGCATAAGTATGAAAAACAGTTTTGATAAGAAATGTCATATAATTTGATCAAAAAACAACGTAGACAATTCAGTTACTAAAAGAATATAAATATATGGCAAAATATTACGGTTATTGTAATAAATGTGAATATAAATCCTTTTTAACATTAAGGATATGAACCATTGGTAAACTCAATCGGAAAGTAGGATTACGAAGTTGCTTTGAAATATCGCTGTTGCTAGCAAAACCCAGTTTAATATTTTCAAAGGGATTGCCTTTGTGTTTTAGTGAGATACGTTGGAAGTTTTGAAACAAGTTTATGTTGGTCCGGAATAATAATTTTAACGAATAACAACAGCAACACATACGTTTGGGTTTTCGTGGTCAGTGATAAAAAGGCTGTGATTCTACTGACGGACGATGACCACTCATCAAAAGGGATGATGATATCTCATAAAGAGTTTATAGAAGTACTTTAAGTTTAAAGTTTTAATTTGCCTTTAAATAGTTTTGTTTGTTAAATAAAAAAAAATTCAATAACACTTGCAATAAGTTTAATTGAATAACATATTATCATTCTGATCCAGTTTTTCATATTTCTGTCTAAGCATTGCTTATAAATATTTCTAAGTATTTTTTTATAGTATTGGTTATTTAAATAATAATTATTGGTTTCTTTTAAATATATATTGAACAGCTCACTAAAATAGAATCAAAATTTCCATCGCAATCCACCTCAAAAATATCAAACACTTATTTTTCAGGAGCACGGTTACCGTGTTAAATGCAATAGTATATTCAAGTGGTACTGAACAATCCTTTAATTACTAGTTGGTACAACATGATCTGCAATCTGCAACAGTGAGTCTGCTATTAAGTTCTCGGTTTTAATTGGATCCCACCTGTGCTCAATATTTTGATGCTGTTGTGCCATGTAGGTACGTGACCAGAATTTGTAGAGCAAATTGATAAATACCAGGCTTGTGGCAAATTTAATTAAATAACGTATCTGTTATGCTTTCATTTGACGTTATATTTTAATCGGTGTTGGTCAATAGAAGTGTTGTGTTTTGTCATTGCGTAATTAAATGTGGTATAGAAATTAATTATAAAACCATGCGTCAAATACATGAACAAAATAATTTCATCGGTAGCTATCTGAAATATAAAAAAAATATATTAACAATCTTTCCTCCTTCACGCCATTGGTTTTGACACATATACTATAAGTAAATGGCATGCTAAATCAACCTCTTATGTTTTCAAAGGTCAGTAATATATATGCCGAAAAGGAAAGAAGTGAACTTTTTTTACCGAAACTAGTGCCTATTCACAACTGCCTCACAAGTACTTATTCATTATCTTCTTACTATCAATAATTTCGGAATAAAAAGTTAAATTGGAGAAAATCAACTAATATTATTTATACCTAAGAAATTCCCATGACGTTGCTAAACTTACTTTGTTACAACATAATCCAATGCGTTGAGTTCAATGTTGGAGTTCCGAAGCCCTGCAATCTCAGTGAGAAAGTTGTACTGCGAAGTTGATTTTGAGTTTTCCAACAACGCACCTATTCAATACTTACTCAGGAATAATCTGTAAACTTAACCGTGTTAAATTCCTGACTCAAGCTTGGAGTACAAATACGTAGACGTCGACTCTTTAAGACGTAGACTCTTTAAGATATCCCCTTGTTCACTATTAACAAAACTATCAGGATCATGTTTGCATTGATTTATTGGTGACATGTAACTACTTCACTTATTAAAAATGGAAAAAATACTTACCATTAACTTGTACATACATTACTAGGATGTATAACGCTAATGTTTATTCAGGGAATCAAGACATCGTAAAAAACTAAGGAAAATAATTAAACGCACAGCAAAAATACTGAAATGCACACTAAACCTACACCAAAGGTTAGGTTTGGGTATAATTTTCGTGTACAATTCAGTATTTTAGGAGTGTATTTTCGTATTATCTGATGTTCCTTTAAACACTAGCCAAAAATCATTAGTGTCTATGAACGGTGATAGCCTTATTACTTCCCTTCCTATTTCACTCTTCTCTTCTCACCTTATTACTTGGGATGTTGTAAGGTACTTTTGGTGAACGATAAACTTTCAGATACCAACATTTCTGGCTATAGTCATAATGCTTATGATTCTGTTTCGGTAATGTATATGATAAAAACGTTGGACAATAAGTTCTCCTACTATAAAAAATATAATACTTAAATATATTTTTATCTGATCGGATTAAAAGTTCAAAGCCAAAAGATTCTACATCCTTTCGCGGATTACCACTGGATACGGAAAAATGTGTGTCTGAAAGAAAATTTCATATTGAACGTACTTATTCAAATCGCAAAGCAAAACTCAAGCCAGAATATGCTAATACTATTTATCTTGAAAAGTTCAGTTGATGGTATCGGGATCTACTCTGATTTAAATATATCCGCTTCGTATACCTGTGTCTAAATATGTACTTACTCAAGAAGTTTAACAATACTGAGGGAATACTTTCAGTATCACTGTTAGATTAGTGTCATGCTATACGGATCGTAAATAGCAGATTGATTAAAGGTTTATGTAGGTGAGGTAGAAATGTAGATACGTAGAGGTTGTCCTATAAAAATAACATTACAAAAATTCTAAACTATCGAACCATATCCTTTAACTTAATCAATCAATCTTTCAGACAGTCTCATCTCTTTAATCACACTATTATTGAATTAACTGCCACCAAGAGTGGAAGAGGAGGTGTATGAGTGACAGTGAAGCGAGAGTGATTTATCAGGATTCCGAGAGATGGGGATCCGATATCTCTGCTTATCCCTCTACAGAAAGACGGGTGTCATCTGCATGCATGTATGTATTTTTCATTATTTTTGTACGGAACAAATCTACTGAACTACCTATTTACTTATGTTACTTTGGTATATAATTAAAAGAAGACCCTCTACACCTTAACAATTCATTGAATGCCTAGAATAAGGCCATAAAAACTTTTATTACAGCCGTAACTTTACAGTGAGGTAATTAACAGTAGATAAGCACGTATGTGTGAACAGTCAGTACCTTAAATTAATAGGTACTAACTAACAGAAAGTAAACATGTTCCCAGACGGTTGTTAGAGGTGACCATGGAGTAATTAATAAGAGTGGCCCTTACGTAAAATTTGTATGGAAACTAGTGTAGCATTACCCGGGGTAAAAATAGGTACGAGTGATAGAGGGGCGATATTACAACCAATCAAATCAGGTATCATCTTTCTACTACACATTTTTAGACTCCGCACCAATTAAAACACGCCATTTGGACCCCGCACCGCGTAACGGGGACCGCTCCTTACGCCGGGTCCTCTTTATATTTGGTTCATGACGGTGACTATGAAATTTAACGGCTATGAATAGGAGTGGCTTTTCTTAGAACCCCGTAGATGTTGGACTAGCTACCTGTCTGCATTTGCGAGTCATCTATACTTCTTCTCATAGTGCTATATAAAAATATTATCAATGACATATATGAATACATACATACACATACACGCCCGATTCCCTGTAAAGAGTTAGGCAGAAATCAAGGATCCCCATCTGTCTTGATCGTGACAAACCACTTTCGCTTCATTGACACTCTTAAACCTACTCATACACTCTCGGTGGTTATAATTACTTCATCAATTATTATTATTATCAAAAAACCTATTACACCATAAGTCTCCATTCTTACCTACATTCGAAATTTAAATTCATTTGTTATTGACAAAGCCAATGATTTATTATTAAATCACAGTATTTTATAAATTAATAGTCTTCGTATTTTATATACCAGATATTAAAAACCTTAAGCTCCCTCTATACCTTCCTACATTTCTCTGCTATACAGAGCTTCTGTAAAGAGATCGGATAAAATGAGGTTTCTATGCCTTTGAACTTTGTTTGTCATGTAAATAGAGGACGTATAATGTGTAGCCTGTTCTGAATAACAAGATGCAATGAAAAGTTTCCTTTATACTCTTAAGCTAAAGCAATGCATCTTTAGTTCATTATAGAGCAAAAGGAGCTTAAGATGTATTCTGTACTTGATCTTCTTACAAAAGCATACTCGTATGAAATATTTTATGTAGTTAAAAGCTGCTAGCAACTTAAGAAGTTGATTTTTTTATGTAATAATCCGTTTTAATAATTGAGCATATTTTATCATATTTTTTTAATGGTGATAAGCTTGTGATAGTACTGATAATATAATAGAGGATTTCAAAACCATTTTTAATGTTCAAGTTAATATAGACGTATTTTCTCGTTTGGTATGAAAGTCAACCAAAAAAGACATGTTATTTTGTACAAAATTATTAATAAAATAAAACGAAATTGACCAACCCATTTTGATTCATTTATTAATACAGAAAATCACTCATTCAAATGTCATTTACTTTTTAACATACAAGGTCACATTGAGTCTCAAGACTGAACTCGCATAAAATTCTCATAAAATGTATTTCAGCAGAAACCGTATCGAGTTTAAAAAACTTCTTGAAATTACATAAAACTATTTCTTATACCCAAAACTAATTTGTTTTCTTTTTACCTCCCTTAACATTTTTAGGTTTCCCCTTAAACAGCTGCAACACTTTCTGTATAACCTTATTTAGTATAAACAAAGCTATAATGGGAATCGATAAAACTACCAAATACACATCAATCATACCGCTTTCATACCAATTCATTTTGATTGCTGGATTCTTCATAAACTCAGATCCTTTGTTACGTATGACGTATTCAATCCAAAACATAGCAGTGTCTAGTGCGCTTAAAGGGCGATCTTTATATCTTTGAGAAACCTCCTTTGCTTTAATCTTATAACTTGAATTATTGAGAATTTCCAAGACCAGTTTTTCTATAGTTTCTTCTGTGATGTCGTGAAACTGTAACATCTTGGCAAAGCCGGCCTCTTCAGCTCTAAGGATGTTGTTGTACTGGTCGGCGTAAATAGGAATTCCGACTATCGGGATGCCGTGGTATATTGCTTCTTGGGTGCCGATTAAGCCTCCGTGGGCTATGAAAAGTTTTACGTTGGGATGTCCTGGAAATTTTAAATGAATTGGATAAGACAAGAAAATTGAACTCTACAAATTACCATAGAGATTTATTTCTTATGTCGTTAATCAATACTGAATTTTCATAAAAGGGACATTTTAAACAGTAGGCTAATAACGCTGACTTATTTCTATTCCAAAGAGCCCTGGCGTCATATGATTGTTACCTCATTGTAGTAAGTAATATGATAATGTATATAATATAAATCAACAAAATCAAACTATTAAAGGACATAGACAAAGACAAACGCGTTCACTACCATTAACACTAACAGGGTAGTCAGAGGTTCAGGTATCCATCTCCGCAATTGCAAAGGTGGTAATACTATGGCCACCTTGAATATGAACACCTCGAACCCACGTGTTGACCAGATATTTAGTCCTCAATGTGACAGGTGGTAAGTACTAACTATTACCTGTTCGGGGAACAGGTAGGTTTCCTCACGATGTATTCCCTCACCGTAGTTATGGACGCATTTCGTAAATGTATTTTTTACAATTAAAGGACATATGCTCGAAAACTGATCATAACATTTATAATATACTAAGTATAAAAACGCGAATCGAAAAAGTCTTTCACTAATAAGAATTTAAGTGACCGAGCCAACTTACCGAGAATTTCCTTCTGCGGCATCCAATCCCTAATGATAACATTTTTGGGCTTGTTTTTCAGTTTATCGTCCTCCCATTTCCATAAAACCGTTTGCTCTAGTTTCCCGAAGACTCTCAGGAAAGCGTCTCTCTTTTCCACTGGAAGCTCGGAACTGCGCAGGTTGGAGCCAAAGTTCACGTATACTACTCCCTTGGTCGACTTGTCTAGTATAGCCTTAAGATCCTGTAAGATACATAGTTAAAATTACCCTTTTTGTAAGAACATTTGCTTGTATAATATTTATATCTAATTATATAAAAAAACAAACAAACACGTGTCCATCTCCAGAATTGTGAAGGTAGTAATTCTATGGCTACTTCCAACTCACATGTTGACCTAAATAAAATAAGTATAAATAATCCATCTGTGACAGATTATTGTCGGAAGAATTTCCGAAATAGTTTTTATTGTTAAGATTAATAGCATAAAGTATAGGAAAGTTTGCACGAGAAGAGATATGTCAGGATCAATCCAGGTCTTAGCTTATGACAGACAGCATTGAGCAATACTTTTTAATCATAATCTTAACTGTATGACGTCATCCTTGGATATAACAGAACGTAAATAAAATAACTTAACTTAGCAAACGGTTCTTTTATAATTGATGATTTCGTTCGGGTCGTTGAACCTTACAAAAACTTAACTAATGAACTCAGCGGTTGTAGACGAAAATTTCTTTAGTATTATAATTATAGCAAGCATACGGGTCTATTCTGATCTGGCTTGTAAATATAAATAGAGCATTATACCCCCGCCAAGTGAAAATTAGTAATAAGCTAACAAACTAACAAACAACAAAAACATCTTCAGAATACTACTATAGAAATTCACAAACATACATATATATAGCCTAAAGTCCTATAGATCCTTTTGGGATGAGTAGATCCTTGGAAAATACTTATAATATCTCCTCGCTCACTCTAAGCAAATTTCTAAACAACATATATTTACCGAAACTTACATCAGGCAAAGCAGTTTCAATTTCCGTAAAGTGCAAACCGCCAATTTCCACCATATTAGGCAAATATGCGGCCGGAGTGTCAAAGCTGAAATGGCTGTTCATGAGGAACAATGACGAGTTACTCTGCGCTTCCACTAAACTCGGAACTGGTTGGGGTAAGTCTGGTATATACTTGCGTACATACTCCTCATGTTTCTCCATATACCAATACCTCCACCACACATACTCGTACGCTGTAAAGTATAAAACCCGAAGCCTACCAAGAAAACTATCCGGATTATCCACTGATAGAAACTCGGGCACAATAGTCGATAACTGCAACGGATTCTTTACTAAAATGTTATGTCTCATGCAATTACCGAACGTTGTAACTAAGGCTAAAGGTGCTTTATATTTATGAGCCAAAATGTTGAATGATTCCAGGAAAAATTGCTCTACGATGACCAGGTCGTATTTGTTGTCTTGCTTGAGGAAGTGTTGCATGACTGGTGTCTTTAGGACCATTTCGGTGGAAGCTAGGCCTCCGTCCCAGAGGACTTTGTGATGGAATTGTTCTGAGGACAAGTCGGCTGTTTCAAACACGTTGGGGCGACCACCTGGAAGGTAAAAGTTAGGGTGCTAGAAGCTATTAGATTCTCTAAAAAATAAACTCAATTATACATAGTATTTGATTCAGTGTTCTTTTAAAAATATTGAAACGTAAATTTTGATACTTTGTTTTTATCATTCAAACAGAAATCGACTATTTTTCTACTAATTAACCAACTAAAATAACATACATAATTAAGGTATCTTAGCTCGTTATTTTTTGTTTGACACAAATATTTTGATTCTCTTTTTAGAGATAATTGATAAACATAATACTATATTATGACTCATCACATCACAACAGTTACCAATTCCTTCCATCCAAAACCCAATATCACTCAACTCCATTCCAAAACGAAAACAAAACCAACGTTTACATCCAAACAAACATACCGCCCAGGACGTCCCAAATAGGTGTATCAGGCACAATCACTTCATGGAAATTGGGTGGCTTGCTCTTCTCTGGGAAAGCCGTGATAACGGTGACATTGTGGCCCCTTCTCGCCAGCTCTAAGCCAATCGGCCTCAGCATTATGTTGTGCGACTTCAGACAAAATGGCTTCACGAACAAAATGTTCGCGCACTGCCCGCCACTGATTGCCAGATAAAGAAGCAAACATATTGCAAGTCTTTTCTGGAAGAAAAGGGGAAGATTTGAAATGTGTAATAAGATTATCGTCATGTCGTAGGAGGCTACAAAGGGAGGTATATGGAATCTTTTGGACGATAGGCCAGAGACCTGTCCAATATCCCATATGACATAAAAACACCAATACATATACTAATAAGTAACCAAGATATTTTAATTCTCCAAGGTTATGCCCCGAAAGAGATTAAAGATGTGAATAAGATTTCAATATATTAATTATAGCAATGTTTCGCCTGGTGTTATGCATTATAATAGGGAAGTTACCACTATTAAAGAGATTAATAAATACATACATACTCATCACGCCTGATTCCCTGTAGAGGGGTAGGCAGAGATCACGGATCCGCATTTGTCCCGATCCTGGCAGATATTTCTAACATGCTTATGTAAAGTTTAGTCCTAATAATGATCGATCGATTGTAACCGTCCACAACAGTAACAACACAGAATACGGAACATAAAATAAGATATCATAATATGATACTACTACCGTATGTTATAGGTGGCAATTATTACTCATTATTATTGTCATGAGCAGTTTTATATACGAGGAAACTGAGATCTACGTCAATTTATCATCACGTGATTGTTATATAAAAAACTCGTATGACAATTAATCTATATCAAGACTTGTTGCAGTAATTAAAAAAAATTAAATGAAAGTAATGCAAAAAATATTTGATATATGTAGTTTATCAGTAAGCATAGATATTACTATTTTTAGCATAGTAACATAAAGATAACTCGTGTAATATCTGATCGGAATCGGATTATAAAACCTTATTCACAGAAAAAAAAAGTTTAAAAACTGAAATTATTTATAAAGTGTTTTGTCTCATTCAAACCCTAAAGTTAAAACATAAAGAATAAACTTACCGTAGTCTCCATGAAGATTGATTGTAATTTATCTTAGAAGACACATAAAAAGATACGTTCAACCTTGTACGCGGTCAAATACTCAATAGTTAGAGGTTAGTTATAATATCTACGTATACGTTAGCAAAAACCACTTAGCTGAGATGAGTCGGAGATTTTAAAGTAAATTAAAAGTCTAGTCTAGTATCAGTACAGCTAGAATAATTATAAACAAATGCAGATACAGTTATATGGTTATATTTTTTATTTAGCTATATGTAATTTAAAGTAATAAATTAAGAATTGAATGTATAAACAGTGCCGCGGCTGAGAAGTAAATATTTTTTAATATTATCTATAAAACCCAATTGTTTATTAAAGTTTGAACTCAATATTATAAAGATAACGAATTTAAATGTAATAGCAGTTGTTTCTTAAGCAGGTCGTTTATAAAAATCGATAAGATATTCTAATATGATTCAATTGTGATCAATCAGATTTATTTTTTCTATTTATTTAACCGGAACCTTTATCAATCTATAATTATAGAACGGAAAAGATTTATGTCATATCATATATGACGAAATGCTTAATTATATTTTTTTATTTGTTCTAGCTAGATACACTGTGCTAGTTTTTTACTGAAGGCCAAAATCAAAAGTTCAAACACTTACACGTGTACAGTCAGCTATGCCCTGTTTAAATTTAATTCTGAATTCTTCATTATTTCTTCCTGGTAGTAGTTGTAAGTAACTGTGGCTTTTATATCTAATAGTGGCTTATATAATCAGGTAATTTACGTGAGTACATACATCATAAATCTACGCATTTATATCTACTTTAACTGTTACAAAATAACTTCATACCAGATTGCAAATCAATAGTAGCACTACGTATAGGCGGATCCTATACCAATATTTGTCTCGCAAGCTAAGTTGTTGAGCGCAGTAGGCTTGTTACAGGGACTTTCATAAACACAACCCGAGTCTGGGGAACGGTGCATGGCCCACGAGGTATAATTAGGCAAATATTTGAACGAAACATCGCTGTTTGGACAAGCTCCAGGGTCTTTGTTCCGAGGTAGACGCGCCTTATGAATTCCGAATAGGGAAGAATGCTTGACGCAATGCCGTGAGATTGTCAGGCTAATGGTGGAGGGAAACGCGAATTTCAGCCCTAGTTAGCGTTCAGTTGAATGTGCATTCTTTGAAGGGTTGGTGATTTGTAAAGTGCTTAGGTAGGTTTGACTGATTAGCTAGATAATTAAGCTATGTTGATTTTGAGCTTCAGCCTACCCTAAAAGGTATACAATAAGGGCGTATTTATGTGTGTGTAGGTATTAATATTAACAATAATTTGCAAAGATGTAATTTACAACGATAATTTAATCGAAAGACTCAATGACAAATTCCGTTTCATCATCCAATAACACAAACACAACATATAATCTAGCTCTTAATCTATAATAAGGTTTAACATGTTTCACCGAATAATATTGGATTCAAAGTTCAACGGAAATTGTCAGATGTGCATTTCATTAGATTATCTAAATATATATGAACAGAGCTACTTAAAACTCGAACTATGAAATTGTAAACAGGGCTATACCACATTCAAATCTCTCTGGCCCTATTAACTCAATCAGAATGAAATTGTCAATGCCCGAATAGCAAATGGTCATAAATTGGCCAATACACGAGTACCACTTTCATGCAAATGCATAATTTATATCATTCTCTAACTTCATGTGAATTCGATGTTTCCAGTTCAGTATTTACTGGCCAGTATTGGGGATTGGACCAAAGATAATGCTTGTGAATATTCAATAGTAAACTTCCAATATACAGCTTAGTTGTCATCATTATCGGCATATCGAAAGAGGCTTTTAAGAAATATGTCGCTTAATATGGCACTGTCATATAACGTATGATAAAAAAAGATGTCATATTA
Source organism: Leucoptera coffeella (assembly GCA_030578115.1). Taxonomy (NCBI): domain Eukaryota; kingdom Metazoa; phylum Arthropoda; class Insecta; order Lepidoptera; family Lyonetiidae; genus Leucoptera; species Leucoptera coffeella. The sequence continues at coordinate 56,363 of JAMBLF010000057.1, read as the reverse complement.
TATTCAGTTAAATCACGCACGCAACAATGTTTGGTATATCAACAAAACTTTTATATTCTATTGTAAACTCATATTCTCTATCTTCGATATAAAAATAATTTGAGTCACAACTAATTCCTAAGCAAGGATAGAGTACCCGCCACATACGGTGGCAGTAGCCAAACTTGGAACTAAATTTGACGTTTCCGCAATTGCGTGTTATTTTGTATGAAAGGTAAATTTAGTATTACCAGCGTTGTGTTTTTTGCCCACTCTTTGTAATTTTTATGTTTGTTAAGGGTGATTATAATAAATTGATTTCCGGAGTTTCTTGTTAGTTCTTCTCCAAGCTAGGGTCTCCGCTAATCTAACCTCGGTAAAAAATATGTAAAGACAATGCTCAGTGCCATGTTTGAAATAGTTTTTTTAATTTATACTTAGATCATAAGATAACTTTCAAAGAGAGCTTGTGATATTTATAATTTTGAATATATTATGGCAGATGAAGGCGTCGCCGCAGTTGCATAATTCACTGTTGCCAGTAAACACGCCAAAACTAGCAATCACTGTGCCATACGGCTCGATACATTATAGGTTTCATTTGTAACGGTCTTTGGTTGCAGAGCTATAAACTCAAATAAAACAAATTAATATATCTAAGTCAAAATATACATAAACTTATATACATCCGACCTATCATAAGAAGCGTTGCTGGCAAAGTAATGAAGAGGATGGCGTATTGGTATCTGATTCTGTTGGAAAAAGATTCATTATTGCACACGCAGGTTCAGACCAGGGTTTCATAAATAATGCCCTTCTTATATTTAGGTCCCAATCTCAGTCTGCAGATTATCATGACGATATGAATTCGGAAAACTTTTTAAAATGGATGACCAATAAAGTTATTCCTAATTTACCACCTAACTCTCTTGTGGTCATGGACAATGCTCCTTACCATTTTGTACAAATAAATAAAGCGCCAACAATGTCGTCACGAAAATCTGAGATGCAAGAGTGGCTAAGAAGCAAAAATCTTTATTTTGAGGATAGCTGGACAAAGCCACTTTTTACCGTTTACCACGTTAGGCGATAGGGATCATAATTATTGTTAAGGAAAAACTGGCACACTGCTCACTTTCTTTGTAATCTTTATGATTGTTAATTATAAAAATAATAATCTTTATTGTTGTTATACTTAGATCATAAGATAACATTCAAAGAGAGCTTGTGATAGGGCCTATTTTAAATAAACATATTTTGACTTAGATATATTAATTTGTTTTATTTGAGTTTATAGCTCTGCAACCAAAGATCGTTACAAATGAAACCTCAATATAATGTATCGAGCCGTATGGCACAGTGAGTGCTAGTTTTGGCGTGTTTACTGGCAACACTGGATTACGCGACTGTGGCGACGCCTCCAACTGCCACCGTATGTGGCGGGTACTCTAAGTATCGATTCACAATCATTTTCTGTCAAATGCTATCACATAAAGCATAGAATCAAATATCTAAGCAAAAATGCTCTGTTGTATCGTTATATCCTGTTATATATTACATACACATGGCTGTATAAAATCGTAATTATTAGTATAAATGACTCCAGTGTATAAGTCATGACCTTTACATTCGTTCTTATGTATATGAGCCAAGATTAGTGACATGGGTTTGGAACCTGTCACGCCACCCTATAATTTATCAACCCCTCTTTGAATGCATCAATTGATTGGCGGTTCATTAGTATTCCATAGCACTGCCTACCCCTCTGCGGATTATGAACAGTAGCGAAATAAATCAAGACAGTATATGTAGATCTTCTTTTCATCATTTTGTAGCAAGATTCAATCTAAAATACAAGAATACTTGTACAAATGTGAATTCCAATATATTTTTTACTCTCAATAACTTATATTTATGATACTTATATTGGATATAAAGAATTTCATTACATGTAGATTTTTGATTTTAGATTTTTGATTTTTGATTTTTGTTTGATTTTTTAAGAAGAGATTGAATAACCTTCAAATAATGAATGTGGTATCTAGTACCTAATATGACAGAATGACATTCTGATAAAGTAGAGTTCACATTATGAAGGTGACATTAAATGACAATATATTGAGAATAGACATATTCACATAATATCTACATAAACATTCACGTCCTTAGAACCCTTTAGGTGTAAACAGAACCTCTGGAAGACGATAATTTCTTATAGATCACTTCTTAGCATGAATGTTGGGATTGTGATACTTTATGGAATATTAGTGTCATTTCGCTAGCCCATGGCCCAATAGATTCGATTTCCCCCTTCAACATGCTAGCAAGAAGCGCACTATAGGCTATTCGCGTTAAGTAAATAGTGACGTCATGAAAATCTGAGGTTAAACTAGCCAATGAGATGTGAGTGAATGAGAAAACAACTCACATTGACCAATCGCAAACAACCGTTGTCACGTCTCATTGGTCAAATCGTTTGTGTAACGATGACGTCACTATTTTTTAATGCATAATAAAATACACTATAGTTAACTTACTTTCAATAAAACTCTCATCCATTTATTTAACGTTTCAAATCTCTCTCTTTATCCAGTCTGAAACTACTGCAATTCCTGACTTATTCGGCAGCTTTTCGCCCACACTTAAATGGTCCAGTAATTTTTCCACTCATATGCAAATGTTCACATTAGCATGAATCTCAGATTCTATTCGGAGCTGTAAAGCTGGCTGGAATTTATTAGTCTCTCACTTTATTAGCTGAGACAAAGTGGGCTAGTCGAATTATGGGGCTGCGAAATGTTCACTTAGTTTTTGTACAATACTTATAGGCTACCTATTCTACGAGGTAAGTTTACGACAAAAAGACAAACGCTTTCAAGACCATTAACCCTTGCGGGGTAGTCAGTGGTGCAGGTGTCCATAGCCGCAATTACGAAAATAGTAATTCTATGGCCACTTCTAACCCACGTGTTGACCAGATAGTCAGTTCTCAATATAACGGTAAGCCGTGTAATAAAAGTGATCGCCATGTCGCCATTTATATGCAGTAACTATTACCAGTTCGGCGAACACGTAGGTTTACTCACGATGTTTTCTCTCACCGTAGTTTTTATTACGACAATGTACATAGAAATTCATTAAACTTTATTTTGGTACATGCTCAAGTGGGATTTGAACCTTGTACCCACTAATACAGAGTCAAACCCCAAACAACTGAGGTACGCCGAATTATTGATAAGTTCTTATTTATTGTAAATTTACGATATATCTAATAGTTAAGACACATAGGTTTGGTACTGAACTGGTCACACTAGGTGCGTGAAAGTGTTTCGATGTGACTATAAATCACTAAATTCTGCTCCGTATTAAATGAGATGGGTCAACACCTACTATAAGAACAGTAAATGTTGGATGTACTCGCCAACATCTTAATATTATACAAGGAATAATGGCACACAAACCATTGAGTTAGATAATATATAGAGACACGTAGCCGCCATTTACTTGTCCACATGTAGACTCATATGTACATATATATTTTTATTTCTATTAAATCGTATAACCTATATAGTCAATACTGCTTGAAAAATAAAAATTCCATATATTTGTAGTAAGTTTCTTACCATTAAGTAGGAGTAGTTAGACAAGATACGCCACAATTCCCTGTTTCGGTATTATGTCCATTAGAAACCCAAGTAGAATCTATTTTCGTAGCGAGATCGAATACGGAGGATACAAACATATTTGCTCGACTGAACACAATAGGAAATTGAATTCAGTGACGAAACATTAAAGGAACTTCTCCAATCAATGTTTCCATCGCCATTAAAATATTATTTCCGAATACAAAACTTCTTAACAATATTGTCTATTGATGTTGTGTATTAAGCTTAAGTTTACTGTACACGTGTAAGGTAATCTACTTTAAATGACTTATAGAGTAATCGATAAATTTGGTCGGGCTTATTATTTGAGTAACTCAATGTTTACCTTTACCAGATAACACACTCCTACCTCCATATTATAAAAGTAAGTAAAATGAAACAAAGCAGTAAATATGTTTTCCTCATATTTAGGTATTTGCTCTTCGTTTCAGTGGGGGTTAATACCTTTAGGAACCCTATTTAGACGACTGAGTACTTTTTTAAAGTACGAAAGCTCAGAGTCTTTACAGCCTTGTTTCAAATGGTCAAAACCTTGACAGAACCTTACTATTCAAACCTCTGCCTTCTTAAATCGTTACCTAAAAAATAACAGCAGCCACAAACAATTTTAGCAATTGTTTTTCGTTGACAAAAGGTTAAAAGTCATATTCACAGAGCATCTATTTCTAAATAACACTGTTCATTAACATAAAATTACGACCTAGTCCGTACCAAATGACTTAAATACTAACGACCATTTACAACAATTTAAAAAACTGAACAATAAATGAAATTCAATTAAACAGAGACTATATAATGATACTTCGACACTAAAAGAATTCAATCAGGATTTCACAAGACTAATCGTAATAACTGATTTAACCTTTTTATTCATATTCTTCCGAATTCTTTACGAAGAAGAAAATTAAATATTACTGGTAACATTCTGAGCAAAACTTGCGGCAAAAGCACAAGAGAACGGATTTATTTATGCAATTCATGACATCACGTAGCAAACAAGCATTGCAGCTGTAGGAAAACATTTCCCAGTTTTTAGTGAAAGAAAGAAAACAAAACCTAGGTCATACGCCACTGTATGATAAATAGCTCGGGAAGGTTGTTTGCTAGCGGTGCATGTGTGTACCTTTGTTCATACATTGCAGACTCTGGTGCTTAGAGAGGCTACAGATAGTCTGGTCAGAATTTAGTTAAAATTTATTTATGCTTTAATCAAACACTACATTCACTTCATTGGAAGCTACCTCAAGCATGCTTTTCTTTTGAGGTATACTCTTGGATCGAATTTTGAGGTCGATTATTTATATCTATAGTTATCGCCAGTGGATTTCCCCAGGTAGTTGATTGATGCCATATTATGATACAACATGCAAAGAGGTGATCAGGCTACGAGAGTCTTTTTCATATTCATATTAATTAGTTTTACATTTTACTAAAACTAAATAAGTAAATACGTAATGATGAATAGGAATAGGCAATAATAATTAATATGCGATCACAGTATCTAGATATGTTTTCTTACCATGAAAGTATGAACGATCACAATCCTATCCGACGCATTGAACATCACCAGACACAGTACAAAATGTACGTAACAAAGCCACTGTACCTGTGTTATCTAGTGACGTCGCAGTGACCGGGGGTGTGTGCTTTATTTATGTGCTGCGACAAAAACAGCGGCCACACGTGCCTGTTGCGGACAAGAAAAACATCTGCCTCAACCTCACATAGCGCAAATGCAACCCGGATAACATCCAAGCTATTCTTATTTGCTAAGCGCGAGGAATAAATAAGCATGAGTTTGGATGGATTCATGCTTATGTTCGGGATTATATGTCATGAGATAATAAAATTGGTTTGTTAAACTCTTTGAACGTTCAATATTATGACAGCTAATAATAATTAATGAATCAATTTTATTACGGGTAGTTAACTGCGTCTTTGACATACATATGTAACTTCTATATAATCCATGGAGATTCATACATAGGTCTGCTCACTATACTTACTTTATTTTCTTTGGGGTGAAATAAGATCTCCTTATTTTTATCAAGATAGCTATCGGAATTGTGATCGTATTTAAAAGTAAAGAATTTAATAAATGATTGTTAACCTAGCGCTGATACCCATACCGAAGACAAAGGCATATATTTCTATTTCAATTCAAAACAACACGTGTTTCTGAAAATATTGTGTTATGTAACATAAATACGTAGGCGTCTTGTTAAGGAAAATCTTATAAAAGTTTGAAAACGAAAATAAAGGTCAAGAAAGGGAGAGGTAACGTGTATATGTATAAATAGTATAGTACTAAATACCGATAAGGAAAATTAAATAGTTACTTAGGTGCTTTTCTTTTACAAAACAACTTACTCGTGCTACAGAAAGACGATACAAAAGATTTTAATCCTCCTTAACAAACGCTATCAAATTTGTGAAATTTAAATCGAAAAATTTCATTAGAATTCATATTACTCCGTTACAAACAGGAAAATTACTCAATTTTATCCTGTTTCGGATTTTAATTTAAGTCCTTTAATTGTAAATCTTATCAAATTGTATGACTGATCGTGTATTATACATACAATCAATCTTTGGTAATCTGCAGCTATACTAGACTATTGCTGCTCGTAGCATTTAACCTATTTTGAATTAATTTATTATACTAATCTTACCAATGCTAATGGGAGACCTCTGAATACGTAAAAACGATTATAATTTTTATACAGATGATTGGATGCCTTGCTAAGTATTAGTTTATTGATGTTTTGTCACGTTTAAACCGTCGCTATTTTTGAGTCTGGTTTCCTTGACAACGGCAAACCGCGACGTAAGGTAGAGTACCCGCCACATAAGGTGGCAGTAGCCAAACTTGGCACTAAATTTGACGTTTCCGCCATTGCGTATTATTTTGTATGAAAGGTAAATTTAGTATTACCAGCGTTGTGTTTTTTGCCCACTCTTTGTAATTTTTATGTTTGTTAAGGGTGATTATAATAAATTGATTTCCGGAGTTTCTTGTTAGTTCTTCTCCAAGCTAGGGTCTCCGCTAATCTAACCTCGGTAAAAAATATGTAAAGACAATGCTCAGTGCCATGTTTGAAATAGTTTTTTTAATTTATACTTAGATCATAAGATAACTTTCAAAGAGAGCTTGTGATATTTATAATTTTGAATATATTATGGCAGATGAAGGCGTCGCCGCAGTTGCATAATTCACTGTTGCCAGTAAACACGCCAAAACTAGCAATCACTGTGCCATACGGCTCGATACATTATAGGTTTCATTTGTAACGGTCTTTGGTTGCAGAGCTATAAACTCAAATAAAACAAATTAATATATCTAAGTCAAAATATGTTTATTTAAAATAGGCCCTATCACAAGCTCTCTTTGAATGTTATCTTATGATCTAAGTATAACAACAATAAAGATTATTATTTTTATAATTAACAAACATAAAGTTTTTCCTTAACAATAATTATGATCCATATGGATACGTTTAACACCTAACATTTCATAGTCATCACTATCGCTGTTGACGTCGATATCGCTTTCTGTATCTGAGTCTGTGTCGCTGTCACTAGCAGTAGAAATTATAAATTTATCAAGTTCGGAGTCTATAATCCTGTCACGTTCAAAATATTTGTCTTCGACGTTCAGTACATGCTGAACTTGGGTTTTCCAGTCTTCCACTGTTATGCTGGCAAACGCAGCTTCTGTTAGTTCCAAAATTTTTTTTGGGTCCTGATCCACGTTTTTTTCGGCCACACGATGTTTAACCAAACTCCAAATTTTCTCTATTGCGTTGAGGTCACAGTGATAGGGTGGTAGTCTTATTACTTCATGTCCATGTGTTTTAAGGATTTCCTCAATTTTGTATACAGGTGGATTTTGTATTTGTATACAAATGAAACCTCAATATAATGTATCGAGCCGTATGGCACAGTGAGTGCTAGTTTTGGCGTGTTTACTGGCAACACTGGATTACGCGACTGTGGCGACGCCTCCAACTGCCACCGTATGTGGCGGGTACTCTATAAAAGAACGACTTTCACATAGAGATCGCGCCACATAAATTGGCAGTTGGAGGCGTCGCCACAGTCGCGTAATTCAGTGTTACCAGTAAACACGCCAAAACTAGCACTCACTGTGCCATACGGCTCGATACATTATAGGTTTCATTTGTAACGGTCTTTGGTTGCAGAGCTATAAACTCAAATGAAACAAATTAATATACCAAAGTCAAAAGTCAAAATATGTTAATTTAAAATAGGCCCTATCACAAGCTCTCTTTGAATGTTATCTTATGATCTAAGTATACATTAAAAAAACCAATTCAAACATGATTAATAATTAACGGGACTTATCCTTCTTATTATATATTACATATATTATGTGTTCCTTCACTCTGTCCGCAATAGACCGTTTAGTCTGTCCGACGTAGGATTTCCCACAGCTGCAATCAATCTTATACACACCCTTATATCTTCTATCATGAGTATAAATCGCGAATCTCTTAAAACTATTATTTCAAACATGGCACTGAGCATTGTCTTTACATATTTTTTACCGAGGTTAGATCAGCGGAGGCCCTAGCTTGGAGAAGAACTAACAAGAAACTCCGGAAATCAATTTATTATAATCACCCTTAACAAACATAAAAATTACAAAGAGTGAGCAAAAAACACAAAGCTGGTAATACTAAATTTACCTTTCATACAAAATAACACGCAATGGCGGAAACGTCAAATTTAGATCCAAGTTTGCCTACTGCCAATTTATGTGGCGCGATCTCTAGGCATCTAACGGCCAAACATAGTATATTGTTGTTGTTTATTACAAATAAATTGTTATTGTGTTGTAAAAAATACTCTTGATCTCCCTTGCAAGACTGTGATATCCCATCGTAATCGAATTGAATCCATTGGGCGATGGGCTAGCAACCTCTCACCGATGTTGCATGTGGTATCAGAATCCCTATATTTATGCTCAGTGATGTGTGAGATACATCACAGACGTTCTGTCCGTCGCGTAGAGGATTAAAAAATGTGAATGTATAACGTATGTAAATGCGTATGCATATCCAACTTCTAGTATTTTTAACGGAATAAGAGCAAGCAAGAGTTGTACTAATTTCTGTATGCTTAGCCAACATACACAAGAATATCAAAACTGCAACATTTACTTTCAATCAAAAGTGATGTCTCGTAATTAATCAAACGATATCATTGCATGATTAATAACTAGCGGGACTTATCGCGTATGTTTTGTATAATAAAGTTATCTTTATTAACCCGACGTTTCGGCTACGTTGCAGCAGCCATGGTCACGGGCAGACATCTGCCGTGAAGGTAACTTTATTATACAAAACATACGCGATAAGTCCCGCTAGTTATTAATCATGAGTATAAATCGCGAATCTCTTAAAACTATGATATCATTGCAGTAGATTATGGAAACTAACTAAATCCTTATCAGAATTAGCTTTCAGAAGTAGGTAGGTTCGATTCCCGTACTGGATAGTTGTTTTTTCAAAGAAAGTATGAACCCAGTTTTTCTTCTTATCAAAATCGGTGACATGGTTCCTAAGAACAAATATTCGTATCCCTTATAGTTTCAGACTTTCCCATACTGACCATTTTGAATGCGCCACCCTGTATATTCTGTATAATAATATGTTTGTGCATTAGTTAGTAGAAAAAAACACAACAGAAAATTTCAAAATATTTATTTTGTTCAGAGACAATGTAAAATACAAAAATATTTGAAATTAACAATACGGATGTTGGAATTGATACTTATACTAGACACAGTGAAAATGATGCTGATATTCCATGTTCAGTAAATGTAATCATGTTTAGAATTAATGTATAACTATCCATGAATCGTCATTAAGTTGTAAAAAATAAAAAGAAATAGTTTAAACTTGAGTCTGAGACAAACATTAGATAAATGCTTAGATATATTACTTCCTATTATCTTATAACATAGGATTGGTTTATTTGTAAGACCGACATTTATTCATAATGAAAATATTAACAATCTTACAATAAACATGATACTGCTACAACATCTATAAATTTGACATTTATTTCTGTTTTAAACAGTTAAGATAATATAATAGGACTAACACAGAACACATATCAAGTTTCAAACTAGTTGATATTCTTGAATATGATTGTGGTATTCGACTACAAGTAGAAACTAATGAACAAAAACCAGCCGTTGTATATAAATTAAAAGTTATTCAGAGAAGTTTCTAAATCCTAAAACTTAACTAAAACCCATCTACCTATTGTTGTTGTCGCTTTCAGTTACAATAATTGTATCAATACAAATTAAACCTGACTGACATTAAATTGCATATGTCTGACATTACATACTTGAACAATAAAACATATGAATGATTGAAATGGATTACTTTTTATATAATAGTGTGATTGGCAGTTAAATTTAAGTAACTATAACTATACTTGGTCTATAATCTACACGTAAGAATTACTGTATGTATTGATATCTACCCAATCAGGTTACAATATAATAGAAAGAAACTTAAAACATTACACATTATGTAATTTACTGAGACAACAACAACAAGTAGACGTTTTATTTATACATTACATTTAACCTTTCATATCCTTGATATCACGCATGTTCCATTATGAAAGAAGGAACTACAGGGTTCTCGCCTAGCAAGAACCATTCACTCAGTCGCTGCCATCGCACGGGCCTGGGCGCGCACTCGCTTATCGTACTCTAGTCGGTTTTGGCTGGAAAAGAACGAAAGAGAATTTATAACACACATAAACCTTTTGTTGTGATTGTCGTGTACTAATATGGGGCGTTAAAAGAATGCTAATTAACTGGTATCTTCTTGGCGTGTCATAGAAGGCGACTAAACAACTAGGGTTAAATGGATTCTATTGGGCGATGGGTTGATGGATTACCCAATGAATGACAATAAACATCGCACAATGTTCCGTTCTGACATCACATCCCAAACATTCATGCTTATAATATATACGAATGAAATTTACTAATGTCTTTTTCATTTATGAACTTAATTTACAGTCACTGATAGTAACGTAAAACAGGCTACCTTCCTATCCCGAGGGTTCGGCGATGACTGTTTATTTCACTATCTATCACATTAGGTGTCTATGTATCACTATCTATCACTGTCTATCGAGTGAAACACGGGCTTTGAGTAGCTCCTCTCTCACATGCCTTTGAAATTTTGAAGATGGATACTCAAGCCTCCAACTACCCCACCAGAACATAAAAAAGTGTGTATGTATATACAAGTCATGAAGCGTTGGTTCTGTACACCCCAAAAGAGATTAAAGACTGTGTATGTATTTATATGCAGTCATTGAGAATATAAACTTTACATACACTTCATAACCTTAATCTTTTTTTTATGGAGGTTGAGTAACCACTATCATATCACATGAATACAGCTCTTTATGCAGCCATAAATTTTATATTTTTAAGGGAAAATTAACATAAAGAATCATAATCTGTTTCCATTGGTACATGCGCAAGCAGAAATGGAACCTTAAACTAATTCAAAATACAGGACCAAATACATTACACTAAACTTAAAACCATGAATTAGGCTTACCAATAAATTGTGTAGGCTTCAGCTTGTGCTGGATCTTTGACATTTGGCTCATTGAGCAGATCTTGTATACCCAGCAGAATCTGTTTGATCGTTATGGCTGGACGCCAGTCCTTTTCTTCATCTAAGAGAGACAAACACACCGTGCCGGAGGGGTAGACATTTGGGTGGAATAGAGGTGGCTCAAACTTGCACTTGGGAGGGCTTGACGGGTAGTCATCTTTGAAAATCATACGGAGCTTGTAAAGGCCACCTTCCCAGGGAGTCTGTAAATTGAAATTAAGCAAGAAGTTAATAACTTAGTCTTTGTAGCAGTAGTGTGGAAAAGGTTTTTTGAGATAGTACATACTAGAATGACAACTAACAAAAATCTTTTATACAAATTACTTGATAATTAGCCCTGTTAAAAGGGAATTTTATAATTTCTAAGGTTCTGATTGTCCCCTTGCCCCTTCAGTATAAAGTGTAACAGTCAGTATTTTTTGCTTACTTTCTGTGTAATATCTGCTAAGGTATGATGTATATATGACATTAGCAATTTGAGATTGTTAAAGAAATATATGAATACAAATTGCTCTTACAAAATAACTTAGGAACTAGGAGTACACAGTGTGTCGTTAAAGTGGATAGTAAGGAAGTGAAACAAGTTTTTACAAAAAAAGGTGAGGGTGATAATTATTGAAAGGAAAGTGAAGAAGGGAAATGCGGTCAATGGGGCTGTGAGCGGTTTGATGTCTAGTCAGTTGATATCAGAACGAGCACATCTGGGTATTCATTAAACTGTTCTGGTCCCTACCCTTATGTTAGGCAGTGAGTGCTGAGTTTGGCAGTCATGAAAGCAGAATTAATGTGATAGAGTCCCTCAGGAAAATGTGATTTGTGAATGTTGTGGTATAAGAGAAGATGTAGTGACTAAGCTGTAACCAACAGAATTTGTAGAGCCAAAGTGGTACAAAGAGTTGGGCGGGGTAGACCACTTGGCACATAATATGTAGATCAAATTAGAAACATTCTTCTCAAGGCAGTTGCAGCGTGAATAATAGAATAGCATGTATGAGAAGGTTATGGGTGTGAGTGAAGCAAGGGACATTTGTCAGAATCATTCCAGGTGGCAATCAATAGTCACTGCCAATCCCCTTAGTAATGTAGAGGCATAAACATATGTATGTAAATGAATTAATAGTAACTAGGTGTTGTTGATATGTACAGGCCTTGATGGGTGTATGTGATTTGGCGGGGCTATCGTGAGTGAAATTTGTATTTACAAGTGGTATAAGCTATTTCAATATGGACATGTTGATATTGAAGATGAGGCCGCTCTGCTGCATCACAACAACTAGTAAAAAGGTGGAACTTATGAATGATTATCAAATCGCAATCAGCAAGTCACTGATGATGGTATAATGGTCTTTGGATCAAGTTTTTTTTTCAAATACTTTAGCTAACAATCAATGGCAGCAAAATCTGTTCTAGAATTTTGAACAAAAGCTACAGTGAAACAAAGTTTTAGGATTCACTAAATGAATACCTATAATTTTTTAGGATAACTTGTTTTATTAGTGCTGGAAAATTATTTTAAATTTTACTTAGCATGGAAACTCAATGCTTTGTTATTGGCATCAACAGTTAGGTATATTCAATATTTCACCAGATAGTATCATGTTAACATATGTTAAAACTCACCAGTTTCAATATCAGAAATATATCTGAACTAATCCTTTTTTTGATAGCACAGAAAATGCTTAATGTAATGTTTTGTCTATTAAAAATTTGTATGGTCTAATATACTTACTAAGAGATTGACTTACTCAATTACACTGCAGTGATAGTTCTATAATAACAGCTGTATTCAAGTGTCATCAAAAAACAAGAACATGTGAGAATCAAGTACATATTTCACTATGAATGTACACTTAGAATAAGTATTATATTATTGAGAATGATTATTGGACACTCTGATTTAGGCAATCAATTATCAAAAAATACCCAATATAGCAGCAAAATCATATCAATGTGACAATGTACAATTTTTATACCATGCATATTTGAAAGTATACTGACCCCCTTTTTACCAGGAATAGCACACTCCCAGGTCATCAGATTCAGAGAACCATCTGGATTCTTCATAGGCCTAGCTACAAAACCCTGAAAATTAAGAATATCGTTCTAGTAATAGTTAACACAACAAGTAAATTTCAATTTGAGACAGCTGTACTTACAAATGGATGGTCTTTACGCCAAGCTTTCCTTTCTTCGGCCAAACGTGCACTAGCGATCCCAGACATGACCTGAAAGTTAGAATTATGATTTACCAAAACGATATTATCTAGCGTTTTAATCTTAAATGAGAATACTTACGGCTCTGTATTAAATAAAATGCATAAAATACAAAAACCAGAAGAACACCGCGCGGAATTATGTTTTCAGCGTCCTCCACGATGCGTCATTCATCCGTCAGTCATTCTTTAGTTTTATTTCAATTTTATATTATATGCTACATATACAAGTACGCCGGGCAATATAATAATATACTTGGAAATTAATTTTAATTTATTGAGATTCGAATGAAATAGATGTAATTTTTTGAGTCATTTCATATGGTTACATTGGACCATGGTGTTTTTAAGTGTTTCTTGTTACTAAAGAGCATTGGAAAATAAATAAAGAACATCCTAGAAAATGAAGATACTAATTTGAAGTTTTACGTACATGCGTACGCGTACCACTAACCCTTGCGGGGTAGTGAGAGGTTCAGGTGTCCATCTTTGCAATTGCAAAGATAGTAATTTTATGGACACCTCGAACCCACGTGTTGACCAGATAGTCAGTACTCAATGTGACAGGTGGTAAGCCTTGTCGCCATTTACAAGCACTAACTATTACCTATTAAATCAGGTAGTTTTCCTCACGATTGTTTCCCTCACCGTAGTATTCGACGCATTTCGTAAATGTATTTTTATTACGAAAATGTACATAGAAATTCATTAAACTTCATTTCCATTGATACATGCTCAAGCGGGATTTGAACCCTGTACTCTCGATACAGAGTCAAACCCCAAACAATTGAACTAAGTCGATTTTTTTTTTAAATTTTTCTAAGTTAAATTACATATTTTGATTAGACAAAGGCTATTGCTTATAAGTAACATGTATTGTTTGTATTGAGTATTGCGTTAGGATTTCGACCGCAGCATGCTGTTTTGTGGTTTGCATGCGTGCACCAACTCATATCACATGTTTACTACTTCATCATACTCCACAGTTTTACACGGCAACATGGAACAACACATGTCTTACCAATAAAAAACTACTAATAATCTCATGTCTGGAAAAAACTGTTTTAAAAAAACAAACAAACAAAACGTTCACGATCATTAACTCTTGCGGGGTAGTCAGCGATACCCCTATATCATTAGTGGAGTAAGGGCTCATGTGTCCATCTCCGCAATTGCGAATGTAGTAATTCTAAAAAACTGTTCTGTGGTTGTAATAAATGAACTTCCCCAGTTCCTTCACATGTCCACATCTGTACAAATTAAAACGTAGACTTGTTACTAACCCACAATGCCAATGAAAATGATCATGAACTGTTTGTATAGAGAACGCTTTCACGACTTTTAGCCCTTAGTATTCAAAGGTTCGGATAATTAATTTTAGGGCCACGTAATGATCACATAGTCATTATAAACAACATAGGCCCTAGATGCCCAATAAATGAATTTTATTATTATTATAAAGTGATAGTAGTAATGTGAGAGTTGCTGAGCTGTCGCCATTTACAAGCACCGATTGGAACCTGGTTTGAAGAATGAGTAGGTTTCTTTACGATGTTTTCCCTCGCCGTATTCGGTTCATTTTCTAATTGTATTGTTATAAATCTACAAAAAAAAAAGAAAGTAGAAACTTACATTGGTACATACATTACATACGCGTTGGTATATTACTGAGCTATCCCAAATTCTAATTCATAGTTTTATAATATTGTCGAAGAGTATTTTTATATACATATGTATATCAAACATTACAGATTTGGGGATAAGAATCACTTATGTGATTATTTTAAACCCTTGCTTTAACAAAAGTTGTTTATGCTGTACAACACAGCGGTAGGTAATTAAATTAATGTGTGTGTATTAGTAGGGTACAAAATCAAACAGCACGACCAAATATTGTAAATGATGAGTATCTTTAATTAAAATTTTCTCTTTTAAACATGTATTACAAAATATATTGTTACACTAAATTATTAGATGTATCATTAATAATGGACTGAACATTTGCGTATAAATCACCATTCATCCACGCGGGTCTAAATGTTTACTTCATTTATGTACAAATTACTAAATAAGGAAACTAGTGGACGGATCGCTAAAATTACGTAGTTATATTTATAATCGTTAATTACGTTACATTTATAATTAGTACAACTATGACTTTCTTTCCGCTATTGCTTCGTTCGTAGATGAAGCAGAAATTTCAATACATTTATCTCAAGCAGATCAGTCGGTCTCTATTAATTTCGCTATCAAATATGGCAATTGGTTATTATGATTATCAGTATCCTTCAGTAGTTCCGCGTCTTCTCCATCAGTTTGTAACCACTGGTCCTTTTCTCGCTGTACAGGGGTGAATGGCCATTTCTCTCGTAACCAAACGGTGAAGAGCGCTTCACATTTTCTATGTACTTGTCTCCTTTGGAACCTCTGGATTTGGTGACAGAATTGACTTCTCTGGATTCAATAATCTCCTTCCCGCGCCCGTCCCTTGAAGGAAGAACCTTCTTGCTCACTGTTTCAACTGTATCTGTGACACTGGGATGATCGGGATCACCATTTCTTGAGGAGTATCTGTAAGTCTCCGAGTAGTTATCACTGCTGTTACTGCCGCGACGGATAGCCGGAGATTTCAGCCTGGATTCCAAACGGGAGACGAAGGGACTGGATTCGCGGTTCAATGATTCCGTCTTGTACAACATCTTTCGTTCTTCGGAAGCTCTGTCTTTGTATAAAGGTGAGGGTGTTCCATATCGCGAAGAAAGTCTGCTACCATCAGTTTCGTCTTCGGCGTGTATCGTGTGGTAGAGTTCAGGCGCTCTTTCCCTCAAACCTTTAAGGAATACTTTCTTCTTGTCTGATTCTTCGTATTTGTGATAGCCATTAGTGTGTCCGTTGCTTAGAGGTGTCGTCTTGCCATATCGCGCTCCAAAGAGGCCGTCACGTCTCCTTTCCGTTTCGCGCGACACTGCATCGGCTAAGTCCCGTTGACTCCTGTTGATTATGGACACAATTCCTGGGCTTTTCAGCTGTTCAGGTGTCTCGTCTAACCGACTCAGGTGGGGGTTTGACTTGTACATCGTGGAGTAATTCCTGCTAATATCTGACACGTATCGAGGATGTGTAGTGGTTTCAGGCACTCCCATAGCAAAACTTTTGCTACGATTTAGAATCTTGTTGCTGCGGGCCGGTTTCGCGGGACCTGGTGGGTAGCCGTTCGATTTTCCGTCCGGAGCTGAGTTCACGTTGTAAGAAACGTTGATGGCACTGTTGGCTCGCTTGTTAGGTGTGAGCCTGTGCCAGTATTTGTTAGAACTTGGCTTTTCTACTACTTTCTCCACGACCTTTTCTTTCCGTTCGTGAAGTTTCCTGGGCAGGGTCTGCGCGGTTCTGCTGTATTCCTCGTCGACTTCTCCGTTCGGGTTCAGTCGACTAGTCGAGTGACTGAACCGACCAAGAGTACTGGAATACTGGCCTCTGAAAAGATATAAACAGGTACATGAGATTTTTTCGACGAATACACAAAGATAAAACGAGGTTCGCCCACACCGTTATTGTTGCGGCTTGCAAAGACACGTGACAAAAAAGACGAGGCTTTTAACTAGCGTGTAATTGGATATAATGAGGAAGCTCGTCCCACACATTGCTTTATTGTCATTGTTTATCGGCATTATATAAGCTTGATATCATCTTAATAACTCTTTTGCTAATTTAATTGCTTCGTTAAAAAAACTTCCACGAGTTCTAAACGTTTTTCTAAGTGTACTAAAAAATAGTAGTCTATTAATCTTTATCACTATTTATAAAAGGATCTGCTTAGCTGAAATAGTATACTCTATTCCCATGATAAACATTTCCTTACTATGAGTCACTTTATTTGTCTCATATGACAAACATGTTTTCTGCAACTGAGTCATTCCGAAGTGGACTAAATAAGGGTGTCTTTAGGCGTACCTACTCATTATAACTATAACGGGTCTGACATGGTCAACAACAGATCGGCACGTTTTATAAGTCTCATTATGAACTATGTCCTACACTATTTAAGGAATTTTAAGTGATATTGACTACACTATCGATTAAAAGAATGAGCAGCTTGCTGTTAAAATAACGAGGGACTAGTAATGATTTCTGTCATAATTTTTATGTAATATTTATGAGTCTGGATGGATTAAGTTGGATCAAGCATTAACTTTAATCATCAAAATTATAATTCTATAATACAGCAGAAGATTTTTTTTTCGAAACGTCCTATAAAAGTTTAGTTTTTTATTATATTGAATTTGTATAAGAAAGATTAGAGGCATTAAGCATTAATTATTTTTACATCTACATTGAGAGACTGATATACAAATATAGCAATGTACTTAAGATAGAACTGTCGTTATTTGATATCCATCGACCTTGCGGAATAAACACCTAACCACAAGTTGAGTGTATCATTAACTTACATTAATTTTATTGAAGTCCAATATTATCTACAGTAACACTTAGCGCTATAATAAAAATGATAAAATTACGGAAATACACATGACATTACCCAAAAATGACACTTCGAAAGAGTAATTTTAAAAGCATCGATAGACTTATTCTTTTGACATGCATATAAGCTTATCCATACAATCGAAGAAATATTTAATATATAACTTAATTTTTTCTTGCTGTTGCTCTTGACTATAAACGCATTAATCAATAAAATTTCTTGTACAGAGGTATCCTAATTTACTAAGTGCGCATTTGGATTTAAAATGCAAAAAACAAACTACATGTTTTGTAAAAACAGAAAAAATATTGTTGTGGTAATAAACAAATAATTTTTTAAGTGATCGTTAATATTGATAAGCTATAAGCCTCACGTTGCCAAATGAGAGGTTGTCAAGTCACTTGATGTGGTGATATGGATAGGAGTAACTCACCTGTCTCTGGGCTCGCGTGCGTCGTGCGTGGTGCTGCGGCGAGCACTGCTCTCGTACTTGTGCTCGCGGCCGTAGATGCTGGGCGCGAAGGGGTCCTCGCCCAGGTAGTAGCGGTGCGCGGGGGCGGCGGCGGGGGCGGGCGGCGCCAGCTCTGCTCCGCCGTACGTGCGGTAGGTGCGCGACGAGTGCTCCGAGGGCGACGGCGTGCGCGACCCTCGCCAGCGCGCCCTCCGCTCCGACGACGCCGAGCGGATCTTGCCCACGAGCTTCTTGATGGAGTCCCCGATGGCAGAGCCCACTGACTTGCGCGGGGCCGCCGGCTGCCTCTCCTCGCTCTCGGTGGCGAAGCGCGTCTTCTGGTGCTGCTTGGAGCGACGCGGTGGCGGCGTGCGCTCGCGCTCTGAACTGCCTCGCCTGTCCGTGGGCGGCGAGTAATCTGGCGGAGGCTCCTCGTCTCTGGAGCGAGAGGAGCGCACGTCTCGGGAAGTGCCGTTACGTGATGCTGTTCTTGGCGCGTAGCGTTCTTCGTAGCGATGCTCTTCGGTGCTGTTCCTCTGTTTAGCGTGTCGCCGACGTTCGGGTGCAATAGGAGGGCGATACTCGTCCTCTATGGAGGGCTCGCGGAAGGAGCGCTCGTTGTCCAGAGGGCGGAATGGCGATCCGCGCGGGGGGCTGTGCATGGTGGACGAGGACACGTAGGCGGAGTCATCTCTTGACGGCGGGTTGCGGCGGCCCACGGGCGAGCTGCGCTTCAGGTACGAGTGCCGCGGGGAGATGTCCAGCGGCGGGGAGGGCGACAGAGACCTGGGCTCCGGCATCTTGGGCTTGGTGGTGCGGCGCTGCGACCACTCGGCGACGCCCTTGAAGTAGCCGCCGGTGCGGTCGTCCGAGGGGACGCTGGACTTGGTCTTGCGCAGCGGGCGCTCGGCGAACTGGGCGGTGGGTCCGGAGGCGCCCTTGCCGTAGTAGCCCTCGTCGGGAGCGCGGCCCTTGGACGGTCGGCGGTTGATCTCCTCGCCGATGGAGTCGTGGGAGGAGGGCGACTCGCTGCCGAAGTGGCTCTCCAGCCACTTGGAGGTCTCCTTCTTGCGCGTCTCCTCCTCGATGTCGAGGTCGAGCGGCCGCTTCGCGTAGTCCTTGTCGGGATCTGCGGACAGAGAGAGGTGCCGTGAGCGAGTGGCGAGAGGCGTGCGCGTGTGGCGGCGGCCGCGGGCCTACTCTGGCCGGCAGCACTTGCATCAGTGCCGCTGCCATTATTTGCCCAACTGGCCAAGGTCAATGCGGTTCCAATACCATGTAAACATTCTGTTCACGTTTTTGTCAGCTCAATTACTGTGGAAATTCGTTTAAGTGACTTATTCAATGAGCTACAATTACGATGCGCTTTAGCACCAGACCGTTAAACGAGTGATCATAATGAGCAGTCCGTACGTGGTAATTGAATTAGCGTTTAGGAATTGCTATTCGTTTTGAAAACAACGCAATCCATCATTTAAGTATCCATCAACACTAGCGCAAGAAACGCGCGTGGGTTTGAGGAAAGATTGATAGCGCATGCAAATTAAGATATTACTATTGTAAACAAATCAAGTAGGTAACTACCTGGAGAGGCTTTATATCCTAGTTGATAAACAAAGATAAAAAGGTGTATGAGCAGGTATGAATGTTGCGAAATGAAGCGAAAGTGGTTTGGCAGGATCGGGACAGATAATATTTGTGTATGTATCTCATCCCTCTACACCCCTCTATAAGGATACGCGCATGATGTGTAAAAACATTAATGCAAGAAATTAAATGATAAAAATACTATTGCAATCATTAAAAAAAAATAAGCTGATGCAGCCAATTGCTGCTACAGTTATAATCATTGTATGGTGCAACAAAGCTAACATCTCCCATATACACGGACATATTTACTCGCTGTCGAGCAAACATCAATTCATTTGGCAAGATCAATGCTCACATTCTACAAACATTTCGACGCTTTGTTAATTAACACACAAACGCTCTGTTGACCGATTGCATACGCCTATGAATGAATTGAGTAATCCTAACGTGCCCAAGAATTTAATTCAGTGATTAACAGATAACATATTTGCCATACTGCCTACCTTTTAAATAATGTATCATAAACGGTTATCTGATTAAAGATAACAGAAGCAATTTTAATAATTCGATAAATTGTACCCTGAGGCAAAAATATCAAGTACATCGAGCTTTTACGTAAAATGAGCTGTTAATTATTGTAGATGTTTCGATTGGAACATGATAAAATTGGCATAACAACCCGGGTAACGATTATGCAAAATTGAATCTTATTATGAAACTCCGATACATATTTTAAGGGAATTTAAATTGTTGGTGATGGCAAAAATTTAAATTATAATTTTAACACATAATTTGCCATGGTATTTCCCCACTACATAAAACCGTTAAGGAAAATGCAGTGAAGAAACCTTTATCGTAATAGATATCAAACACCGTTAATTAACATTTATCTCTACTGCCATTTAGGGATAAAGTCACGAGTATACTTATTCAAGTGTTCGTCAATTAATATTGTATAACCAGCTACCATTATTTTCGGCTTGTCATCAAGAATTACTTAATACTAGTCGACTGTGATAGAAGTGTGATATCGGTTATGATTACCTACTAAACATAAGTTCTGTCGTACTTAAATCGTATCTATAATATCATCTACGAATTTGTCTACTATTATAACATATACATAAATAAAATTATAGCCAAATTAATTAAATACACAAGTACCTACCTATACAACAAGTGATTCACCGAATGCACTAAAGAGAAACCTTTGCAGCAACTTTCCATTGCTACCAAGAACCCGCAATTTCCATCGCTATAAATAAACGAGTTATATCTGCAGTGTGTTACGAGGTCTTATCACGAAGTTACGTGTTGCGACCTCAACGGCGGCGTAGGCCCACCGCTTCCATGTACGGTAAGCGATGGACAACCGCCTCTTAAATTGGACACTTTAAGCTCTTCACATCACGCTTATGTAAAGATCTGATGACGCATGCAGAAGCAAGTGAATGTCAGAGACGATTAATTTATGCGCGAATTGGGAATGGATGAGAAGCCTTGTTGGGTTGAAATATTTTTTGTATTGTAGTGTGAATTTAACATACATATTATAACAGTGTAATGGGGGTTTGACTGTCTACCCTCGACACTGTCATGATTTTGGACCTATATAAACCTACGTTTTATCACTTATTCAAATTCAACCCGATCCAACGTCATAGATGATGAATCCATCTTCAACATTACCTATTTATAAGTTTCACGCAATGGTCCTCAATAAACATAATATCATGCTCTTTACATTACAAAGACTAATATGTTATCAGAATATAGTCGCTTGATTCCGCGCCTCCTGTTATGAATGACT
The DNA here is from genome assembly GCA_030578115.1 of Leucoptera coffeella. NCBI lineage: Eukaryota > Metazoa > Arthropoda > Insecta > Lepidoptera > Lyonetiidae > Leucoptera > Leucoptera coffeella. Next base: position 34,493 of record JAMBLF010000057.1, on the reverse strand, counting down.
AAGATTCTGAAGAATATTTTTGCTGATAAAATCTCACGACATAACAAAACTCATATGCCTTTGTCATTTCTCACTTTATCTCCAACAAACCGTTTTGTACATACCTAATTTGTTCTCCCTACATACATTAGTTCCATACATGCATTGTACCGTTCAAATGCATAAAAGTTCCGACATTCATGAACTGCATACAAGGCAGCGGCGCCACACTGTATTAAGTAAACGAGAGACGCCTGACAAGTTCAAGTAAAAAATATCTTTGTAATCGCGGGCATAACTTGTCACAAATGATAAATAAGCTACAACAAGCATATGAGCGCTTAATCTGACACGGGCTGATTGATCGTTGCTGATACTAGGCTAGATCTAGTGTTGTTAAATGCACTCGATCGTAAATAACATTTTAACCACACATTTATGTTTGTAATATTTGTATGATTCTTCTTTTGATAAGGCTTCTTGTCTAAAAACTTGTGGCAGTAAGCTTGTATCCAGACAAGTCAAATATTGTTGTAACGGATTTTTAACGCATAGAGTAATAAGGGAAATATCATGAAGGGTTAAAGAATCTTCGATAAGTGTCTTTAAAGTATTTATGGACGTAACGGTTGTTACTTATCAAGCTGTCTAATACGTGAGCTTTAAAAGACTGTGGAAGTTGCAACCCAAACATTGGACTAGTAGTTACGCATATCAAAAAGATTTTCTATCATGGTGCTTATCTTTTATTTCAAACCACATTTAAAGCATCATCATTCGATTTGACACTCATACACCACCAACCAATCGATCAAACTGAACCATCCACACAAAACGAAGCACGTAGCTACTTACAGACTCATTCCGATTGACATACAAATCCAGATCAAGTCTGCGAGACTGCGATAAGGCGATTGTGATCGACATATTGGCCCCACCAAGCTTCCTTTAACGTCCATGACGCATAAATTAAGGGGCTTGTGGGCAGACGCGGAATTGGCATCAACAAGGTTGTGTATAATGAAAGATTGGCACAAAAATGGCAACAATGTGGCTTGTTTGCATAATTGTCAATGTCGAGGCTGCACCGTTTGTCATGCCAGTTCGGTTTAATCGTAATCGTTTAAAGACGTACACACAATTACGAAGCTATTTGTCACGATGGACAAGAAAGGCGAATTACGTTCAAGGTTAAGTTGTAATGCATACGGATTGGTTAAGTATCTATTGTACGAGTACTTGTACATATACATGGTAAACGTTAATCTCAAAGCGTGATCAAATCATAGAACCTACTATGTGTTATTGCGCCTTTGATGCACTTATGCATAATAATTAATTGCAGAAATACGAGAACTTAAACGTAAAGTGTGTATTGGTTAACTAATACACAATCAAATTACGAGTATTCGTATAGTATAGTCAGAGCTTGTTTTTTCAATCATTTTATTTTTAAACCACAGTCATTTTAAGTCTATTGTAGTCTTGAGTTGGTGATGGTGGTTAAACGTAAGCTTTCATCATGAAGGATTTAAAGACTGAGGGTGATATTTGTGTTCGAGTAATGGGCTAGCAACCTCTCATCAACACTTTTGTTGACGTGACGTCTGATTAAGGACGTGATGCGCATTTGTAACAGATAGCTGAAGTATATCATTCATATTTACATTAGCAAATGGTCAGATACCTAATGGACATCCCACAGCGACGCGGTAATAAAACGTTTATATTATACAAACAAGGACTATATAGGTATGATATAAATAACTTATTAAGACGTGACCTTCACCTAGTAGGTAATGATTTAAATTATATCAATCTTAGAATCCTAAAGAAAAGACATACGAAGTTAAAAGCTCGGTAGGCTTCTTTACTTTTCTGTGTACTTTAAAAACTTGAGCTTTTGAATTTTTATCAAATGTTATTTGATTGACGACATGGCTTACCACCTGCAACATTGAGTACTGATCAACACGTAGGTTCGAGGTGTACATCGAATTACTACGGGTACCTGAACCCCTGACTACCCCGCAAGGGTTAATGGTCGTTAATTTGTCTTTTTGTTATTTCATTATCACTGAAAATTTTGTGTAGACCCTTACATTCATTTTCATTATGGCGAAAGTTTAATAAAAGCTTCTTGAAAGATAAGCGACATCTACAGTTGAAACGTATCACTAGAAAAGGTTTTACCGTTGTGCTTCAGTCGTCGTTGTCGTTGCATCCTCACGGACAGACTGTCCCACTCGTCGTCCATGATCGGTTGACCTTCTCGTTCGGCTGGTGGACCAAATTAATAAGTTAAATAAAAAGATTGTTTTAAAAAACTTAAATTATATATATCAGAGTGACACCTAGTAAAAAAGTCCTACAGATTTGTAGTACAGCTACTCAAACATAGATGGCGCTGCTTGTCGTACAAGTTAAATAGTTGATTTTAACTAACATTTCGTAGCAGATGATTATACTTTCCATATTATGTTTATGTATCTTAGAATTATCCATATTATTAATATAAGTAGCGGAGAAATATGTCTTGACTCATGACACCGAATCATTAAAGAAATAGGTTCATAACCCGTGGTTCAAGTTATGCTTTAGAAATAATAACTATGACGTTTTATAAAAGAAATTATACACGATTTTTTTATTAAACACCTTTACAAATATTTCAAACGACAATACTGCCATCTATACACCATTTCCCTAACTTTACTAAAAAAACAGTATCTTCTTTTTACCTTCTTCGGTTCGTGTCCTAGACTGGAGATGCGTCGCGATCCTTCGTCCGCCAGCCATGAGGTCGGTGATCTTCTCGTTGTCGACGCACTTCCTCTTCTCTCGGCTCTTCTTTTCATGAACTACCAGACTCTTGTCGCTGGCTAGAGATCGAGCCTGCGAAATAGGATAGCGATTTAGTGAAAATGAGATTCATATAGAATTCATGAATAAATCTTTTATCTAAGTTATGAGAATCGTTGTACATTCATTGCATTTATCTTTTTTTTGTAACAATAGAGAATTTCTTTCTTTTTCCCCGAACAGGTAGTCAGTGCTTGTAAATGGCGACACGGGCCTAACACCTGTTATATTGATTACTGAGTATCTGAACTTGTGTTCGAGGTGGCCATAGAATTAGTACCTTCGCAATTGCGGAGATCTACACTAAACCTCTGACTACGCCGTAAGGGTTAATGCTCATGAACACGTTTGTCTTTATCTTTTTTAATTATTAAGCTACTTTTACTTATCTATAAAGAAGTCATAACGATGTCTCCATTTCCTAATCTTTGCAGCGCTGGCATTCCAGGCATAGTAATAAATTTGTTAGAAATTTCATACAATAGAAAACTTAGTACAAGATTTGTATGGTCTTAATCACACAAAGAAAACCAAGTACCTCGTCATCAGAGAGTTGTTGGTCGCCGTGCTGCTCCTGTTCCTTGGTGTGGCGCCTCTCCGTCACCAGGGTGCCATCAGGCCGAATAGCTCGCAGTTCCTCCTGGAACAAATATGAACATAATGAATATCTTTTTATTCTATATAGGGATCGTGAGTATATCGTATATAGTTGATAAAAAACTCATAAAAAATCTATTATTAGAATTAGAACTATATAAATATTAAAAATAAATGTAGTTTAACTTTTGTCATTTTGAAAAGTAAACTGGAGAGGAAACGCTCAGGGTTTTTATTTAACAAATTGCATTCGATTTTACGTGAACACAAGAATTTTATTGTCGCTTGAAATTGGTCGAAGGATTTTCTTTTATAAATTGACGTTTAATGTTTAAATAAATGTGATTCAGCAGTTTCAGACATTCAATATCTGCGCCCCAAAAGAGAATTTTGAAGACCTAAATTTGTTTGTCATACTTAGTATATAACCATGTTATAATTATCGAAAATAGTTTTAGAGTAATCAATTATTTCTATTGCATTATTTTAAGCTCGCACTCTAAAGTCGACATCCTATGTATGAGGTTTACACTTAGGCTTTTGGTACGAATTTCATATTTATATTATACTTAGAAAGGCGAAGATAAGGTAAATGAAGATATTTTCACATGTTACTCCTAAAAACATTTACAACTGCGGCGTGAAAGAGTGCATAGTTATAGCATGCCAATAAAATGTTTCAGAATTTTTATAGTAATGTAAATTTCAAGGTATGTAGCATTTCTAAAACTTATTTTCGAAGTCGACAGAATATTACCTAATAACATCATCATCGTACATCATCTTAGGACAAGATGTGCAGAATAGTATCTGGTTAGTAACAGAAAATCTGTTCTATACTTAAATGATAAGTACAGCCTGAACAAATTCATGAATAACTTACATATATACTTGATAAATGCTTTACTTTATTGTATACGATATGTTTTCCGAAATCTTTTCGAAAAATACTAAATTTATCATCTTTATATCTGTTAAAATCCATGAAAACAATTATTAATGCAAGTTATTGTTTATTAATGCAACGTAATTAACACAAAGTTTTCAAGATTACATTTCTGCTAGTATTAATAGCATTGCTTAAATAATATATGTAACATTTTTCTGTTTATATACTGTAATATACTCAATTAATTTCAATACAAATACTGATCGACTGATTTTTTTTTTGATTATTTTCATTGATTTGTTGATTAAGTGGTACATTTAGCTTACGTAAAACATGATTACTTCAAGAAAAAATACTTTTTAGTTAGTTAGTTGTGTAGTTAAAGTTTAGTCAAAGCATGAGTAGATACAAAACTTATAAGATATCTTATTATCAATCACATCAATATTTTCCTAAATATTTTTTTAATAACAATAAACTTTAAGACCCTTTTCTTTACTTCAAGTATAGGGTCCCTGAGGAACTTTTAATTACCTCATTTATACACCAAACTGTACACACCATACTTGTTCAATGTCAACTACAAGCCTATCGTCATGGTCTTTTCCCGTACCGAAATCAATAGCATGTGACCATTCAGGTGATCATACATCCTGATATGTATCATACCAATCGTTCTTAGGCTCATAACTTTTAGCGATTAAGAGACCACGTATACGTTTATATTATATACGTGTTTCAGTGCTTCCTGTTTGTTGTACACACCAATGTACGCCGTTGTTTTCACATGTAACCCGACTGATTAAGTTGTGCATTGTTTCAAGATACCTGATACCCATAAAAAGTTCCTAACACTTCACATAGATGGCGAGCTTTTGATTGCCATTGTCAACAGTGATGTAGAGTACCCGCCACATAAGGTGGCAGTAGCCAAACTTGGAACTAAATTTGACGTTTCCGCCATTGCGTGTTATTTTGTATGAAAGGTAAATTTAGTATTACCAGCGTTGTGTTTTTTGCCCACTCTTTGTAATTTTTATGTTTGTTAAGGGTGATTATAATAAATTGATTTCTGGAGTTTCTTGTTAGTTCTTCTCCAAGGGTCTCCGCTGAACTTCTTCTTCTCAATCGTTACGCTCTTATCAGAGCGGTCGTGGTCTTCATGACGTGGCATCTTGAGCAGCCGAAATGGTTGGTGAACTAACCTCGGTAAAAATATGTAAAGACAATGCTCAGTGCCATGTTTGAAATAGTTTTTTTACATACATACATACACATCACGCCTGATTCCCTGTAGAGGGGTAGGCAGAGATCACGGATCCCCATTTGTCCCGATCCTGACAGACCACTTTCGCTTCATTGACATTCATACATTCTCTAATACACTCTCGGCGGTTATAGGTACTCCTAACGTCACCTTTTTTCAATATAGCGTCTATCTGACTGTTACATATATGTCTTATTAGGCCGGCCCCTACGTAACCGCCCTTCCACTTCACTCATATATATTCCTTTTGTCAATATATAGTTTTTTTAATTTGTACTTAGATCATAAAATAACTTTCAAAGAGAGCTTATGATAGGGCCTATTTTGAATAAAAATATTTTGACTTTTGACTTTGGTATATTAATTTGTTTTATTTGAGTTTATAGCTCTGCAACCAAAGATCGTTACAAATGAAACCTCAATATAATGTATCGAGCCGTATGGCACAGTGAGTGCTAGTTTTGGCGTGTTTACTGGCAACACTGGATTACGCGACTGTGGCGACGCCTCCAACTGCCACCTTATGTGGCGGGTACTCTATCTCTACTTTTTACGTCAGTTAAAATTTATTGATGCATCGTGCATAATTTTTCCGCTTTCGAGATAATTTTACACGCATTGTTTTATCTAGGAAGTGTATTACATAGTACGAAAAACTAGTGTAAGAACTAACAAACGAATTTGGCTTTAACATGAAGTACAGTAGTCCGAAAATACTTTTTATAGAGAATATAATTAATTATTTATTATAAATATATTACAAATCAAATCATTTAGAATATATCATGAGCTCAAATACTATTTCATAAAATTCTTTCATTTTTTATGAAATAGACAAATGAAGAACAATTTCACAATCCCTTTAAGTCCAGCTTAACATATCATGAAATATTGTTCTGATAACTTCACTACTAACTATATTATTAAGAAAGAACCTTTGTACATAAGTTCCTTTTCCTATAAACACTGTCGTAATACGAAGCCGCAAACAATCATAACACTAGGAAACCACAGATAAACGGTGGCGATGCCCTCAAAACAAAACATAAAAGTCGGTTTAAAGGAAGCTAAATTAGATTACAGTTAACTCGGAAATTGGATTATGCAAGTATTCAGTATGTTACGAAAAGTATAGCATATACTCGTAGTTTATTCCTTTTTAATCTGCACATCGTTACAACGAGGAACATAAAATGATGAAGATAAATAATACATTTCCCTTCCTCGAGGCAGAGATTACAGATACTATGTACCTTGTTACTCGTGACATGTACACATTTAGTACATTGGCTATTTAACCATCATTCGTCTTACTCCGAGAACCTCTATGTACCTACGCACCTACGAGTACATGTATTCCGTTTCTCAATCAACTATATTCATCCACAAACATATCAATCCCATCGCAATTCCTTTTCAATCCTCTTCCAAACACCTTTTCCTCATCACAATATTACAGAACTGACTATCTGGTCAACACGTGGGTTCGAGGTGTCCGTAGAATTACTACCTTCGCAATTGCGAAGATGGAAACCTAAACTTCGGACTCCCCATCAATAGTCGTGAATGCGTTTGTTAATGTTGCTTTTTTGTAACATTACAGAAGACCTTTTTACTACCGTAAATATCAATAACTATTTACCGTATCATCAGTATCCACAGTAGTTCGATAGGCTACAGTGTCGCGTATAACTCGTGGTCCTCGAGGTACTAAGCTCAGATGATGTTCAGTTTGTGCCTTCAAAGCATCTCGGATGTCGTCTTCTGGAGATTCGTTGACTGCTGCTATTACAGCCTGGAACAAAGAGAGAAATGTATTATTAAATTGTCCTTTTAATAATATGCCAAACCTAATGCATGTAAATTTTATATAGTCAGTATGTGTATACGAAGAGATGGTTTACCACGTATCTAGTTGCATATTGACTATTAGGTTTCGAGTGACTAAAGGTAATCATAAAAACTTAGTTGATGGTTGATACTCAACCTCTGACTATCCGAAAAGGTTGTACGATTGTGAAAACTTATATGTATGTATTATGATTAAAATTTAAAGTCAATCATGAAATATGACGTTTTTGTATGATTGAATGACTAAATTGTGTCCAATATGATAAATAGGAAACGCTTTTCTAGCGTGGTTAAATGTTCATTTTCACAACTTTATTATTCAGACACAAATTTTGATGTAAAACAGAGAACAATGGATTTATAAGCCCGCATAGACAATAAAATCCCTATGTGTTCTATTAAATTGCCGTCATGGAAATTCCAAATAAAGACGTTTATTTTAGAAATGGTGAAAGTTTTGAGAGCCGAGCATAAAAACTGCCTACATAGTACTCTTTAGAGGTATTAGATCTTATATGTAATAAAGAAGGAAACCAATGCAACATATAAAATCACCATTTAGTAGTATTAGCTTTGTTTTTCATAGATTCTATTTAATATGGAATAATGGATTTTTAATTCAACCATAGTACATAAATATTTTACAAAATTTCCAAGAACAATAACACAAATAACTTCTTACAATATGGCTTAGGAAAATCATAGACAAAATTTTACCAAGTAGGTCAGTATTGAAAATCAACAATATTATTTTCTGTCACTTGTCAGACTCAAAAAAAATGAACAACTGTTCCTGCACATCCAACTTTCAAAAACAATAGTACTTATTTAATAGACCTTTAGTTTTCTGGAACGCAAATCATAAAATTCCCGGTGCGCCGAAGGTGGATTAAAATTGCCAATGTTTAACATGTCTGAAGACAGTCTTCAAGCGAAGGGAATCAAGATGATGACACCAAAAGAATCTCAATTCTACAAAGCCGGCGCGCAGTACTGGGCCACCGTACCGCCTACTATCGACGGCGTACTAGGTGGGTACGGCTACATATCGGACATAGATCTGAAATCCTCCCAAGACTTCCTCTCCAGGGTCTTCAAAATAAACAGAGCGACGTCAAAACAACGCGCCCTAGACTGCGGCGCTGGCATCGGAAGGATCAGCAAAAGTGTCCTCTTCCCGCATTTCAACATAGTCGACTTAGTGGAGCAAGACAACAAGTTCATAGACGAAGCGAAGAGAAGACTCGGGGATTGCAACCTGGGGATGATCTACCAGAGCGGCCTCCAAAACTTCACGCCTCAGAAGAACCATTACGACTTGATCTGGGCTCAGTGGGTGCTCGGTCACATCAAAGACTATGACTTAGTGGACTTCCTTAAACGGTGCAAGCGGGGACTTAAAGACAACGGCGTGATCGTGGTGAAAGAGAACATAACGGAGGGAGATGAGCTGGAATATGATGAAACAGACCACTCCGTCACGCGCCCGTATGATCTCATGAGACTGATCTTTAAGGAAGCTAATTTGAGTGTGATTAAGGAGGAGGCGCAAGAAGGTTTCCCAGATGATCTATATCCTGTCTATATGTTTGCATTAGAGTAGGTTCCTAATAGTTTTACATTACGTCGTCTAATTACTACCTTTAATATTCCTATTTCTTATAATAAAACATGATATCAGAATGCCATCTTTTCATCTGTTATTACTTACTTCCTTAAATATCTTAAATGTATGTATATCGTTTAAATAAAATCAACAACAATGCTATGATGCCGTGTGCTTATGACCTTAAATTCCTTACACAAAAGTGATTTTATTTTTTAAGTATGACCAACTTAGTTTAACAGTTAGACCGCTAAGGCAAAACAAAGGTTGACATAATCAGTTAATTACGTATAGGTGAGGACTCAGGCTTATCTTGAATATTTGGGAATTCATATCTAATGTAGGCCTTACAGATATGAATGTGTTGCTTTAATATAATTGCAGACCAGTACACGAAAATAGAATTCAATAGTAACGATCATCTTCAACGTCCAATAATGATAACGGTAATCTGTTATAATCACTCCTATTATTATCAGGGACTAACGGTTTCGATCAGTGGTTATAATTAATGTACTGTTACGTTTGAATATTCGTTAGAGCAAATTAAATTGTTATTTTTAGAACTTGCATTATAGAATCGTAGGATCAGAGTTTGTACGCAATGATACTTAGTAAATAAACTTAATTATAAAGTTCCGAGTTGTTGTTGTTTAAAGTTTAAGTTTTAAACACCCTGACTATGCACATAAAGTTAATTTTAGATACAAACTCTAAAACACAAAGTTTATATCAATATAACTGTACATCGTTTCTTCACGCCAATTATAGCCATGCAAAACTTAATTGTACCAAAGATTGTATGGAAATATTTCTTCGATTCCGTAAACAGCTTTGATCCAGAGGCTATGCTAAACAAACTGGAGAAATGTGTCTGCATAACGGGTTCCCCTGACGTTGAGTCTCCGCACAAAGCAAAGTGGTTGACAGCCCAACCTACCGCGCTACTGCCGTCACAGGAAGCGCTTGTTGATTTATCCTTAGAAACGACCGTTTGATGCTCTCAATATTAATATAATGGCTAGAACTGCTACAGAATAAGCACCCATCAAAGTTGAGCCAATAAACTAAGGTAGAAAGGACGAGATCCACTTATTTGATGTCGTTCGTAAGGTGCATCGCTGAATTAAGATCTAGCCAACACCGGCATTTACAGAGGCAAGAGTGCAGAAAAAGAGAAAAAAGTGCCATCTATCTGCGGGATGCGTGACACTCAGGTTTGACGCCGAGCAGACGGTGACTCACGCGACCCCAGAGAGATAGCAATTAAAGGATCAGCGTATCGCAATAAATAACTCGCCGAGCGGCAGCACGACTAGGTGTTTCCCTTCAAATAAGACTAGAGTCTTTTTATTTCGTACCACCGTCTCCAGTCTAACTATTCACAGCTCAATCACGTTTGAAAATAAATCAAATTATTTTATTTTTAGTGACAGACAAGCTGAGCTTACGTAACGTTACTTCGAGAAAGTTACTCCTATCGGCCGAGGGCTATTGAGGTATCATTTCATCGATCAATGTGTCAGGCGAGTGTTCGGCGCGGGCGGTTCGCTGCGATTGTGGGCCCACGCTTCCACCATTTCATTCATATTCCGTGACGGCACCAACAATCGCACTGAGGAGGCAGATTGTCAAGGCGGCGGATACTAAAACGCTACTCAGTGAGTCGTTTAAACGTTGCCATGCCTCATTATTTTACTGTAAATATACCGGTAAGAACTACGTGCGAGAATCCCGATGGTCCTATTCATGATAATACCATGTCATATAATGATTGCAGCATAGTACTCCGTGCATTCTTCTCAAGGCGATTGTACGCAGCGTGTAGAGCAGAAGAGCACGTATGAGAACGTTAATGGGTGTGAGTGGATGAGGAGAGTTTTGATGGCGATTGATAGTCTCTGTCTATCCCATTAAGGAAGTGGGAGCCGTGAATATAGTATGTACTACGTTAAGGAAAGAAAAACGTAAGTTTAGTTTTTTTATTGAAACGCTAAATCCCATTGCACCCCTGATTAAGTAAGTAAAGTATTTAAAGCATTCAAATAACATTTTTTCTACAAATATTTCAACTAGCATCTCCAATGATTACTTCCACACACTTGTCGAAATGAATTATCTTAATCAATTGATAATTAACTTTCACTTTCACCTCTCATTGAGGACATTATAACTTGTCAATTAATCTTTTGATTAGAAATTACACAACTCTTTCGAACAATTAACTACCTTATATAATGTACAAAAACATATATTATGATATATGTTATGATATTTATGTTATCATATTGTTGTTCAATAGAACAGAAATTGATACTCCATTACTTTTAATATCGTTTTTTTTTCTATCAACGGAAATGTGTAACAAAACTAAAATTCAAGGTAAATAACGACCAGCGATTTCTTCTCATAAAATATGCACGCTCAAAAAAGCACTAAGAAACTGTCTATTGACTAGTAATGAGCCTAATCTTTATCTCAATGCCGTTCTTAGGCAAGCCTTTGCAAGGCGAAAAGGCAATCAGACAATAACCTGTTCGGTATTCAAGTGAACGGACATTGATAAACACAGAGCAGGTGGCAGGGTGAACGTAGGCACAGAGACTTAATCAAAAGCTCTGTATGAATCGCTAAAAATGTTGTATAGTATGCTATAGAGGATTAATCAAACAGGATTAAGGCTATTATGAATATAACTGTCACTGTGTTTGACAATGCGTTTGCTGATCATAATTAGGTATAACACGTTTTATGATCACGAATGGTATTAAGCCGCTACGCACGATCGACTTATAAGTTGGGATAAATATAGAAATGTTTAATTTTGACTGAAAGGATCGCTTAGAGAATAATTATTAATAATTTTACATTAAAGTCCCGTTGACTTATCACATTTATTTTGTAAACAAGGTAATACCTGTGGTACCCGATGTTTCGTCATATTTGACATTACGCCCATGAAATAAGCGATGAATTAATGATAAATGATAATGAATCTATATTTTAACTAAACATTAGTTTACTAGTAAAACATTAATAAAGAAACATTTATTACAAGTGTATGTGCATATCTGGAAATAAAGAAACCTGTAGTGAATTTTTCTTGTACTGCAGTCAAATGTGCAAAAACAAAAGCCTGTTCTCTGCACAATAAATATCGAAACTGTTCCATCGGCCTTGAGAGAACCTTAGGCCAACCTCTCGCTCGATACATGCACTGGATCAATTCACTTAACATTTACTCTGTGTATTAACCATTTGGGTAGTTTAGGTGCCCTTTAGAAATGAAAAAATGATGTTGAGTAGGTAAGTATCAAATATATCCATTCTTGAAAATATAATTAGTTAAAACAACTGTCATAAACTTTACTTTTTAAATCATTCTTTTGAGATCATCAAGTTACATAATATGTACATAGAGGATTAAGCAAAAAGAGCACGAATACCCGTCTGTTTTTACGTGATTTTTCGTTAAGTTTCAATATAGTTCAACAGCAAATCTATTGTTCCAGTTACGTGAATTAGTCATTTAAATCCTTTTCCCTCCTTGAGATGCAATGGTATTTCATTCTTCATTGTTTGGCTTATCGACCCGACACTCTTTCGATGTATTGTTGTACATAATTGCTCCGCATACCTCGGTGTTTATTTGTTAGAGGAATTAAATTTAAGTCCTAGAATCTTTAAGCCAATGCATATTCTAATTATAGTAGATAATTCACGAGGATATAGTGGCTTTACATGGGCGAAAATGTGGTTTAATGCAAGCCACTAAACCAAATAGATTGCAACTGGGTATAACGGTTAACTTGATACACAACTGCGCTTAGCAACAATGGTCAAACATTACAAGCGGCCAAACAAATGCAAGAGCAGGATTATCATGATGCTCCTATTTATTCTAAATGCATCCAACCTCTTTCCCAGTGCCAATGTTATTTGTAACGTCTTATTATAGGAGATATCTGACATCAACACGAAATAGCTATTTGGCTCAAACGAACGTGGGTCGTTGCCTTTCCTGAATGATATCTTAATTTCGCATCTCATTATTAGTGGAGATATGGTTTTACCCTTTCAATTATGCCTCTGATCGATTCTGCTATTGTAGTAGTACACACTCGTGTTGATTGCGATCATAATCGGAGGTTGGTATTGATTAAAATAATAATTTGCTATGCTGACTTGAGTTTTCTATGGGATAGTTTTGTTATATCATTGAACCTCTACTGATATTGAACAAAATAACATGTATCGAATACTATTTTGCTGTTTACTCCAATATTTGCAAAGGCGCTAGCTAGTCTCACTGTTTGTTATTTATTACTGAATAAAGTGTGATAAATCTATTCCTTGAATATCATATAAATATCCGCGTTTGTTGTAATGTCACCTGGTTTGCTATTGTTTTAAACTTACAAACAAAGGAATATTTATACGTGTTTTTCTTCCGGACATATATTAGATTATGTAATACAATAAATATTGTGTAGAAGAAATGACATAATGAAATCACGTATTTGTAAATTCTGCATTGGTCCATTGTAAAAATAACTTATGCCTGAACAATAAATAAGAATACTTAGAATGTCAATACAACATTGCATAATAGTTACAACACTTTCACGCACTTACATTTTGACTTGTATCAACAGTCAACATTCTCCTTTTTGCAACAAACTGTCTAGAGAACTGTGAGTCTATTATCTAATATTTTGTTCTGCCAATTGCCGTCCGATTCCGATCTACCGAGTGAACCCACCGCGCTGTCTTGTTCCTACTTCTCAAGATTCACTATCACCTTTCAACTTTCTGCCAGACCAGCGTTTGTTTCTTATCAACGCCGCACATTATTTACTGAGGCCTCCTTTGACATCGCCTGAATTTATGGTAGGAACCGAACAACAACCGATTCGACCTATAACGGACTCAAATTGCAAGCACAAATAAATTTCATCAACACGAGAAGAGGCGGGCTGCGATATGGTGCACTATAACTTAGTACACGGCTATTTCACAGTTATGAAAGCGTCTTGTGAGGCCACTGGAAAATCTAACAAATTAATGTATAGAGAAGACTTTACCTAAACCTTTGGATTTAAAAATACTGTATGATCTAAACGTCCGTATTACTTATGGATTTTATTTCCAAAACAACATTTTCTTGTTGGTTTAAATGAGTATGTTTTCCTTACAACAATCTTAAAATAAAGTGCAAGGTGGACATTAATCAATTAACATACTCGTAAGTGAGAGAAAGCGTTGTTTTTACATTCTGCTAATGTAGTTGCATGCACTTTCCATGCAGTGATTTACCGGTACAGAAACTCTATGTTCCCATGGTCAGGTGTTAGCGAATTTATAGTCATAAGCGACGTCCAGGTTTCTTAGTTGAATCAAGAACAGCAGAGAAACTCATAACCAGTTGGCCTACATCCGCTGCAAGAAATGCGATGGGATCTCGTCGATCTACGTGTTGGGTGATCAGGTGAAATTACCGATCGATTTGCAGACTGAATCGGGCAAGGTGAGCAGCTCTGTTATTGGCTCGAGAAAGTTATTAGCTATCAGACCTGTTCCCAACCTTGGATGTAAGAGCCACCGTCAACCGTTTAAGTAACTTTTGTCGGCCAGAATGCAACCAGGATTTCTAAATAAACGCCGCTTGAAATGTTTGCTAGGCTAACGGGTTCCACCAACGGTCTCGGCGCAAACATTGATATAGTTTCTAAGATCTTACTGTTATGTCATTTGAAAGTATGAATGCTGTTTAAATAACATGGCATGGTTTTCTGATTCAATCTATTCTCAAATCATTTACTAACTGACCCTAAAATTCATTCTAAAAATGTCGTTTCAACTAAGTAGGTAATTAGAAGTAAACATTAAGTCCTTGCGATTAAAATATTAGTGTAAAGTTTCTTGAAAATATTCACGATGGAACCGGTGCTTTTAATAGCCAGTTTCCAGTAAGTTCTGCTTAAAAATACCAATGCATACGTTTTGATGTATTGCTATATAGCTTCATTTGTATTCCTTCTATCACTTAATGCTTACGAGGAATTTTGATGCCACTTACAAGTTCTGTGTTCGCAATCAGGTATTTTATGGGTTTATATGGTACGACCAAACTGGTTGAGAAGATAAATACCTATGATCATTAGGGAGAGTCACTATGGTTATTAATTATTAGGGCCAAGACTAAGATTTTGATTAAATATGAATATGTATGTAAAAGCGCCTATTTACATAAATAAACTGTTCAATTGAAAAGTTGGATTTAAATTTGCAATATTACGTTCTGATTTAAAGACAAAATGAGTTTTTGACTCTCCACAAAGTATGAAAAGGCCTAGACAACTGAATTCTCTTCTACAAGAGCTACTGTTATTGTTTGCGTGTTTGTGAACTGAAAACCGTTAAAAAGCAAACGGCGATGTTAGAGTTAGTCTTCCGCAATAATTGCCTCAACACAAAAGCTGGGTTCACACGGATATTGTTCGTATAAACAAACGGGCTTCAGCACTTTGGGAATTGATGATACAGTTTCTATAGGATGCGCATTATTGTTCAAGTGAAAACGGCCTTATGTGAAGCGGCAGACAAAAGATGGTGAGCCTACAAAAAACGGGGTTTGTACGGAAAGTGATTCAATTATCTTCGCTATAATCTTAATTCTACGAAACATATGATTACTGAGTTTCTGATTTAACGGGATTCATTTTGTGTCCTACTATCTTAATTAAAAGACGTATACAATTTGTATATTACTTGCCCGACAATTAACGTATTCCAAAAACTGTAGCTGTTCGTATATAATAAAGCTCAAAATTTATCTCAGAACAGATACAGTAATATTAACTAATTAAAACTCAATGCAAAAAGATATAAATAAACAAGTCAGTAGCTTATAAATTAACGAGTTCATAGTCTAGGAAGCCGAGCTTATTATATGATAACGTTCCCATTCACAGAAGCCAGCCAGTACTATCGCATTTCGCATAGTTATTGATACATTTGTATGCAATGCGTTGGCACGCACATAATACACGATAACTTCACACGTTTGACATTCAATGAGGATATAACCTTTTATCTGTGCTTGTGAAGGAGCTGTAATGTAGACGTTTTATAATTCTATGCACGGATAAACCATTTGTTTCGTGATACGGGAAGTGTGTCGCTCGTTTGCATAAGGGTTTGGATATCATTGATACGTACATCCTAACGGTCATAATACTATTAAGTATAGTATAACTCTAACATTTCAATTCATTTAAATAGATACCAAGATAGGTATTCTTTTATAATCTATAATTTTCATTTTAAAATGTAAAAAGATAAACAATAAAAAGATGGTGCAAAATTGGTATCTGTGATCTTATATACACACCTATCTGTATGGAAAAGGACTTGACGAGTATTCATTATCAAAATAAAAAACCCTAAGAACCCATTCAAATTCTTCAGATTGATTCCCAAGACAATGACTTCTATACTATTTATTCCTAGAACCATTGTATGTTACTGAAAAGGGTCTGATGATTGTTATTAGAATAAGCAATTAACTCTGATACTGATATCTTCGAGTTATCGACGCGTGGCTAATAGGCCGAGGTTGATGTTATGTTACAGTTTACGATGTGTTACATAATAACATGTTTAATAGGACATAAATATAAGGTAACAACTGCATATAACTACTCGTACAGTAGCACTAATAAAACGTTTGGTTATGGCCCTTGCTTTTCATATGATAGAAAAATAACTCTGAATTTTAATTACTGTAATTTTATTTTAGATTTTAGTATCTATTACTTCTATGTCCTGTTTATATATAAACATTACTATGTAAAAAAAGTATATATATAAATAAATATTAAAAACTAAGTATGCCTAAACTTAAAAAGATAACACATAATTATTCTTAAAAGCTTACAATATGCCAAAACAAGTATAAATGAATGCTTACTTAAAGGTTTTACTGTATTTTAAACTCTACATTATTATGAAAATAAACAATAAATTTCATAGATAAACGTTATCTACTTTCATCGCAACGTAAGCTTAGAATGCAGCTTAAATTTCCTTTTGTTCTATTCACCCTACTTGAACTAAAACAATGTAGGAGTTTCACTAATATCTTATGGGCTAGGTACCCTAGATTTAGGTACAATACCTAAAACGATGACGTATCAAATAACTTACTATAGCACTATATTTTGCAGGCGCTTTCCTTAATTAAACCGGCGTTAATTAATTTGTACAAATACTACGACAGCAAATAAAGTTCATTACGGTATAAGTTATGATATATGCAATATATTAATACAATTCAGAGATGAAAGCTTTCTTATATTAACAAAAAGAATATTAACTTATTAACAAAATAATAGGCAAAACTTCTCATCAGGGGATCAAAATGTCAACTTTTTTAAATTTTAAAATAGAGATATACATATACTCGTACAATTATAAAATACACGAACGTTTATAATAACACATTTAACAAACAAACTCTCCGTAATCTCCAATCTCAACGCAGAAAATGAGACAAAGTTATGAAAATTATATCGCAGGCCCCTGAACTTAACTACCATCTAGACATAATCGCGTTACCAAGATACTGTTAGATGCAACCCAGCGTGTACCCATGGCGACAATGGCGGAGTCAATAACCCCTACCGATAGAAAAGACGTCGCATAATTAGACAACTAAGTGTCTGTCTGCACAACATTCTATTAATATCAACAACGCCTTTATAGCTATTACGTAAGCTTGTATGACAGAGTACTTTGTATGACAGAGTACTTTTTATATCAAACTTAAATGTATCATAATATAGTTACGTGTTATGAGAAGGTAACGGCTGAATGCCCGAACTAGTGATTTGATCGTGAAAAAGACTGATTTTCATTATGAATTTGTTTGAAAAGCATAAGAATGTTATTCAAAAAAGACATTTAATAAAATAAGAACGATAATATTAAACGCAATATTTTACGTAATCTGAAAATAGAAATATAATCATATTTTTTTAAAATCTACTCTTGAAAACTTAATATTACTTTAAGTTTTATAACTGCTAGCGTTATAAATTATCTCTGCCCAGGGTTATTATTTTACGTTCATAATATCTGGAATTTGTTACTCTTAGCGCTTACAATACTAAAACGAAATACCAATCTCTGTAATAAACGTTACTATAGAAAAAATTTTTTTACTGTGCAAATATATTTAGCAATGAATCAATGTGAATTCCGCATTGAATGATATTCATTATAATTAACAATGGACACCATTTTGGAATGGTGAAGGGATTGTCGTTTTCAACAATTGAATAACGTTTTAGGAGAAAGTGTCTAAGTCAATTTGTGACTCATGTTGTATAGGTACACCTGTCTCAATTGAACTGTGGGAAAAAGAATATAAAACAAAGTTTATCACGACTGTCTTTTTGATAAATACTTCCCAGAGCAACTTGCAAACGTATGGTAGATGAGATTAAAAACTTGCAAAATATCATATATACATACAAATCACGCCTGATTCCGCGTAAAGGGATAGGCAAAGATCACGGATACCCGACTAAACACTTTCGCTTCATTGACATTCATACACTTCCTCATACACACTCGGCGGTTATAGGTACTTCAAAATATCATAACATGTGAACCACCGAACGAATTTAGAAACAATGGTTATGAGGTTTAAAGCCTTTGTTTTATTGTTATAATTACTAGAATTACATAATAACTGATAATTATAATTAAAATCATACTTTATAGTAATTGAAAATAGCTCCATTAATCTTTCCCATTATACCATTGCTCCCTCATAATTACAACATATCTATTACACGGCACTAGAAACCTATAATTAATGGTCTATCACTTTCTTTTACTCAGGCACTATTGTTGCGACTAATCAATTTGAATCATCAAAACATAATAGCTGGTTCATTTGTTGCTAAACAGATCAAGAGTGTGCTTAGGCTTTAATGGGATCATGCATGATTCTTTTCACATTGTCGAAGCAAATTTCAATAAGCGCACTTTGTAAGTTATAAAAAGTGACGTTACTCTGAATGGTATGTACGACTTAAGGTTCATTGATTCGCATGCGAAATCTATTGCTCAAGTCGCAACGTGCGAACAAGTAATGACAATAGTAGAAGTATGCTTTTCAGGTGATCGCAGTTATGTTCACTTTGTTACGAAGTAGTGAAGATTCTAAGACATCTTTATAGACCCTGAAACAATTACTTTACCTTACACTTATGTATTTCTATCATAATACTATATACATAATACTATCATAATACCCATTTCCAGTATATAGCATATTTGTATGTCATACGTCTTAATGGGAAAAGTCCTTATATAACCACTTTATTTGTAGTTTTTTCTACATACATTTTCTTTATTAGAGTCATACTTTGCATTAACGTACTACTTTTAGAGCATGTATCAGGCAAAACTTCAAGACAACAGTTGATACGAACTTTCGCGTGAGAACTCCGAATGCTTGAAAGTCGCAGAAACAGAATGCTTAGTGGTCGTAAACAGGAATAATTAGAGACCGCATCAACAATTTTCATCTTGCGCCCGGCCGCCGAGAAAAGTGTGTCTTATTAGCATTACTCGTAGAATGCGAAGGAATAGATGGGACTAATTCCCTTGATGACGTCTATACCACGTTTCCTATATTGCAGTTTAAACAGTTTACGATGTGTCCGCAGTCAGTCAATGGTTTGTTTACCAGTTGCCATGGTTATTAGTTGTTAATGGTGATCAGATTAACATGTAACTTTTTTTATTTAGTTTCAAGTTTTTTCTTTATATCATTTAATAGGGTAAGATTTTGACCATCATCCATTTTCTAATTACTATAACTATAGGTACGTTCATCATGAATTTCGGAAATCGGAGGACTATACTTAAAGGACTTTTATATAAAAGGAAAAGAATTAAAAAACTCATGAAGTCACAGAAAATAAAACTAACGAAAAACATCATAACTTTAACCGAAAAATCTTTTAACGGCGAATCTACAACAATGAAAGCTTGATAGAACCTTTCTTTATCCATTCGCATATCTACTTGTAATGGAAACAAGTGGATTTTCCACTCCGTGCCCACACTCGCTCGCTCTCGAGATCAAAACACCGTGACACTCTATTTTGTGTATCAATGTAGCACATTATCCACTTGCGTAGATTAGATTCCGTTAAGCAATATTCGACTTAACAACTTTACAGCTTTGGTTATACATCTTCGCAGTTTACTATGAGTACAGGAAATGGAAATTGTGGTTCTTTTTTGTAACGGCTATAAGGTTTGTGTTGGTTTAACTTGGAATAAATCTACACTGATCATTATTAGTTGATATTAGGAGTATATTTGTGAAGAAAAAATGTATAGGTACTTAAGTACGTAAGACAACATAAACATTCACAACCATTAACTCCAACGGAGTTGTTATATTAAGACATAAATAGTATAATTCTCGCTTTATTGATTAAAAGAATAAATTGAAATATTGTTCTAAAAAGTACGTATAATCACGACGGTTTATAATGTTCCTGACCTCTCGTATATTACCGAAAAAATAAACAAATAAATTTAGGTATTAATATTTGCCTTATAAGGTATTCTTTATATTGAATAACACTACTGAAGTACCACATACAATAATGCTCAACAAACGGGGAATAACTGGTTACGCTCAAAGGTGTTTTAGTAGTAATTTATCATTATTCATATCGTTTCGAAGGCCGCCTCACTCCAGATACCATCGGCTGTAGTGCACTTTCGTTTTCTATTACATTAGAGTAGCTCATTCATTAAAGGAACCTGCGTTTAGCAATTAATTGCTTAATTCGTTGCGAAACTTTGGAGTACGAGAAGTTGATAGATGGACTAATTAAATTTCTTTGTTGTTGATTATACGGTCGTACTTGTTGTGTACTGAGGCTCTCGTACTAATAGATGTCTGCAGTATTCGGTGAAACTAAGGTCTTTCACTTGTGAATGAAAAGAGATATTTAGCAGTGGAATAAACAAAATGCAATTTTTATGGATTTAACATCTTTTTACCCTAATAGATATTATCTTTGGTATAGAGTACTGATACGTAGTAACTAAATGATTAAATATAATAAATAAAAATAAATGATATGATATAAATAATTAAATAACGAGAAAAACAATAAAGGAAGCAGAATTAAAAATGTTTATGTTGTAAAGTAAAAATAACGTACACACTTTATAATTGTATAAGACACCCAGTCTAAAACAACAAAAGAAAAAATATTCAAAACAAATTCCATGCAGTGTATGCACACTAGACTGCAACGAATAAGGTAATTGCACCAAAACAATGCCCCCGTGTCAAATGTTACGGACGAGTGAAAATTATGGCTCTAACAATCATTCTAGCCTCAACCAGCATGGCGAGAACGCTACTTTCGCTATTTTACGACTTCTTATTCTAACCCAATTCTTTCTTTAATCGTGTGCCTGTGGCTGTCTAACAAGAGAGATTGTTCAGATGTCTTGTATGTTATGTCACGTCAGTAATGAGATTCTTTGAACCGGCAAAAAGGCTTCGCTGAGGTGTCAAAGCCTTGTTAGGCTGAAAGTGGTTAACAAACTGCAGACTATTCTTTGTAACACAATGAACTATAGAATTTTGTGGCTTTATTTGCAATAGGTGACGCATGTGCCTATTTTTTATTATTTCTGTAATATTTGTACTATCAACATATTATTATTTCTATTATATTATTTCTTTTTTGAGGCTAGTTTCAAGCCTATGGTTACCATTGTGACCGGAGAGAATTTACGAAAGCCATGAATAATTTAATGCTTAGCCATGTGTCATATAAAATGTATTACAAATTAATACTTTCCAGTTGAGAGTCGAGTACATAAATTATGGGGCCCTAGAACCTGCCGAGCTGAGTAAGAAAGATGTTTCTCGCTATTAAAAGCTGCAAGGTTATTAAAACCTTAATTGCTTTTGAATAATCGCAGAAACCTGTCCCCAGTTATTCTAGGTTATGTGAGTTCAAATAAATCTTGTGAAGACAACTTTATGCTAAAAGGGTGTTCCTTTATGCATTCTCTAAGAGCATAATATGACAAGCAATTTTTCTCTTTTATCTTTGCGATGTTGTTCTTATATAATTTTAGTATAATCATAACAAAATATAGCATGCTCTAGTTTAACTTATTCATTTACGCCACATTATCTCTGAGCAAAAGGAATATAAATTAAGTTATTGATTATATGCAGATACTTAAATATTTAAGGCTATGTAGTAGTACTAAACATATTTTGGTCATAAAGGTTTTACCTACGTTTAGTATTTTCCCCGATAACTAAGTAAGAAGAAAGCTCCTAACGCAAGCTATAAACCTCGTTTAGTATTTAGTACCAAACAAATATATTTTAAACTTTTCACGGCTCGTAAAATAGTAGGAAACTTCATGAAAGCGTGCGAAAGTTGAACCGTTCCATTATTATCCGATACGACATACATTCATATGATTTCCTTCCATCAATTGTCATGCAGTGTTTTGAATTGTAACGGTATACAGACTCCATGGTGCTCAATTTCCTCAAGATAGTGTACAATATCCTTTATAATTATGCAGTATGAGCTATAACAGTAACGTAATTTCCGCTCCAGGAACCAAGGGCGTTTATAAAGGTTAGCCAGCCAATGCTAATGTCATAATGACAGGGCAATTCAATGGATTGTTTTCATCTTAGCTATCTTGGAGGCGAATATGAAAACACGTTTCAATTGAAAATTTTCAATGGGTTCTACGGCATTGAAGAATTATCCAAAGTATATAAATAAAAAAAAATATGTTTGAGTAAATATTTCAATATTATTCTTTTGTTTACTGGTTGTCTTATACTAACCCTACTGAGTATGTTATCTTGAATGAGTATAAAGCACAAAGGCTTTACAGCATTGAGTTAGAACAAATGGTTTTCGATCAGGAGCCTATTGATCAGAACCAATCTAGCAACTGCTCTTTTACACCTATTACCAGGATAAGAATAAACGACCTACAGATTGCCTCGGATGAGCAAGGATTTAGGGTTGTGCACGATGTTCTAAACAAAAGTTGAGATGGTGTTCATAATAATTTTTATTACGTAATGTTAGAAGGTACCAAAACGTACCCCAAATACACAACATTAAATAAAAATATTTAAGTCCACAATATTGCTATTACAAAAAATATAGCAGCCATTCTATTACAACAATACCGATGCATTCCAAATTATAAATAAATTGATATTTTATATAATTTTAATAGCCTTATATATTAGTTATTTTACTTTCAGTTACTTTGGTCATCCAAAATTATCACATGTTATATTAAAGTAGATATGAAACGACGTGTCTTTTATATCATAGTACACATATTATGCATTTCTTTAATTACTACTAGCTGCGGCAACCCTACAATATCTCTATAGAGCCTGGGGCTGTGACAAGATTCTCTTCCTCATTGCCCCTCCATCAGCTCAGAGCTCTCCAAAGGCTACCACAAGCACAAATGCCTAAGAAGGTAGCTAGAGATTAATGTTCTAAAGTCCCCGTTTACAACAACTATGTAGGAAGTTGTTAGACAAAGCGCTTTCAATTTTCTACTAGACGTTCGCTGGTATGAATATATGGAATTAAAATTAAAAACGTATTCAATTATATATAAGGTAAAAGCTAAAGTAATTTCTGAAATATATGTGATATTTATGGCGCTCAGTATGTAGTATTTGTAAGGACACTGTGTAGAAAATTATAATACCTATTAGTAAATTAGAATAAGAATACTTTTCATGTATTTTTCCCGCAAGCTTTGAATCTGTTCGGTTTAATTGAAATCATAACAAATAAATAATATTGTAAGCGTAAAATTATATTATTCAGATAGGTATACATAGACAGGTATAAGTATGAACGAATATGTAACCGGAATCGATAAAGGGTTCTAAGAATCAAACTCACTTCCCATGGCATTTAATTCAATGCAGCATGTACTTGCGCTATTTACATTTGTTTCTATTATTTCCAACATTCATTTCGCAGCTTAGAATGTCAAGGTCTCAGGCAATCCTACGCAAAGTGTAAGCTAAACACAAAGTATTCAAGCAACGGGAACTACCCATACCAAGTGGAGATAATGTTAGCACTAACATACATACGCCTTATACAGTTCTAAAGCAGAACACTGACCGTTTAAGACAATAGAGTATATTGTCAAAATGACCTTTCCTTATTTAGTTTTCACAATGAAATGTTTTTACCATAAACGTTGCATAATAGAGCCATAAATTAAAGCCCAAACATGGGCGTTTAACATAGTTTTAGCCATGTGTTTTTACTTTCACTGTAAAATATTCAAACTGCGTTGGTTGGGATGATAGCGTGGTACTTACGTGAGTACGTATATAGGTTGTTTCCATAATTTTCTATTGCAATCAAAATTAAGGTGCTAAATTTTTTGTTTAGTGTATAAGATGATCAAAACAAAAAACCCTTTGGTTATTTTTTATTCGAAGTTTACTTTATTCTCGCGATCTCTTATTAGTGCAGACTAGTTACTAAAACTTCATTATATTACCATGCGAAAGCTATGTTTGAGATCATCGTTTAAAGTTTATCCCTAGAAGTTGTTAAATCTTTCGTAACTCATCTCTACTGAAGCAGAAAAGGCAAAACGAAACGAATGAAAAACAACAAGACAAAATCTCGAGAAAACCACAGTAAATAACGAAACATTCAACTGAATAATTATTGATATTATTCCAATGATTACAGGATACGAGGGTGATCAATTTAATATACTCAAATTGATTTTTATAAAACCTCAATCGTTCAATGTAAAGATATAATCTGCAGTCATCTTTATATGAAAACGTGTCGGCATTTTTTTGTAATTCACTCTTTATTTTTAAACTGCTGCGTACAATTGCTATTTTACATCTACCACTACAAGGTTTGCTTTATTTTTATTCTTAAATGTCATTACCACCCATATCGATTGGCACGGCTTGAGGTTGAGCAGAAAAATATAACTGGAGCCATTTTGTTCGCTTATTTGTTGCCGTACTCGTTTTTGTATTGAGGAACCGGAATAAACGAAACGATACACTTTACTTTGTTCAGTTCATATCAGTAGACAGTAACCTAGTCTGTCTATCAAGTTTAGCGCACAGATTGTCATTGGTTTCTTTTATTATTTAGTTAAAACATACGTGTTACGATCGCAGAAAAAATACCTAACATATCAATATAGAACGTAAATAATAATTATAAACAAACGGCCTTGCAACAGACACTTAGGAATAAAATAAGATGAAAGTTTACATTTGAGCATGAATCAGTATAGTTGCGGAATCAACCAGATATTTACCATGTTCAAAAAGCATACACGTCTCAAATCGCGTCGATATAATCAGTGATAACCACCCAAATTGCTTTAAGAGACTCTAATCAGATTATCGCTGCGTTTTGGAGTCTTGCAATACTTTCTCTTTTATTACTCATTACGAAACTTTTATTGAACAATAATACGTAACTTCAAATCGATTTTGCTTCGTAGAATTCGTCTGTATTGTATAGAATGTATGAAACCGAAATACTATAAATTAAACATCCACATACATGATGGTCTTATTACGTTCAATATGTTATGTTTATTATACCAAAATCATATGAAAAAAACTTCACTATTACATCAAAATAATAATTCCTCAATATATTACGTAGTAACGTAATTTTTATTCCTAATCACATCGTAATACACACACGATGATGCATCAGTACTTATTTGGTTTCAATGCCCTCAATGATCTAATCTTTGATTACTTTACAACATAATTTAGAAAATCTAATGGCTGTACGATTGGCTTCCTGGCCTGTTTTTCCCCGAGCTCCATGTCGAAAAGCAAAACAAAAACCTTTAAATAGAACCGAGAACTCGCTGCTAAGAAGCTTCGGGGCCCAATCAAGCATGACAGGTTCCATTCCGCAATCGCTTTTCCATTGTTTTAAATCGATGCCTCCAAGAAAACTAACTTGAAATGACCTCATCATAGAGTTTTTACGACCACAACTAATTCTTGGCTAGCTCTGTAGAACTTGTACTTGAAATATTGCCCTATCATGGTTTGTCGTGAACCCATGTCGAAAAGTGTAATTATTTGATGATGACATGTCTTGGTTGAAGTGTTTATTCGTTGATTATACTTTAAAATATTCCTGCGATTAAAAATGATTAATACCTCATACTTAAAAATAATTCTTGATAAAGACATTGTCGTCATAAAATTATAATATAAAGCTTAAAGAAAGTTCAGTTTTGTACAGAGTGACAAGTTTTCAATCTATCTTGATTGTACTTATTATATTAATGGATGATTTCAAGTACTTTACAGTTACGTTACAACGGGCATGATACTCCTCGAATATTAAAGTCTTTTGGTGGTATGAAATTTGGCGAAACTCATTATGGAACCAATAAAACGTCTTCGCAAACCATAATCGTAAATGTGAACAGGGTATAAATTGCCTAAGATTATAGGTGTTTCTTGATTAGACAGAGATGATGGCAAAAAGTTTGATTCATATTCAAAGTGAAAAAAAATCACGACGCACGCAGCACTGAATTATGAACATTCAGTATTACGTACGAGTTAATCTGTCGTGAACTTATAATTCCTTTTTATAGACTTTCTTTTACTAGTAAATTCACAATGACACCTATGTAACAGTCCCTTGTAACATAAATCGTATTTAAGAATAACCTGCTTAGATTAAAAATGTACATACATGTCATAAAATCTGTGTCTTTTTCTACTTATTTCGTTAAGCGTGGCGTAAAAAGTAAGGTAAAATGTAACTACTATCTAATATTAGTTCTATATGTACGCAAATTTACTCATTAAATTAAAAAAAATCATTCTGTCAATAGACATATGAATTTCTGAATACAAAGACATACATACATTTTGCGAGTGCAATTCAAGGTAGCCCTGTTGCATCACCATTGCCATATCATTGTCCATCACCCACTTGCTTGCATTGACATCTTTATCCTAACAAATTCAATTTTACTTTCAAACCACCTACGACTTTTTGAAACAATAAGGAGCTTAATGGCATAACTTACGAACAAGTTGATCCAAAGCAGTGACAATAAATTTTGTTCAACTATTTTTGTGTCTCATGTTTATTATATTTATATATGAAAAGGTTGTATACAGAATCAAAATATTTTATTAATCAACTGCATAGATATAGAAACAAAATTATGCAAGCATTCAAAATATAACAGCCTCCGATACAAATATTGCTATAAGCCACAAAGAAACAATGAAAAAAATCAATAACAAATAATTCTTTGTTCACGCATCCCATACCTCTCACAGCATCATCTTAAGAATGTATTACACAATCTTCATTACTGACCAAACAAACAAACATTTATCTAATTTAGGTTTCGTAAAAGAGCTCTCAAATGATTAATGGCCTCTTTAAGTCCGCGTCGCTCAATCAGAGAGAACGTGTACAATTATTTCGATCAGACTGAGCTAATGAATTAAAAAACCCACATTCATTTGTTGCAATCGTGAAGACGGATGGGTTTAATACATTAGGCGTTGGTACAAAGGGAGAAATGCAGTTGTCGGGGCTTGGCAGCGATATAAGACTAGGCCTGGGGCTGCCGATACATCACCGAGATACTATCTAGTGCGCTGTCGCCCGTAACTACTGGACGATTACCGATAGCGACGCGAATACCTGCTCTATTTTGCTACGACGCGAATTAATAAACTATGCCTCGGTCGGCTTCGGCAATCACTGGCCAACAAATTAAAAAAAGAATTACGAAATTTAAAGCTCGTTTTAAAAATGAAGTTCCAGTGTTCAAGCAATTAATATGTTTGCATGTATATTAATTATATAAGGCAAAATACACATATTTGATTAAAAAAATATATATTATATGTTCCAATAAAATTTACATACTTCTCGAAATCGTTTTCATGTGCAAACCAATATAAAATGTATGTTCAAAATGTAACTTGCTGACTATAAATACGAAAGAGAATGTCGAATACAAACAAAAGCATCACAAATAATGTGAACTATCTCGATTTGGTTTGTTTCGTGTGATTACGTGTTTAGCGTAATTTTGTTTATTTCCTTTTACCACTGCAGCCATTCAGTCTAAGCCGGACTAATTCACCGACGTAAAAAAATAGTCGATTGCATTCGATTCGAATCGATTGAGGCTGTTTGTGTTTTTTTTTGTTATCTCTAACAAGCACAGGCGTTGGGAATTGCGTAGCGGCAGAGTTTGTACTCGGTGCATAGAGGTTCACGCAAAAAGTTTCGTATTGTAGACATTTCCTTTTTTAATGCCCTACGGGAATGCATCGTGTTCTCACGTCAACCTTCAGTTCATATTCTTTTTAAGTACGTAGAAAAAGTCGTTCGTTCATTTTAGATACGATATTTTTTGTCTGTTTCTTAAGGAAAATGTACGGAAAAATTAAATGAGTTTAGTTTCTCAGAGAGGTAAAAAATGAAGGACTAATTTGAAGGCACGTTTGCCTATTATTATTTGGGATGGACGAACTATCTTGACGATGATTCTTATAGAGAAGAAAAAATACGATGACTTTATTCGTTCCGTTGCACCTAGCAGTATTAAATTACGCTTCAATGTGATAATTATAAAATTCTTATTCCATGAAATATATCTAATTTGAAATTTGAAGGCGACTGCTAATGTACATAAGAAAATACCTTATGAAACGCATAAAACTTTATGACAATAAAATAAGTCATATTCTTTTTTAGTGAAATGTTACTCTTAATGGAGATTTACATAACGCCGGATTCTTTAGGCGAACGTTGACCGACGACCATTCCAAGGCCATCCAATCAAACGCAGACGCAATTAAGTGAACTATTCAACACTTTTTAAATCTTTTAATGAGCAGCCATCTTTTTCTCGTTTAGACGCTCTTGCGTAGTGTAATAAAATTACTTTTAGGGGTGCCAACGGGAACGCATTTCTGTGAATACCTCCAAAGTAGAAAATTTTATGTTCTACTACATTTTTTATAAATTAATACATTTCATGTAAGCCTTAATAAGTCTAGGTGTCATTCATTTGGGAACTTCATTTGTTATATTTATATAGGACTTATAAATAAAACAAATTATTCAGTCCGAAGATTCCGATCAAACAATAGACATCAACGCAAGGAAATCAAAGCGAAGTCACACAAAAAAGTTAAAAATTACTCGTATCATATCTCAACTCAACTCTAAACCTTACCATCCATTAGGATTTCACATAAAACGAACTAATAGTACAAGGCAGTAAAGTCTACGACCTCTTTCGCCACGGCTGGCAGGTGACAAATCGACAGAATCTCTTCTTGGATTACGATTACATAATGAAAGGTAACACGGATTCGCCACGGCATAAATTACCTATTCGCATTCACAAATGTTGTTTTAGTATCCGTGCTAGATCTGGTACAAAGGTTTTTCACTTCCTAGGTTTTAGCTGTTATAGCAATGAAGGCGAAAGTACCGGGTGAAATTTTCAGTTTTATGTTCTTTGATTTACGTATATGCGTCTGATGTATGGCTATACTGCGTACTTCTAAAGGGAGGTCGTAAAGTGTATGTGTCATTTCACATTAATCAATTTCTAATGACTTAATATTAATGGTTTTTTAACAATTCATTTTATGTATATTAAATTATGTTGTACAATTGTAACTTTGCGTAGCGTGTAAAACACATTATTTTCGTTCATGTTTACGTTAAATGCATTCTTTATTCAAATCAAATATTCATGCGTAATATGAATCCGCTATCTCGGGTACGCAGTGTTGAATTAATTAAAGTGTCAAGTTCAATGTGATGTTCAAACACCTGTTAATGGTCTAACAAGGACTGACTTGACTTGTACTAACAGGTGACAGGATTTTCATGTCAACATCGCGATCCAATAATAACTTCTCGCTTAGTTTATTAATATATTCATACATAATTTAACAATTTAATAGTAAGATATTTGCACCTTAATACTCGTATTCTTATGCGTTATACAAAAGTATATTCTAAAAATATATGGGATAAAATACACACACACAAGATAATCGTGATATTTACATTTCGGAGGTCTGAAAGGGCCATTGTATTTGCTAACGAGAGAGGCGGAGAAAAGACAAAAAGAAGACTCTCTAATTGTCAAAAAGGCAAGTTTTTCGGCAACATTATATTATACAGGTTTCCCGAACTGGGCCCAAGACTAGCATAATTTGAGCCCCTTAATCGGTTGTTCACGGTTATAAGTAAGTGGAAGTTAAAGATCAGGCTATGCTGGTTGGGGATTTGCTCCTGTCCGGTTGGACGAGGTCGTTAAGGAATGTGCTTTTGCTCCGTGCCAAGCTTTCGAAATAGAATCGAAGTCGCTTTGCTAACAAATTATATCGTGAACGCGTACCACGGCCTATTATAACTTATTGCCTCTAGATATCGAGTAAGTACGTGTGATTTCTTTGTTGAATGATTTTCTATGGTTGAAGCTATTCTTTCGCATAGCAAAATCCAGTTCACGATACTTGTATGAACAGTCATATTGCTTACAAAGATTTAAACTAGCTGCTTTTCTACTGATACACGGTACATAAAAATGACACTTGATTAAGTTTTAGAACATTGTTATGGAATTAAAGATTTCAATTCAGGGCTGATAAGCTCCAACATCAAAATTATCTTATTATTAGAATATGTTATTTATCTATCGAACAAATTCCTTTGTCCTGAATTAAACTTTAAAGACTTAAATATACCTTAAAATAACCGTAATTTTAATACGAACAATTAAACAATTACAGTTAATCGAATTATCTGTGCAAAACAATAAACTGTAATACATATCGAGTTGCACATTCAAAGCCTACGAACCTACATGATCGTAAAATCTTATTCAACATTGCTATTAACTCAAATGATATTATAGGTATAATCTGTAGCACTAAAATAACTGTACATGCCAAATGCTTTGTTTCCTCACGTTATGAAATTTAACATTAACTTGAGTTCCTCATAATATTATATAAATTACTATTATATTTATATAAATTCTTTATCTATATATAAGACATATCATTTTCATTACGCACAGTAATTTAAAAAAGCTAAGTTTAGTATATTATGCAAAGATATTTTATGTAAAATAATTTTACGCTATTTTCTATTACTAATCAATTACCCTAAACAGTAACAATTTAAATGAATCTTCCCGTCATCGTCACTAAAAACATTTACCCCAATTACTGAACAACGCATGTCAGTGAGCAAATACTTTGAAAATAGGCTTCTAACTTCGACTCTTCTAGGCATTTCTAGTGCTTTTTACGCTATTCCTAGGAAATAAATGGCTAATTTAGCCGAGATGTTCTCTCAACAGCATCTGGCGACACGCTCGGTGTAATTTCCGCAAATTACGTTTATTTACTGACAGCGAAGGTTTGTATAAAACAAAAACGCTTGTGTGACTTATATGTGAATGTTTTTGTACATTGCTTACTAGATTTGTTAATGTTTTGTTTCTTATTACATATAACATATTTAGATTTAGCGAGAATATAATATTATCTTATATTGGACAATGCAAGTATAATTGTCGTAAATGAGTTATGAAAATTTAAATCTAAATAATAACTATAACACTTGTTTTTTACTATAGTAGTAAAAGAAGAACTTAAAGTTTGTCATATATTATTTGAAGATAAGCTGTATAAACAATAGTCATAAATCCCTTTAACTGAGTAATCTTTTGTAAAGTCTACAAGAATGTCATGCATGGTATTTGTATACATACAGTAAACAAGAGATTTCACTTTCCGTTCAAAACTCTTTATTTGCTCACAGTTGTACTCGTACGTATTTATTTAACTAATCTCTATTTTCTCTATTAGGAATTGTTGGTCAATACTTTTTGAAGTACAAACAACATGCATACATAAGCATAACAATAAACACATTTAAAATAGAGTGGCAAAATAAGGGTACTCACCTTGGAGTCTATAAAAACTTCGGTATTATCACAACAATAATGTCAAAAGAATTCACTTAGTACATGCACAGTTTCACTTCAAAATGACAATAGGTGGCGACAAAAGTTTTAATTCACTCATAGATATTTTCATTCCCAAGGCTTTGGAAAGTTGTGTTTATGCCGGCAGTGGCTGAACGTGGCGCGCAGCCGTTCCCTTCTCTCGGCAAGCAACAACTAACGAAGCCTCCGCCAAGCCTCCAAGCTCAGCTTACTATCTCCCGTGGACTAATACCGGACACCTGATAACATGTTACGCCGCTCCTGTTTGTTCCTACGCCTACTTTTGTAACAAACTTAGAGAAAAGACAATTTTTATACTATTTTATTTTACTCTTTGGACAAAACAATGATAGAACACTATAAATTAAAGTCCTCAGTTTCGAATAAATGAAAGATCGTAAAAATCTGTGTAAAATAGTTCAAGAAAGATTAGAAATGGCTACGTTCGTAGCTTTGTTCCTTGTGAAATAATTAGAGCTTTGCTTATACATAACCTATATTACAAAGTAAGGCGTAAGTATTTTAAAGTAAACATTATTTATACTCCTTTATTTTGGGACCAATTTTTATGAAAAACAATTTAAAGTTCTCGTACAAAGACGTGTTGATGCAATCTCTAAAAGGTGTTTATTAAAGTGCGTGAAGCAGGCTTTAATTTTTATCGACAGCCTCAAGATCTGGCGGCAAGTTAAATAAAGTGGTTTCTAAATATAAACTAGCTTATCTTAAAGGCTTTGAAAAAAGGCTATGCAGAAGGGAATAAATACAAAAACTTTTAAACAAAAACATACGAGTATCGTTGTTAAATTGTTAACGGTAGTGGCAGGGTCGTGACAAAACTATAATTAATTGTTAATACTTGCCACGAACTTGCTTGTAGATCGGGTTATTACAAACATACTTTAGATATTTGTAATATAAATATGTTGATATATGTATATAGATCAACATATATATCCCAGTTCCTCGGTCGCCTTCCTTGTAAAGAATTGTTTAACTTAATAAGACATTGAATTATGTGATAAAAGTGATTTAAGGTTTTCGTGCTAAAAAATGCAATCTAGCCGTAAAATGTATTAATGTGAATTGTTTTCGTATTTTAATTCTCTACCTTAAGACTTTTTACTTATTATATTTCCATCATCTGAATGAAATCGTAATTAGTCACGTACGTATACAATAATAATTTTAGCAAGCATCTGAAATTAAGAAAAGTCTAACCATGATTCTAATTATATAACTATCACCGTTAGTTAAGCGTAACAACATTTTTTGTTGATTAGCTTAAAGCGTTTTACTGTTATTTATTAGATTGGCAAAGAGTGACCAACATTGGTTTCAAATGACCAGCAAAATTAGCACTTAGACCTCCAATGATAGAATTACGCTGTCAATTTGAATACCATTGTAAGTAGAACATGTATTCTATGAAAATGCCAGTCGATTTAGATTCATATTGACCGAAAAAGTGAGTAACCTTAATCACTATACCACAACCTTAGTTGGACGCGTTAACATTTAACGGAATTACGATTTAGAATTGCTTCGCAAGTGTCTCAACCAAATTGAGACGAGTCAGATATTTTATCTCATCTTTTAAAAATACATTGTATTAGAAGATAGCCATAATTATAAAGCTTACAATAAAATTACGTTTTTTCTTATTAAGAAATTAGATAACAGTATGTTTATGACAATAGATTAGCGTGCTAGTCTAGGGCCTAGGGTGTTAGCTTATTGCCGCTCCTTTCGATATATCATCGCTTATTTATGTGACTGGGGACACTAGCGATCTATGAGACACTTGAATCGACAAATAAATTGAAATATGAAAGCCATCGAAACTTTGCTGATGCGATTATAGATGACTAAAAAGTTATCATTGAGTTTCTGTCCAGCCTGAAAATGGTTAAACTACGTAAATACACATAAGCATATGTATGATTACAATATGTGCTTAACCGAGAGTTGAACTCTGACCTTGTTTAATGTATCTCACACTTGTCTCATTTTTGATATGAATGAATATGGTGAGAAAAATCTTCTTATCGTTGTGAAATCAGAAAGCAAAATTGTAAATACTTTCGGGTAATAATCATAAAATTTATTTAAAACGGTACCTTCACTAGTAGCCTAAATATTATTACATATATGGGAAGAGCCATAGATTTAACATATGTTACATTGAGTTTTATGGTAATAAGTGATTTTTGAGTGGTTAAAGATTAATGAAATTTTGCAGTGATTACTTACTAAGGTCA